>VONZ01001220.1:0-188070 GCA_012976165.1 Labeo catla
TGTGTGGTGATGCCTTGGTGACAGGTACAACACATTCACAAACAATTGCTCTCTCAACAATGCATTCAAACAAATGTAGCCTAATCTTACAGTGCTACTTCATCTCTATTTGATTTTGAATGAGCCAAAATCCGTAAGAAATGCAGTACTCAGTAGATAAAATAACTGACAAAAATATACTATTATTTTCATCACAAACAAAATTGGCAAAAAGCAACAATGATACCTTTTAAAGGTGCACTAAGTGATATTTTATTAACAAATTTTGGAAGGAGCAAGCGCCAATAATTAACATAGCCAATTCATCATCAGCAATTATCTTATCATAGATCTTATTGCTCTTTGAGAAATATTATTATTATTACTTATAAGTGGTCTTTGTATGCTTTAAGTAAAGTGACAAATGATACAAATACTACATTATAACGTATATGAGGAGGTAATCATACTCTTAAAAGCTATAACCACAAATAAGTAAAAATTAAAATACATTAAAACTGTTTATATAAATGCTCATGAGATGATACAACATACTATAAGGTTATTTATAATGCATTATGCATTCGTTATAATGCCTTAAGAATACCCTCATAATGTATTATAAATACGGGCTTCATAGAAAGTGTTACCATTTTTTGTTTTGTGGACAAACAATTAGAAGCCTTTTCTGTATTTTCCCCACTGCAGCAGCAGTGCCTGTTCCCACAGGAGCCTTTTCTGGATTTATCCACTGCCACAGCAGTGCCTGCTTTCGCAGGAGCTTTTTCTGTATTTTCCCCACTGTGGGAGCCTTTTCTGGATTTCTCTACTGCGGCAGCAGTGCCTGCTCCCACAGGAGCCTTTTCTGGATTTTCCCCACTGCCACAGCAGTGCCTGCTCCCACAGGAGCCTTTTCTGGATTTTCCCCACTGTGGGAGCCTTTTCTGGATTTTCCCCCACAGCGTGGGGAGCCTTTCTGGATTTTCCACTGGATTCCCCACTGCCACAGCTTGGTGCTGCTCCCACAGGGCCTTTTCTGTATTTTCCCCACTGTGGGGCCTTTTCCTTTTCTGGCGGTTGCTCCACTGCAGCACTGCAGTCCACTGCCCATGCCTGCCCCACAGGAGACTTTCTGGATTTTTACTGCCACACACGCAGCAGTTGCCTGCTCCACAGGGCTTTTCTGGAATTTCCCACTGCCACAGCGGTGCCGCTGCTCCCACTGGGAATTCCCCACTGTGGGAGCCTTTTCTGGATTTCCTATCCACTGCAGCAGTGCCTGCAGGAGTGCCTGCTCCCCCACTGCCCGCGGCAGTGCCTCCCTGGGGAGCCTTTCTGGAATTTTACTGCCCACAGCGGGAGTTTTCTGGATTTATCCACTGCCCGCCTTCCAGTGTCACCTTCCAGGAGCCTTTTTTCGCCCCACTGTGTGAGGGCCTGGAATTTTCCTGCCCGCCTTGGTGCTGCTGCTCCCACAGGAGCCCTTTTCTGAATTTTCCCCACTGCCGCGGCAGTGCTGCCACAGACCTTTTTCTGGATTTTCCCATGTGGGGAACCTTTTCCTGGATTTTCCCCACTGCCACAGCGGTGTCTGCTCCCAGGGCCTTTTCTGCAGAATTCCCCACTGTGGGGAGCCTTCTGGGTGATTCTCTACTGCAGCGGTGCCTGCTCCCACAGGAGCCCCTTTTCTGAGATTTTTCCCACTGCCACAGCAGTGCCTGCTCCCACAGGGCCTTTTCTGTATTTTCTCCCACTGGGGAGCCTTTTCTGGATTTTCCTCACTGCCACAGCAGTTCCTGCCCCACAGGGGAGCCTTTTCTGGATTTATCCACTGCCGCTTGGCTGGTGTCTGCTCCCACAGGTGCTTTTCTGGATTTTCCCCACTGCCACAGCAGTACCTGCTCCAGGGAGCCTTTCTGTATATTTCCCCCCACTGTGGGAGGCCTTTTTCTGGATTTCTCTACTGCCGCAGCAGTGCCTGCTCCCACAGGAGCCTTTTCTGGATTTTCCCCACTGCCACAGCAGTGCCTGCTCCCACAGGAACCTTTTCTGGATTTATCCACTGCCGCAGCAGTGCCTGCTCCCGCAGGAGCTTTTTCTGTATTTTCCCCACTGTGGGAGCCTTTTCTAGATTTCTCTACTGCCGCAGCAGTGCCTGCTCCCACAGGAGCCTTTTCTGAATTTTCCCCACTGCCACAGCAGTGCCTGCTCCCACAGGAGCCTTTTCTGTGTTTTCCCCACTGTGGGAGCCTTTTCTGGATTTTCCCCACTGCCACAGCAGTGCCTGCTCCCACAGGAGCCTTTTCTGGACTTTCCCCACTGCCACAGCAGTGCCTGCTCCCACAGGAGCCTTTTCTGTATTTTCCCCACTGTGGGTGCCTTTTCTAGATTTCTCTACTGCTGCAGCAGTGCCCACTGTCGCAGGAGCCTTTTCTGTACTTCGCACTCACCTGCTTTCCACTGCCGCAGCAGTGCCAGCTTCCACAGAAGCCGCATTCTCTTTCAAATGCTGCAGCAGTGCCCACTTCTGTAGAAGCCACATTTCTCTTTTCAGATGCCGCAGCTGTACCCCCTCACACAGGAGCTGTATTCTCATCCAGATGCCGCAGCAGTGGCGCTATTACAAGCAATGTCCAGCATCCCTTCAGCCCTAAGCTATGCAAAGTTTGGGGGTTATCAAGCCCCTCTCTGGCTGCTGTCCTGTGATAATAGCATCTTTGGGGTAGCGCTGTGGGTCCAGGCTAAAATGCAGAGCTCGGACCCCTCTCCCCGGTCAGGGGGAGTGCTCAGGAATGAAAAATGCTTTTGACTGCAGTGGCAGACTGAGTTCCAAAACACGCTTGTAGCCAATAAGCAGTTCGGGGCATGTCTTGTAATGATGCAGAGAAGATAGAGAGGTTACAATCAGGCAAGGGGTAGGACCTGCGTAAATATCGGAGCAGCTTCCAGTGGTAGAAAGAGCTCAAGGAGTGGGAGGGGCTCGAATCGGACGCCGAGGATGCATTGTTTCTTTTTGATAGGTGAGTAACTTTGCTTTTGCATTGTTTCACACAACTTACTATGTTGCCTTTGTTTGAATATTGTTGTGTCATCTTCGCTTTTCCACAGTCGTTACTATGCCAGAGGTGTACATGTGGAGTGGAGATATCAAAATAGGGGCGAGGTCCTGTTGGGTAATGGGTATATTTGTTTTGGTGCTTTCGAATATCAATATAGTGTGGCAAAAATTGCTTAGTGCACCTTTAATGCTGACATTTTCATAAGTCTGGCATGTAGTAGGAAAAAGTTTACACACTAGTGTTCCAATAAGCCACTTTGAAACTTTTCCTCTTCTAGGAAACAAGTCACCACATCCTGGTGGACACTATGGGGAATTCAGCCGCATGACCCGTTGCCTGAAGCATGCGTAAAACTACTCCAATCCTCGTAGCCTGTGACGTCATAGGCAGGTAAGAAGTATAAAAGGGCACCTGCTGCATACGTCACCAACTTTTGTTGCTTTCAGAACCATCTCTCTGTTGGCGTGTGTGAAGCATCATCCTGGTGAGTCGAGCAGGATATTGCTCATGTTACTATAACAATGAGTCGTTTTTACCTCAGACGTGCAAGATCACGGGTGGGGCTATATTTAGCTAAGCCATGCCTCTCTAATATGCATGCTTTTGAGTGTGGAGAGCCTTGCTGGGCATGGATATACTGAATGCTTTGTGGAAAGACACTGCAAGCTTTCTCTCCCAGGGTGTTTCAGTGATTTAGAGTGGGTACGGGGAATGTTCCTTCCTGTGTTTAGCCGGTTGATAAGTGAACAGTCTGTGCTCAGAGTGTAGCCATCTGCAGATGATTATGCTCCAACTTAGGCTTGCTTTGCTTTAGAATATAGCAGTCCGAGGACAGCTATATGTTCTAGCCTGGCTTCTATAACTGGGTTGGGTTCCCCTTGGGCACAAGCTCTCCCAGATAAGTGCTGAATCTTTATTTGGAATCTGCTGTTTGAGGATAGGTGTGTTCCAGCTTGGAGACCCTTGTGGGGCCATTAAATAGTGGTCTCCTTGGTTCCTTACCTAGACCTTACCTAGACTACCTTGTTCAGGCCTGGGGAAATTTAGGCCTTATCTGAGGGAAATGCTATGTGAGGATAGCCGTATCCAGCCAACTAGTGTTTTGACTATTGCTTGCATTAGGCTTTGATCTGGACTAATGTTGTTTATGTGTTCACTCCTTAGCGAATCCTTAAAATGGTCTTAATCTTCCTTTTATGAGCCTCTGGTAAATATATCACTGACTCGCTAGCCTATTGTGGGACTGACATTGGTTATTGGACCTCCTTAGTATAGCCATCTGAGGGTGGTTATATTTCAGCCATTGTTATGGCGGGACGGGCTTATTTAAATACTGCTTTCTGAGACTACCTGTGCGTTAACTTTCTGAAAGCATAGCTATCTGAGGATAGCCATGTGCTAGCTTGGTGATTTCTCCCCTTCCTAGGGTTTTTAAATAGCGATCTCCTTGAGCCCTTACACTAGACAATGATGTCTCCCCTCTCTGGGTTGTAAGTAGACACCCCATTCTCTGTGGTCTGGTTTCAGTCAGGTCCTCCTCTGGTAGCCCTTCCTACACACATAGCTATCAGAGAATATCTATGTGCTAGCTCAGTGACTGCTCCCCTAGGAAGGTCTTTAAGTAGTGGTCTATTTGAGCCTTGGTCTATATAGTGCCATCTTCCCAGCTAGGGTTGTAAGTATATAGTCCACTCCTTGTGTTCTGGGCAGCCTTTTATGTGGGTTTACCAGGGTTTTTCAGGCTAGCTATGTGGGACTAGCTGTTGACAGCTCAGTGATTGCTCCCCTTCTTAGGGCTTTAAGTTTGTAAATGGACCAAAAGTGTGTCGGCCCGGTATGCCAGATTACCAGTCCAGCACAGCAGGTGGAGCAGAGAGACAAAACTGTCCTGTTCAGGAATTCAAGTGCAGGTCAGTTACATCTGTAAATAGTACACTGTTAATACACTGTTATAGTTTGTCTTTGCTTACTTAGTTAGGCATTAAACTGCTAGCAAATGTTAGCAGTAGTAGTAGTCAATTGCTGCAAAAATATCAAAAAGACATAATTACAATTTTAAAGAATAGGAATAAGAGTTCTAAAATAAAAACCAGAAACCATGGCTACTATAGTTAAACCATGGTAACAACAAATTAACAATGGTGTTGCTACACTGTATAGTTTCACCATGGTATTTGTGGTAAAACTCTGATTATACAAATGGTAATCAATCTGCCAAAAAAACATGGTTACTATATGTTTACCATAGGCTTAATAATACCATGGTTAATTTTCCTTAGGACAAACATGTCACAAAACATGTTCAATTTTAAGATTTTTCTATAGAGATATATTCAAGAATTAGCTATTATTGTACTAATTTTGACATGTAGGCAAGCTAAAACAATAACACAAGGTCCTAATATAATACTTAACATTTTTCTAAAATAATATAGGCCTATACTAAGTGCAAACAAATTACAATACAGTGGTTGTTTTCCAACAAGGTGGAGGTTTGTTGATTGTTACGAACCGTACACTGTTTTTCTTGTGCATGTTCTTTTTGTTCTCTGTCACTTTTAGCGCTTCTAGGTAGCGCCTACCTTCGGAACTCTATTGGCTGACGTGGCTGTCATTCATCATTGATCACCTTTAAAACGGAAGCGGCAACTGGAAGGTGTTTGACTTGGCGTGTCACTGGTTGTTTTTGTTATGTCCGTTTTTCTGCTACTACTTGCGACACTAGCGTGAGATTTGTTGACATGATCTGTGTAAACTTTTGGCATTTGTGACACCTGAGTTCATGACGAACCTCGTGTGTCTTTGACACTTTTAGCCCGCTTATGCTCCACTCAAACTTGTGATCTAATTACTGACTTACAGACAACGGAGACGTGGAACAGCCTAGTTAGTCACGTGACATACATACCTTGCACGTAGGTTTTTTTATGTATTAGACACACTAGTTTAGTGAAGTGCGCTAAATGTGTATTTTTGTGTTTTGTAGTTAGAGTAAGTTCAGGGCGCATTTGCGCTGAAGACTTTTTCTTTTCATATTTTTATTTTCTTATTTAGAGGACCAGGAGTAGACAGTGGGGTTCTTTTTGTTATATTTATTTCTTTGATTTTCTAGCGCCACTTTCAGTTCCCTCTCCCGTTTGTGTTGGTTATATAAACTATTATTGTTTCTTATTTTGTTTTCCTAAATGTTGTAAATACTCATGGTTGTGGGAGCAATAAATCTTTTGCGGTGCTAATTTGTTGTCCTGCGTTTCTCTTGCCACTTTTTTACCTTAAGCTTTTTCTTTTGGTCATCTCAATGTTACTCCTTTTAAATTCCTAGACAAAAATTTCCATCAAGGTCGTAACATTGATGAAAAAGTGACGGGTACAAAAAAATCAGTGAAAAAAAAAAAATAAACACACACATAGAGATAGAGAGATGTCAGGGAAAAAGAAGAGACTAAAATGGGAATGGGAAGTTTAAGAGATAATCTTTAATTATTTTGCATGGCCCCAGTCAATTTAAACTTTATGTGATGATGATGGTGGTGGTGGACATACAAAAAAAATACTGCTGTCCATGGTTTCAACATTGGTGTGGGTGTATGGGATGGCCTGGATGACTGTGAGATTTCCTCGCCTGAATTTTTGTCCCAGTCCGCTCACATACTCTGATACAGACTTATGTTGAAATCTTGTCTTGTCTTGTCTTAAAAAAACAACACCGACAGAGGCCACTCCCAATATAGCTGATTGACACGAGCATCTTACCTCAGCCTTAAATCAGCTGTAACAGTCTGACCTCTATTGTTTCATGCCAGAGCAGGGATGTAAGTTAGACAAGAAAATTTCAGATTGAGCGATTGAGGTGTTGTGCTGCTGAATGTAATAATGAACACAGTGGTCGTCATTTACTCCTGACATCTGAGCCACTGAAGGTGCAGTGGATTACGATTGTTTGTAATCCACTTTCCTAATAAAGTGCTAGTTAACAAGTTTTGAGACTAAACGCATTAAATGTGGCTAAAGTAAACAATCTCTCAGAGCACAGCTCATCACTCCACAGAGAGAAGAGAGGGGCGGGGCGAGCAGAGCTCATTTGCATTTAAAGGAACAATCCACTGGAATGGGATGATTTTTGCAGAGCTCATTTTGAAAAGGTAAAAAGGGTGTTGTTTTACACTACACTAAGTATATTATAGACTTTTCTTTAAGACCCTAAAGAATCATATCAACTTGTGGAAAATGGGCATCCAATGACCACTTTAAGGAACAAAATAACATTTATTTCACTACAAATCTTATCTCTTTTTGGTGATATTTGTTTAACTCCAGTAAGGGCCCTCTTTAATTCATACATCCGGAGGGACCTCTTTGTTTTGTTTAGCATCAGTAATATCTTTTATATAAAGTTTCCTGCATCCTCTCATTTTTATGTATATGAAAAATATATATATAGCTATTTCTGTGCACTTTAATAATGGCTTGTCCCAGCACCTCTGCTTTGTCAGTGTCCGTGTTGTGTGTGTGTTTTTTGTTTGTTTGTTCGTTTGTTTGTATGTTTCGTTTTGTTTTGTTTTGTTTGTTTGTTTGTTTGTTTGTTTTTTGCCTTTCTCCACTGCAGAAATGAATAGCGGAACTGAAGCGTTGACGTCATTGGGCCATCCTTCTCTATCATTCATCTCATCGTCAGTCAAACATACTTTCAGCTTAAACTTCAAGGTGTTGGTGATAAAATGGCGCATATTTCAGGTAAGATTTGCGTTTAGCAAACCATATATGTGTACTAGCATTTTAGAATCATAAAGTGTCCATCTGTAATCTAATCCTACTTTAAGGACTTTTTTTTTTTTACTTTCGTTTTCTCTTATTAAATTGTTTCAGCAGTTGCACATACAGTAATTGCTTAAAATTGTTCACGACAGGAAATAATAACAAATAACAAAACTCGCTGCTAATAGTTTGTAAGGATAAACCATCTACCCTTTTTTCATTGTCTTTAACTTTGGCAGTTTTACAAATTTTCTGTACAATAGCCTATCTTTTGTCACGCACTTTTGCTGTCAGTCATTAGTTATTAATTTGTGTTGTTTCTGGTCTTTTCCATACACAACACCAACGAGCTTTTTAGGAGATTAGCTTTTTGCATTCAGATTATATTTTTAATCGAGATTTGATGTGATCGTTCTGAATCAATTATGTGCATTCACCAAGGCTGCGTTTCCGAAAAGCATAGTAGACCTAAGTAGATCTTAGAAACTAGCATACGAATCATGTTTCATAGTTTCAGGATGATTCCCACAAGCGCAGTTTTCCAAAAGGCTTCTTGATAATTGTCCTAGATATGGAGTAATTATTGAACGCATCTGTCACGGAGACAGATATGTGCAGCCACCTACATGACAACTGCAAAATTACATCTAAACTTAAAGGGTAGTAAAACCCCAGAACACATTTTTTTTAGATGAGAACATGTATGTACATAAAACACTAATAGCACTTATAAATGTTATCAAAAACAGGAAAAAGAAAATTCTTTTTTTTTGCTCTCTCTTTTTTTCTTTCTTTTGTTTTTTTCTTTTCTGAGCAATTTCGTTCTTCTGGGTTGAAAAGCAAAGTTGAGGTTACGTCACGAGATGTGACCTAGAGCCGGCCCTCTGCATGTGTTAGATAAGGCATGTTTGAGATGCGCCTTGCCTCGCCTGAAATGTAGGCGAGAGTAGGCGGCTGCAGTGAGGGGAGGAGTGAAATAAGTGCAGTCAAGACGGACAGTTTTGACCTCTAGAAGTTGCGTTATCACACTCACATGCTGTGTTGCTGATAAACATGATATAATTTCAGCTCTGTTGTTTTTATATGAAAATAAATATGATGAACAAGACACTCAAAGTGCTTGCTATTTAATTCTATATGAAAGGCGTATTTATTATCCATTTTTACTTTAATACAAACGTGTATTTTAGATTTTTATGGAAATATGACAACAATCACATATTTCAGGTAGAGATCGCACTGGCATAGTGTTTGGGAATATTCATACATAATTTAAACGCATAACCACATGATATTTGATTAAAAAATAAAACATTTTAGAAAAGAATAGCAACATCACGGTTGTCTGAACCAATGAGCTCTAAGTTGTGTTGTCATCCAGGCGTTTCCCATCGTGTTTTGGTCAGCGCAGTTGGTGGAGAGCTACTGCGCTCGACTGCTCAATCCCACACAGCCGCCTCGCCATCGTGAGAGTTTTTTGGCATGCGTCAGCATGACATCAGAGCAAGGCGGACGTAACTTGGACACATTTCTAACCGGCATGCATCTTGCGGTGATCACTGGTAATCGAATCACTGCGCAGAATTTGCTCATCTCAAACAAGCCTATAGATTGGCTACAGCTCTAAGAGGGCTGTTTCCGTTTCTATGTCACTCGTTTCTGACCACTTTTTTGCATTTATCATTTATTCATGAGAAAGAGCTTGTTCAACCCAATCACTGCGCTGTACGATGCATAATAAATATCTGCTGTATTATGGGTAAGATAGTACCGCTTCTTCCCTCAGTATAGGGTGACCAGCTGGCAAGAGCGCTGTTGGGGGACATAGATGTGATTTTGCGGGACAATGTGGGACACGTGTGAGACTAATACATTTTCTATTGTTATGCTATGTAAATACTGATTACATCCATTGTCATTTGCGCTGATCTGTGTTTCTGAGCACGCACAAGCAAGCGAGAGAAAGCGTGTCATTTTTATGAGAGTGAAGAGAATCCACCTGCTAGAGAAGAGATTTGTGCTTGCGCATTTTGATGCGCCCCGCATTAAAATAATCTGCTTAGACATTTGTCATTAAAATAACGCCATAGAAACCACCTTAAACAAACTTTTAAAATAAGAAGAAAGTTGCGCCTGAAAGCTGCATCGATTTTTTATTTGGTTAAAATGAATGGTGAATATCGTGTCTTTCCATGTGCGCTCGACCATTTCCGTCTGTGGTTCTAGATCACTTGATGGGGTCCGCAAATCCTTTGCACAGAAACGATGCAGCAAAAAGAATAAATAAAAAGCTTCCTTAAAAAGCCAAAAGAACGCATGAACATTTCCTTAATATGATCATTAAATACAACAGACTGATGAAATTGTGGGACATTTTTTCAATATGCGACGTGTGGGACAAGGGGTGAAAATGCTGTGCGATACAACACAAAGCAGGAGAGGTGGTCACCCTACCTCAGTGTCGTTCAGAGACATGCCTAGACTTAAGAGAATATAGTTCCACTGTACTGCCGCCAGCGCAACCAGTGGAAGAAGTCACCGAAGAAGTCACAGAAGAAGTTACGTTCACTGCTCACGCAACCGCAGTGAACGTAAATATCACTTCCAGATGGACCAACGAAACAGAGCGGGTTTTACAAGCCTGTTTTGAATGGACTGATTGGAGTGTTTTTGAAGCTGCTGCAAATGATCTGGATGAACTCACAGAGACTGTAACTTCATATATCAGTTTCTGTGAGGATATATGCATTCCTACCAGGACTTATTTAACATTCAACATTGATAAGCCATGGTTTACAACAAAACTCAGACATCTTCGTCAAGCCAAAGAGGATGCCTATAGAAAAGGGGATAGAGTCTTGTACAATCAGGCCAGGAACACACTGAATAAGGAGATTAGAGTGGCTAAAAGGACCTACGCAAAAAGGTTAGAATATCAGTTCACTTCAAACGAACCAGCTTCATTGTGGAAAGGTCTGAAAGCCATCACAAATTACAAGACGCCATCCCCCAGCACTGATGTGACGTAGAGCCAGCCCTCTGCATGTGTTAGATAAGGCATGTTTGAGATGCGCCTTGCCTCGCCTGAAATGTAGGCGAGAGTAGGCGGCTGCAGTGAGGGGAGGAGTGAAATAAGTGCAGTCAAGACGGGACAGTTTTGACCTCTAGAAGTTGCGTTATCACACTTACATGCTGTGTTGCTGATAAACATGATATAATTTCAGCTCTGTTGTTTTTATGAAAATAAATATGATGAACAAGACACTCAAAGTGCTTGCTATTTAATTCTATACGAAAGGCATTTTACTTTAATACAAATGTGTATTTTAGATTTTTATGGAAATATGACAACAATCACCTATTTCACGCAGAGATCGCACTGGCATAGTGTTTTAGCACTTACTCCAGGGCCAGATCTGCGTGTTCCAGATCTTAGGACCCTTGGTGCTCCAGGAGATCAGCATCCTACAGTTTGTGTCCATTTTGTGTCCATTCAGTTTGTGTCCATTTTGTGTGAATCAGTTTGTGTCCATTTTGTGTGAATATATGTGAAGTTGTGTCCAGTTTGGTCAGTCTGAGGTCTGTAACCAGTGAAAGGTCACATGATAATTGGAGCCTTTAATCAGTTGCATGCTAATGACCTCATTCCTGCTTTCCACAAACACTAAGCTTGATAAGCTTGAGTGAGAACAACACATTTCCTGAGTGTTTACTGTCAGTGTTATCCCCCCTCTCCACAAGAGGTAGTGTTGTTGATCTCAAGTCAAAGGTGTAAGTTGTTGTCCACAGAGCCTGAACACATCAAAATGAAACTTGTGTTAAAGGGAGTTGTCACGGTTAAGGCTAGAAGGGAGACAGCTCTGGCTACTGGGCATGCACACATCAATCTAACATTATTTTTGTCACACTGTACAACAATAATACTGTTTTTGTATTATAGTAAGAGCTAAGTTTAGGGTTGGGGTATGTGTAGATATTAATAAAACACAATCTAATAAGTAGAACTATTAATTTCATTGTTACTTTCCAATCACAGCTGTATCCCTTCTATCCACAACCGGTTGCCATCTTGTCTGCTGTTCACAACAATGCATTCCAGACCCTGGTTCACGTAAGCAGCTGCGATAGTGTCCACAATCCAGTGGGAAAGCCTCTGTTTAGACACAGCCTGAGTCTTTGCACAACCTTTGTAGCGAATGAAGATTCAGATTGCCGAAAACTGACCAAATGAAAGGAAAGGAAAGGAAAGGAAAGGAAAGGAAAGGAAAGGAAAGGACGTGACGTGTGACCCATACTTGGAATTTGTGCTCTGCATTTAACCCATCCAAGTGCACGCACACGCACACACACACACACACACAGGGCAGCCATATTGCTATTGCTGCAGCACCCAGGGAGCAGTTGGGGGATCGGTGCCTTGCTCCGATCGAGAGCACTGGTTATTCACTCCCACCACCTTCAATCCCTGCCAGACCTGGGACTTGAACCCGCAACCTTTCGGTTACAAGCCTGACTCCCTAACAAAACCACATTTTGTGTTTTGAAGGGAGTAGAGACCTAGACACATGTCTGGTCTCAGTCAGAGAGTGACGCTGCAGTTGCCTGGTCCAAAGCGAATACCAGTTATTGCTGTCCACAGAGAACACATGCAGATCTCCTATGCACTTAGCCAAAGCGAGGGAAACAAGTAGTAAGATAAAGCACCTTCATAGCAATGGATTTGAGAGAGAGCCCTCCACAACAACTCTTGTTCTAAAGCATGTCCGCCTTGTGGTTCAGGAGACCAGGGATGTGCACTGCTCTGATGGAGAGTAAATGACAATCCGCCCATAACCAGAGACTTGCATCATGCTTGTAAAGGGCTTTGGAGCGCTCGCTGCCCTGCTGATTTATGTATGAAGCTACAGATATATTGTTGCTGCGATTCAGCATATGTACCTGTTCCAGCTGTGCTCGACAACCATGAGAGCTAAGGACACCACTTCCAGCTTCAGGGAGTTTATGTGCCACTGGGTTTGTGACTCTACTCACAGGCCCAAAGCTGGCACACCTTGCACACTGCTCTAGGGACTCCAAGTGACACAGCAGCATTGTCTATATGACTGACTAGCATGTCCCATGAATGAGCTGAAATCAGCCAATTGTCCACATCGTTCAAAATGTGTTTTCCACATGATGGAGTCCCCCATCTCGCTTGGAAATGACAACGTATAGCGGCTGTAAAAGCTGCTGTCCAGCTTGCTCTTGTTTGTTTTTTTGTTTTTGCCCAGTGTGTCAATTTTTTTTTCCACTTTCACCCTATGATGAAACAGGCAATCAATAGTTCCCCTTCGGGAACTCGAGCCGCGTCGGAAAACGCTATGGGAACGCCTCCAGCGTGACCGTGCTCTGAACACGTGTGAAATCAGACCAATGGAAGAGCGAGACGTCACAGGCGGGTGACGTCACAGACCAGGAAGCATAAAAGCACGTGCGCCAGAACGAACGGCAGCTTCTGTCTTTCAGCAGCGCTCTATGTGTGTCTCTGTTTTTGTGCCTTTGGTTGCTAGTTTGCACCACTTTCTTTTTGCACAAAATGTCTAAAGCTAGTAAGAAATCTAAGCATTTAGATGAGCCGCGTTTTAGAGCGTGTGTTCCTCCTTGCCCTCGTTTCATTACGGGTAAGGATACACACGCTCTATGCGTGGTTTGTCTGGGAGCGGAGCATGCGGCAGCAGCCCTCGAGGGGGCTGATTGCCCTCATTGTGTGCAGATGAGTCTGCACACACTCCGCTCCCGGAAGGCTCTCTTCCAGCTGGGAGCCTTCAGCAGCGTTCCCCGCGGATCTGGTCCCGCTTCCGCCGAGGCGGGGCGGCGGCTGCATTCGTGGGGTTCGCAGCTGGATCTAGCGGAGGGTATGGAGACGGGTAACCCCCTATCTCCTGCCTCACCCGCTAGATCCCCAGCCCGTCTCTGGGTGCGGAAGCCCGCGCTGCGGATTCTTCCCCCCGGGGGACGGGCTCGACACTCCCCATATCTTCCTCTGAGGAGGTTGATGTGGAGAGTGTCGGTGATGTTCAAGCACCATCGTTTCCCCAATATGAGGAGCTGCTGGAGGTGGTGACTCGTGCGGTGGCCAAGCTTAATATCGATTGGCCCCCCGAGTCATTGGTTGAACCGCAGACTAGTAAACTAGACGAGAGGTTTCTGCGGTCTCGCCCACCTTCAGCACGCCGGAGCCTTCCTTTTTTCCCCGATCTCCACACTGAGGTGTCGAGATCGTGGAATAACCCGTTCTCGTCCCGCTTGTTCATTCCCGCCTCCTATAACTACGGTCATGTGGGCGGGTTGGATGAGCGGGGGTACAGAGCGATGCCCCGGGTGGAACAGACGCTTGCCAGCTATCTGTCCCCCGCCGCGGCATCGTCTCTGAAGGCTCCGGTCTTGCCCTCCAAGCCGCTGCGAGTCACCTCAGCGCTGGTGGGCAAGGGGTACGCGGCTGCGGGTCAGGCTGGTGCGTGTCTGCACACCATGTCGGTGTTACAGGCGTACCAGGCTGACCTGCTTAAGGAGTTGGACGAAGGCGCGGAGATCAGGGATTGTGACATCTCTGAGCTCTGGAGGACCGCTGATTTGTCTCTCCGTGCCACTAAGGAGACCGCCCGTGCCATCGGGCGGTCTATGGCTTCCCTTGTGGCTGCGGAGAGACATCTCTGGTTGACCCTGTCCGATATGAGAGAAAAGGACAGGGTCTTCCTCCTGGACGCCCCGCTTTCGCCTTCTGGCCTGTTCGGCGACGCTGTCAACGCTGTCGTCGACAGGTACCAGGAGGCACGTAAGCAAGCGGCGGCGTTCCAGCGGTTCCTCCCTCGCCGCCGTCCAGCTCACGAGGCTGCTGAGCTGGAGCAGCCTCGTCCGCGTACCAGCTCCTCACACCGGGAAACGGAAAAACAGAGCGTCGCCACCCGCACTCCTCCCCATCGAAGGCGGGTGCGCAGACGCTCTAGGTCGGGGGCCCCCGGGACGAAGCCCGATCTGCGGGTCGTGCTTCAGTCTAGGAGGTCCTCGGCCAAGCGGCCCTGATGGTGCGGGGCCGCTGAGGGTAGCCCCATCAGGGGAGTTCCGGGGTGCACCGCATTATTCGGTGTCCGGCTCCCCCCTGTGCCCTCGGGAGGCTGTCTTGCTCACCCTGCCGGTGATTCAGGGCGCAGCAGCCTCCGGCGAGCTTTCCCCTCAGTCTCTTCCGGCCAGAGACGTTCCAGAGCTGGGGGGCTCGCCACCCCTGCGGGGGTCTCAGGGTCCGCTAGATCAGGTGCTTCCTGCCGGGCAACCGTTACAGGACACCGGTCTAGCGACCCGTGTAACACCAGAGGCCAGTCTCGAGAGGCTGGTTCCCTTAGTAGATCATTTGGCAGCGTGGAAACTACTGCCCAATGTGTCTGCGTGGGTCCTGCACACTGTAGAGCGAGGTTATCGCATTCAGTTCGGCGCTTCACCTCCGCCGTTCAACGGGGTCTTTCCCACTTTGGTGGGTCCCGAGCAGGGTCTGGTAATGGAACAAGAAGTAGCTACTCTCCTGAGGAAGGAGGCCATCGAGGTGGTCCCTCCTCAGTTCAGAGAGTCCGGGTTCTACAGCCGGTACTTCATTGTTCCCAAGAAGGATGGGGGCCTGCGTCCCATTTTAGATCTCCGCCTCCTGAACCGCTCAGTCATGCGGCTGAAGTTCAGGATGCTGACTGTAAGACAGGTCGTGTCACAAATCAGGTCCGAGGACTGGTTTGTCACGATAGATCTAAAGGACGCGTATTTCCACGTCTCCATCCTTCCTCAACACAGGAAGTTCCTGAGGTTTGCTTTCAGGGGCGAAGCTTACCAATATCGGGTTCTTCCTTTCGGTCTAGCACTCTCCCCCCGCACTTTCACGAAGTGTGTGGATGCAGCTCTGGCTCCCCTGCGACTCCAGGGCATCCGCATACTCAATTACATCGACGACTGGCTTATCCTGGCCCAGTCGGAGATGGTAGCGGTTCGGCATCGAGATGTCGTTCTCGCACACATGAAAGAGCTGGGGTTAAGACTAAACGCCAAGAAAAGTGTGCTTTCTCCAGTACAGAGAACCACTTATCTGGGCGTGGTGTGGGATTCGACCCACGATGCAGGCACAGTTGTCTCCTGCTCGGATCGAGTCGATCCTCGCCGCAGTCATGAGAGTGAAGGAAGGCCGGTCACTCACTGTCAAGCAGTTTCAACGACTGCTGGGTCTCATGGCAGCTGCGTCCAACGTGATACCTTTTGGCCTGCTGTACATGAGACCCCTACAGTGGTGGCTCAAGACCAGGGGTTCTCCCCGAGGGGAAACCCGCTTCGCATGATCAAGGTCACGCGGCGATGCCTACGTGCCTTAGACATGTGGAGGAAACCCTGGTTCTTGTCTCAGGGCCCGGTGCTGGGAGCTCCTTGTCGCCGTGTAACGCTAGCGACGGACGCGTCCCTCACTGGTTGGGGAGCGGTCATGAGTGGCCACCCTGCCCGCGGTCTGTGGAGCGGTCACCAACTCACCTGGCACATAAATTGCCTGGAGATGCTGGCCGTGTTTCAAGGGCTGAAACACTTTCTCCCGGACCTGAGAGATCGTCACGTGTTGGTCCGCACCGACAACACGGCGGTGGTCTCTTACATCAACCACCAAGGAGGTCTGCGTTCGCGCCCCTTGTACAAGCTGGCGCACCAGATCCTTGTGTGGTCCCAGGGCAAACTCCTCTCACTGAGAGCAGTTTTTGTACCCAGGTATCTCAATGTGGGAGCAGACGTCCTGTCGAGACAGGGGCCGAGGCCCGGGGAATGGATGCTTCACCCCGAGGTGGTGAAGCAGATCTGGAGAGTGTTTGGTCCAGCCCAGGTGGACCTGTTTGCCACGAGGGACAATGCGCAATGTCCCCTCTGGTACTCTCTAGTTCATCCAGCTCCACTGGGGCTGGATGCCATGGTACAGACGTGGCCGAGGCTGCGTCTGTACGCTTTTCCCCCGATCGCTCTGCTCCCGGGAGTTCTAGAGAGAGTGCGCCGGGATGGGGTGTCCCTTCTTCTAGTAGCCCCGTTCTGGCCGGGCCGAGTATGGTTCTCGGACCTGATTTCCCTCCTCGACGGCTCTCCCTGGGAGATTCCCGTCAGGAGGGATCTCCTCTCACAGGCAGGGGGTTCCTTCCTTCACCCCCGGCCGGAGCTGTGGAAGCTTTGGGTGTGGCCTCTGAGGGGGCGCACCTCTTAGCTTCCGGTCTCTCAACCGAGGTTGTTGAGACCCTACTCCAATCTAGAGCTCCCTCCACGAGGAAACTGTATGCCTTGAAGTGGAAACTTTTCACTTCTTGGTGTGGACGCCGCCAGCAGGACCCAGTTAACTGCCCAGTTGGCTCAGTGCTGGAGTTTCTGCAGGACAGGCTGTCTGCAGGGTTATCCCACTCCACCTTGAAGGTTTACGTGGCGGCCATTGCGGCCTACCACGCCCCTCTCGGTGGTCTTTCCGTGGGTAGGGACCCCCTGGTTACACGTTTCCTCCGCGGTGCGCTGAGGCTAAGGCCCCCGGTACGACCTCGTGTCCCTTCCTGGGACCTGTCTGTGGTGCTTGAGGCTCTCTGTCTTCCTCCCTTCGAGCCTTTAGAAGAGATCTCTGACTGTCATCTGTCCTTTAAGACTTCTTTTCTTTTAGCCCTTTCTTCTCTAAAGAGAGTTGGTGACCTGCAGGCCCTTTCTGTGGCCCCCTCTTTCCTGGACTTTGCTCCAGGCCTTTCTAAAGTTTTTCTCCACCCTCGCACTGGGTATGTCCCTAAGGTCCCTTCCTCTGCACCACGGCCTGTCGTACTCCAGGCCTTCTGTCCTCCTCCCTTTCGGGAGCCTGACCAGCAGAAGCTGAACTGTATGTGTCCAGTTCGAGCGCTGGATGCATACGTTCACCGGGTGGCTGCTTGGAGAAGGTCGGACCAGTTGTTCGTTTGTTTTGGTCCTCAGAGACGTGGTCTCCCTGCCTCTAAGCAGACCATAAGTCGGTGGATAGTCGAGGCTATCCTCCTGGCTTATGAGTCTTCGGGCCTTCCTCCTCCCTTGGGGGTGAAGGCTCATTCCACCCGTAGCATGGCGGCCTCTAAATCTTTCCTTGCGGGTATTCCCCTTCAGGATATCTGTAACGCTGCGGGTTGGTCCACGCCCCTTACGTTTGTCAGGTTCTACCGTCTTGACCTCTTGACCCCTGGTTCTTCGGTCCTTCCTAGCTCTTCTAGGCAGGGACTTGGAGCTGGTGGCGTGGGCATCTCGTTCCCATAGCGTTTTCCGACGCGGCTCGAGTTCCCGAAGGGGAACGTCTCAGGTTACGTATGTAACCCTGGTTCCCCGAGGGAACGAGACGCCGCGTCTCGAGGCCAGCTTCCTGCGTCCCTGCGAGCGCTGCTTCTCTTTGAAGCTGCCGTTCGTTCTGGCGCACGTGCTTTTATGCTTCCTGGTCTGTGACGTCACCCGCCTGTGACGTCTCGCTCTTCCATTGGTCTGATTTCACACGTGTTCAGAGCGCAGTCACGCTGGAGGCGTTCCCATAGCGTTTTCCGACGCGGCGTCTCGTTCCCTCGGGGAACCAGGGTTACATACGTAACCTGAGACGATTTGAGCTTTAGATCACATGCCAAAAGTGCTGCTGTTGCATAAAAGGGTGACACTGGTGGTGCTAAAACTGAACAGAAGAACAGTATTCCAGTATTCAGATACAACAGAATGGATGTTGTGTTCTTGTTATCAGTGGTCATTAGCCAAATGAAAGAAAAAAAAAAAAACTTTCAAGATCCATACATGCATTTCCTTTAAGTTTTACATGAAGTTGCAGTCATAACTGTGAACAAACAGGAATTAACATCCATCACACAATCTCTGCAACTACCCCTGCCACAGTCAAGATTTCAAGGCAAAATCTGGAAACAGTGGTTGTGTATGAATCAAGGAAACTATGAAAGAAAAATATATATTGTAGGATCATCCAAAACAACATGAACAATAGTAATGCACAGAATAATGTTATATAAGAAAACCATTCAGAAAAATGCTAGATGTCATATGGTAAACACAGCTTACTACTTTGTTTCTTCTTCTAACAGGGCAAATTGAATGATAACATGCTCACTGTAAACACAGCTAAAATGCTGCTCAAGGTCAACTGGTTTCTTGGCCACCTGTGCAGGTGTAAATGCATTCTTGGTCATCGCCACCTATCATGCAGCCATGAATTTGCCAAAGGCAATTAATTGTTTTGAGTTCAGTGTGAAAGCCATGTTCGTCTGCAATTCGCTTTGCTTTATCGTGTCACGCTCAGTGTGAAAAGGCAGCTCTTGTTATTTTTTAACCAAAAAAATTACATACTGCACCTTTAAGTAAGTAATAAAGATTTATTTATCAGGCGACATGTCTGTGCATACCCATGAAACATACAGAGAAATACGAATAAAACACACTTTAAACAAAGTTAAACATTAGGAAATCAAGAAACACTTACTTAGTACTAACACTTTGAACACCAGATCACCAACAGATGTACAAATGACAGGCATGTGAAAACTTATGTGCACAAAGCTGAAAGTTCTCTCTGTTTATTTGTTTATTTATATAGAGATGGTAAAAAAATTGTAATTCCAGCCAGAAAAATCTATCCATAATTTTATTATTATAATTTTTTTTCTTTCTTAATAAACACTGTTTTCTTTTCTCAAATTAAATGCACTTAATTTACATAATATAATATTATGGTTGGCTGTGTCAAATGCCTCATCTTTTCCATAAATAAATAAATAAAATAAACAATAATAATAATAATAATAATAATTACATAATACAGTTTGCAGTTTCTGAAGAATGTCTAAAACCAGACTTGATGTTGGTGGAGGAGGTTATTACTCTCTAAATATTATATTAATCATTCTCTTACAACCTTTTCTAAAATTACTACTAGACATAACTAGTAAAATTGATAATTAGACAGTAATTCAAAATTATGCTGGAATCTGCTGATTTAAAACCTGGAGTGATTACAGCTTCTTTTTTCTTTTTTTTTTTCAAATTGGGAAAAGACATTCACTAATTGATAAATATATCAGGTAAGTTAATGGAGCTGTCAACAATTAGCTATATTTCAGGTTTATTGACTCCTCCACCTTATTTACTATTGGTGTAAAATGTTTAAAATATATTTTTTAATTTTTAGCATAAACGTATCAAATTCATTTGCAATAACTTCTTTTTGTAACTTTTTGATTGCCTGCTGGTTTGAGTATTTTTGTTAAAGGGGTCATCCGATGCTAAATTCACTTTTTCATGTTGTTTGAACATTAATGTGTGTTGGCAGTGCATGTACAAATCTACCCTATAATGATAAAAATCCATGCAGTGGTTTTTATTTAATCTGTAAAAATAATATCCCCTTTTTCAAATCGAGCCGTTCTCAGATGCCTGTCGTTGTGGCGTCACACCCACAGAGGCCGCTCCCACGATAGTTGATTGACATGAGCTCTCACCTTAGACCAGCTGTCACAGTCCAGTAACTTTCCATGTTTTGATGCCAGAGCAGGGATGTAAGTTAGACAAGAGTATCTCCGATTGAGGTGTTGTGTTGCTGGATGTAATAATGAACATAGTGGTCATCATTTACTCCCGACATCTGAGCCTCTGAAGATGCAGTAGATTACGTTTGTTTGTGAAGGGAATGCACCTCCCGATCTACATATATCCGTCTATGTTCGTGCGAATCATTCATGATCCAGCTTCATTTACAGCAGGAGTATAAGCGTTTTTTTATGAATCTTTGCGATCGCCTTTCTTTATAATGCGGTAGTTAGGAAGTTTAGCGTCTAAACACGGCTAAATGCGGCTAATGTAAACAAGACCGTCTTTCCACAGAGAGAGGAGAGGGGCGGGGTGAGCAGAGCTCATTTACATTTAAAGGAACAACCCCTTAGAATGAGATAATTTTTGCAGAGCTGATTTTGGCAAGGTAAAAAGGTTGTTGTTTTACAAAACCATTGAGAATTTTTAATCAAAGTATATTAGAGACTTTTCATTAAGACCCCAAAGAATCATATCAACTTGTGGAAAATGGGCATTGGATGACCCCTTTAAGTTATTTATTGTATCCATAGACCTGAACTTTGCCCTTTAGTGCTCTCTATTAGTTGAGTATTCATATGATATCTTAGATTTACATAATTCTTGTACTACCTTATTTCTAAGATCTTTCTAAAATATATTATACATTATTTCTGTTTTGATTTATTAAAATTTAAGTTGATATTTTGTATCCACTCTGCCTCTCCTTGTCTTTATCCTCATCCTCTCCATGACAAGGCACACAGTACACTAAAAGACATCCATCAAGTAAAAATACATATTACGTATCTAGTTTTTACTGTAATATTACTGTAGGTTTTTTTGTTTTGTTTTGTTTTTTTTAAGGAAGCCCATATTTATTTTTGAAAGAATGTAAGAAACTCTATCAATCTTCACCTTCAAGTTTAATAAAGTTTAAACTTAATTAATAGTTTAGACTGGCATGATAGTCTGTTTACTGCCAAAAGCGCTACAAACATTGAGCTAGTTTGTGTACACCACTAATCTGATGTCTGAATATTATCAACATACTTTAAGACTTGGCCCCCTGAATATTTATTTTTCTTTTCAGTGAAGTAAAGAGAGATCTGAATTGAGTTTATACCATGGTCTAATTTGCAGAGACAGACTTTGGAGTTCAAACAGTTTTACTAATGCTCTTAGTATGCATGTTATACTGACATGAACAGTTCTGCTGACTTAAATCAATGACCTGTGTGTGTGTGTGTGCGTGTGTGTGCGCACATGTGTGTGCATGTGACAGATTGTCCAGCAGGGGGTGACAGTTTCGTCGTGGTTTAGCCCTTATTACAAACAATATTGTTTATAACACTTACATTGTGGTGAATTGATGTATTTAACAATTTATCTGTGAATTCATTGCAGAGAACACATTTCCCAGTCTGTCACTTGTGGTATTTGGGAACTCTTCATCAGTCCAGTTTGGACATGAAAACATTTTTCTTGGAGAAAAAGAGATGAATATGGAAACTGCAGAAATATCCGGCATTGTTCCTGTACAGAGAAAGATATCAGAGTGTCACGTGTCAGTGATCAACATGATTGACTTACATGAGGCTGAACATGTGGATCATCTCATCGGTGAAATAGTGAATAAAAAGGAAATCCTCGCCTTCATCTTTGTTGTACGACTGGGCCAGTTAACTGATGCTGATAAGATGGGTCTAGAATGGCTTCAGAGAGTGTTTGGTGACAAAGTTCTTCAGTTTGTGATGATTCTCTTCACCTATGAGAGAGAGGAAGAGTGTGACACTATAATAGATGATTTGAAGAAAAACCCTGTCCTGGAGCAGCTGCTGGAGAAATGTGGAGGAAGATATCACACCTGCAACAAGATGATGAACAACCAATCAGAGATGAGAGACCTGATGAACAAGATTAAGTGTCTGTTTAATGAGAACCAACAGCAGTGCTACACTGGTGAGATGTACAACACTGCACAGATGAGAAACAGTGAATGTGGAAGTTGTAAGAATGTTGTTGTTGTTGTTTTAAAGAACGGTGTCTATTTCAAATGGTGTTACATGTTTTTTATATATTACAGATTCTTATAGAGTTTTATTATGCGGTTTTAGGTTACATACCAGAAATGGGACAAAATGCACAACTGCACTTGATTTTATTGGGGGGGCGACAAGTTGGGAAGAGTGCAGCAGGAAACACAATACTGGGACGAAAAGCTTTTGTGTCAAAGAAAAGCTCCGAATTGGCCACTCGAGATGTTGCTGTGGAATCTGGGACTGTTGATGGGTTTCCCGTCACAGTTTATGACACACCAGGATTCTGTGCCCCAGACATGAGAGAAGAAGAGATTCAGCAGATGATAAATGAAAAGGTTCCCTTTCGAAAGCTTCAGTCGATGCTGCGCTGCTCAGCGCATTGGGAACGTCTTTAGTCGTGACCAGCTGTGAATATTGTGTATAAAAACGTCGAAGACAGACCGGAAGGGATATATATAGCCTCGGCAGATGACGTCATAGGACGCACCTGTGCACGGGGCTATAAATAGATGACCCACAGGTGCATCATCAGGTCTTTTGTCTTCAGACCATTCTGTGCATGTGTGCGTTGAACTCTCTCTCTCTACTCTCTTTGTTAGGAGTTAGTTTGTTACAGGCAGTGTGCAGAAAATCTCTCTTTCTTTCTCTCTATCTTTTGGAGTTTAAAAGTAAAGAATGAGTCAACAAATCAGTAAGCGTTGTGTTCCTCCATGCTCACGTCCCATGTCTGAGCTGGATACACACGATTACTGTTTTGTTTGTTTGGGGGAAGAGCACGCGGTTCTGGCTATAGAGAAAGGCGGGTGCGAGCATTGTGACCAGCTCACAGTTAAGATGCTTCGCTCCCGTCTGAACTATTTCCAGTCCGCACCCGCATTACCATCGTGGGGCTCTCATATGGATCTGAATGACGAGCAAGAGACGGGTCCGTCCTTTTCGCTTGTCGCGTCATCAGATCCTAACATCTCTTCTCGTGAACACGAAGCGCGCTCCGGTGCTTCTTCGGTTCACGAGGGGGATGACATATCTCTTGGCTCTTCGGAGCACGAGCAGCCAGCCTCTGAGCATTCCTCCCTTGGGAAGAAATCTGTTGAGGAATTGCTAGAGGTGGTTACTCGCGCGGTTGCCAGGTTACAGCTTGACTGGCCACGCGAACAAGAGACCCCCAAACATAGTAAGCTAGAGGATAGGTTTCTGTCCGGTGGCAGGGGGGAGAAACAACAACATCAGTTTCTCCCCTTTTTCGAGGACCTCCATGATGAGCTGTCTAAGTCATGGAGTAAACCATATACTTCTCGCATCTTTGTGCCTTCGACGTCGACTTTTTCGACTATCGTGGGTGCAAAGTCGCGGGGGTATACGGAGATGCCTCGGGTTGAAGAGACGCTCGCGAGCTATCTCTCGCCCGAATCCGCATCTTCGATAAAGAAACCTACCCTCCCCACTAAACCGTGTCGTGTGACATCGTCTTTAGTGGGTAAAGCTTATCAAGCTGCAGGTCAGGCTGGTGCTGCGCTGCACACTATGGCTGTGTTACAGGCATACCAGGCTGACCTGTTGAAGGATTTGAGTGCGGGCAGTACCATCGACGAGGAAGCATTTTCTGAGCTTCGTCGAGCCACAGATCTGTCTCTTCGTGCGACCAAGCAAACGGCCCGTGCCATCGGTCGTTCTATGAGCGCCTTGGTCAGCACGGAGAGGCATCTGTGGCTGAATCTAACAGGCATTAAAGAGAAGGATCGTGTGTTTCTGTTAGATTCCCCTGTTTCTCCCTCTGGTTTGTTTGGTGACTCGGTGAGCACCGTAGTCACCAGATTCAAAGAGGTGAAGAAACACGAGGAAGCGTTCGTCCAGTTTCTTCCTCGCCGCACTCAAGGGGAGGGGCCGTCTGCCACCCAGCCCCGCCCCGGTCCTTCAAAGGCCAGGGAGGTTAAAAAGCAGAGCGTGGCTGAGCGTGCTCCCCCTCGTAGAGACTGGGGACAGGCTCGCCGCGCTCAGCAACCTCCCAAGCCAGACCTCAGGACTATTATTAACAGAAAGCGGAAGTCCTGATGGTCTGGCGCCCGATCTGGTGGGGGTAGTCCCCCGCGGGATGGGGCGCGGTCAAGATCTCTTCGCCCCTTCCCGATACCCTCACAAAACCTCTCCATCCCCGCCACCTCTCGTGCCTCGGGGGGCAGCGGTTTCCAGCGGAGTGTTAGATGTACCGTTGTTTCCGACGGTCGTTCGGGACGCGGAACATCTAACATCCCCTCAAAAGGAAGTATTAAAATTAATACCACTCTCGGAGAGTCTGGCAGCGTGGAAACTTCTGCCAGGCATCTCTGCGTGGGTATTAAGCACAGTACAGAAAGGATACAGAATCCAATTTTTCCGTCGTCCTCCGCATTTCAACGGCGTGGTTTTCACTTCCGTGAAACCGGAGCTGATGCACGTACTGTCACAAGAGCTACAAACTCTTCTGAGCAAAGAGGCCATAGAACATGTTCCTCTTCCAGAGAGAGAGTCGGGCTATTACAGCAGATACTTCCTGGTTCCCAAAAAGGATGGGGGCTGCGTCCAATCTTAGACCTTCGAGGCTTAAACCATTCAGTCAAAGCGCTCAAGTTCAAGATGTTAACTGTCAAGACGGTCGTGACGCAGATTCAACATCACGATTGGTTCGTCACGATCGATCTAAAGGATGCATATTTCCACATAGAAATATTGCCACAACACAGGAAATTCCTGAGGTTCGCTTTCGGGGGCGAAGCGTACCAATTTCGGGTTCTTCCATTCGGCCTAGCCTTGTCACCCCGCACATTTACAAAATGCATGGATGCAGCACTGGCTCCGTTACGACTCCAGGGCATTCGCGTTTTGAACTATATCGACGATTGGCTGATACTGGCACAATCGCGAGAGATAGCGCTCCAACACAGAGACATCGTGTTAGCTCATGTGGTTTCTCTAGGGCTGAGACTCAACACCAGCAAGAGTGTTCTTTCTCCTGCCCAGAGAACGACTTATCTCGGGATCGTTTGGGATTCGATCACGATGCGGGCACGACTGTCTCCCGCTCGGATCGAAACCATTCGGCAGACCATGAGCAAGGTCAGGCTAGGCCAAGAGCACTCTGTTCATCAGTACCAGAAGATGCTAGGTCTTATGGCATCAGCATCCACGGTGATCCCTCTGGGGCTGTTGCACATGAGACCGTTTCAGTTGTGGCTAAAAGCCAGAGGGTTTCATCCAAGAGCCAATCCTCGAAGGCAAATAAAAGTGACGCGCCGCGGGCTTCGTACACTATCTCCGTGGCTCAGACCCCGGTTCCTCACCTTGGGTCCCACTCTAGGGGCGCCGTGTCGTCGCAGACTGCTAACGACAGACGCCTCCCTGGTAGGCTGGGGAGCGGTCTTGGAAGGCCGTCCAGCTCAAGGGAAATGGGAGGGCCATCAGCTCGATTGGCACATCAATTGCCTCGAGCTGATGGCTGTATTTCTGGCTCTGAAATATTTTCTCCACCAATTGAGAGGCTGTCATGTCTTGGTGCGGGTGGACAATACAGCGGCAGTCTCTTATTTAAATCACCAGGGAGGTCTGCGCTCACGCAACCTGAACAGAATAGCGAGGCAGATTTTTCTCTGGGCCCAGGACAAGTTCCTGTCACTCAGGGCAGTATACATTCCAGGGCAGTGGAATGTGGGAGCAGATTTACTGTCCAGACAGACACTACCGACGGGGGAATGGAAACTCCACCCGGAGGTAGTGAAACAGATCTGGACCAGATTTTACGAAGCGGAGGTGGACCTCTTCGCCTCCCAGCAGACTGCGCAATGTCCCCTCTACTTCTCTCTGAGTCACCCAGCTCCGTTGGGTCTGGATGCGATGGCGCACTCATGGCCCAATATGCGCCTGTATGCGTTTCCCCCAGTCTCTCTGCTCCCGGGAGTTCTAGCCAGGGTTCGCCAACAAGGGTCTTGCCTCTTGCTGATAGCGCCGCGTTGGCCGAACAGAGTATGGTTCTCGGAGATAATATCTCTCCTCGACGGCTCGCCGTGGGCGATTCCGGAGAGGAGGGACCTTCTGTCTCAGGCGGAGGGAACGATATTCCATCCCAGGCCCGATCTGTGGAATCTTCACGTTTGGCCCCTGAGGGGAACCAACTGAGAGACACTGGGCTTTCGCCTGCTGTTATTGAGACCATCCTAAGTGCTAGGGCTCCCTCCACTAGGAAGAATTATGCCGCTAAATGGGGTGTTTTTGAAAGGTGGTGTGTTAAACATAATGTAGATCCGGTTAACTGCCAGATTGCTTCAGTACTGGACTTCATGCAGGAGAAATTGTCAACAGGCACGTGTCCTGCTACTCTTAGGGGCTATGTGGCCGCTCTTTCGGCTTGCCATGCCCTGATTGATGGGGCACCACTCGGGAGTCACCCTCTGCTCTCTCGCTTCCTTCGTGGGGCTAGGAGACTGAGGCCTCCAGTGAAAACCAAGATCCCTTCATGGGACTTAGCTATAGTTCTTGAGGGTCTGGTTGGAACCCCCTTTGAACCTTTAGAATCAGCATCTGATAAACTTCTGACTCTAAAAATGGTTTTTCTCATGGCAATAACTTCCTTGAAGAGAATTGGGGATATGCAGGCCCTGTCTATCTCTCCTTCCTGCTTAGACTTTGCCCCAGGGATGGTTAAAGTGATTCTGCATCCTCACCCTGATTACCTGCCCAAAGTTCCATTCTCGGCTGCACATCCGGTCATTCTAGAAGCCTTCTGTCCTCCACCGTTCATAACGCCGGAGCAGGAGAAATCTCATAGACTGTGTCCAGTCCGTGTTCTTCAGGCCTACGTCCACCGCACTAGCCAGTGGCATAAGTCAGAGCAACTCTTTGTTTGTTATGGTGTTCATAACAGGGGAGCAGCTGCCACCAAGCAGACTATGTCTCATTGGGTCAGGGATGCTATTGCTCTTGCCTATGAGGCGCGCAGTCAAGCTCCGCCTATAGGTCTTAGAGCTCACTCCACCAGGGGAGTCGCCTCTTCTAGTGCTTTGGCGAGAGGCGCCCCCCTACAACAGGTTTGTGATGCGGCAGGTTGGTCCTCTCCGCACACATTCATAAGATTTTATAGTTTGGATGTTCATGCCACTCCGGGCTCTCATGTCCTTGAGTCGACATCAAGTTAATGTCTAGGCCTTCTTGCGTTCTTGTGAAACACACCTGCACAGCCGTGGGGGTCCAGACATGCTCAAGCACGGCGGCGTGGGTATTCTCGTTCCCAATGCGCTGAGCAGCGCAGCATCGACTGAAGCTTTCGAAAGGGAATGATCCCGGTTACTTGGCTGTAACCGTGTTCCCTGAGAAAGCGGAACGAGATGCTGCGCTATTTTGCCGTGCTGAAGATGTCCCGGGACTGCTCTTCAGACAAAATATCCTGATGATGCACCTGTGGGTCATCTATTTATAGCCCCGTGCCAGGTGCGTCCTATGACGTCATCTGCCGAGGCTATATATATCCCTTCCGGTCTGTCTTCGACGTTTTTATACACAATATTCACAGCTGGTCACGACTAAAGACGTTCCCAATGCGCTGAGCAGCGCAGCATCTCGTTCCGCTTTCTCAGGGAACACGGTTACAGCCAAGTAACCGGGATCGTTCTCCAGGCATGTAAATCAGGTCTCTGTGTATTTCTGCTGGTCATCAAAGAGGAAGACAGAAAAACTGTGGAGAAGATTGAGAAGCTCTTGGGAGAAAACCACTTGGAGAAAACCTGGATTCTCTTCACCAGAGGAGACGAGCTAGAAAATGAAAACATTACAATACAAGAATTCATCAATGATTCTGAAGCACTGAAGACACTTGTTGAGAAATATGATCAGAGATACCATGTGTTCAACAACAAGGAGAGAGGATCAAGTGGCCAAGTTAAACTTCTGCTGGCAAAAATTATCACGAGATTTTTCGGAGAGAAGGGTGAGTATCCTTAAAAATCAGTTATTAAAATCCTTTGAAGTTTTTTGGAGATGTGTGCTTAATATTGGTAAACTGGTTTGTCTCACTAGTTATTAGAATTAAGTATAATTACAAATATTATGAGATTATGATAATTCAGAAAATGTAATAGGGTACTCAAATAGCGGACCGCAGTCTGGTTTCGGATGCCGGGTTGGTTCCAACTGGACCACAAGACATAATGACAATGGCTGTAGCACAGTTTGAAGTGAGCATGCAGCACATCAAAACATTGGAGCTGAACACTCCACAAGTGCTATCTTTTGACACTACATCCTCTGATATTTTAATCTGGAGCCAAACACATTTCATTCAAGCCCTTTCCACTCATACACACCTCTCTATCACTAAAGACCTAAAGCTACAAGAGCTGCAGATGACAGTAACTGTAGTTGTATTTATTTATTTATTTATTTATTTATTTTTCCTCTTTAAAACAGTAATATCTGGGTTATATTTGTTGTTTTGTCCTACAGCAGTATACTGTGAATTAACAGCATTTAGAGTGGACACTCAGAGAAACCACACCCTACACTCTCATTCAGTTTTTATTTAGTTCACTATATTATCCACTAGACAGAGTGACTGAACACAAATGGCAAATTCAGACACTGATGAACACCTAATGTTAACAAGCACAATCACTGAAGGAAAGTCAAGTCACCTTTATTTATATAGTGCTTTTAACAATATGGATTGTGACAAAGCAGTTTTATAGTATTAAATAGGAAACAGTGCGTCAATAATGCAAAAGGACAACAGTAAACACTCAATTTTCAGTTAAAGGCAGTTTATCATTGAATTCAGTGATGTCATCATCCAGCTCAGTTCAGTTCAAATAGAATATGATATCGCTGGAAACAAAGTGTCCCCGACTAAGCCAGACAGAGGAGACAGCGGCAAGAAACAAAAACTCCATCAGTGACAGAAATGGAGAAAAAACCTTGGGAGAAACCAGGTTCAGTCGGGGGGCCAGTTCTCTTCTGGCGAGACGAACCAACAGTTTGTTCCATGTTGCAGAAAAGTCAGAAAGTGCAGAGGACTCATCTACTTGAGGTTGACTCCGCTGACATTCAGGGCTGTAACGGTCATCTCCATCTGATCTGGATACAGACTGGATCTGATGGCTACGGTGACCTCTGAATAAGAAAGAAACAGACTAATATTAGCATAGATGCCATTCTTCTTTTGATCCAACAAGTACATTGGGTGTTATGGGAAGTGTTCCCGGTTCCGGTTGACCTAATTAATGCAGCCTTTACTGGATTTGAATTATAGAAATGTGTTAATGTATTATGTGTAAGCCAGGTTAAAGAGATGGGTCTTTAATCTAGATTTTATCTGTGTGTCTGCATCGCGAACAGTGTTAGATAGGTTGTTCCAGAGTTCGGGCGCTAAATAAGAAAATGATCTGCCACCTGCAGTTGATTTTGATATTCTAGGTATTATCAAATTGCCACAGTTTTGAGAACGCAGCGGACGTGAGGGACTGTAAGGTGATAAGAGGTCCCTCAAGTACTGAGGAGCTAAACCATTCAGAGCTTTATAAGTAATTAGCAAGATTTTAAAATCTATACAATGTTGCAGTGTTGACAGAACCGGGCTAATATGGTCATACTTTCTGGTTCTAATAAGAACTCTAGCTGCTGCATTTTGGACCAGCTGGAGTTTGTTTATTAAACGAGCAGAACAACCACCCAATAAAGCATTACAATAATCTAACATTGAGGTCATGACCGCATGAATGAATGTTTCTGCATTTGACATTGAGAGCATAGAGCGTAATTTGATATATAATTGCGATGGAAAAATGCAGTTTTTAAAATGCTAGAAATATGGCTTATGAAGGAAAGATTGCTATCAAATATCACACCTAGGTTCCTAACTGATGACGAAGAATTGACAGAGCAGCCATCAAGTATTAGACAGTGTTTTAGGTTATTAGATGCGGAGGTTGTAGTTCCGATAATTAGCACCTCTGTTTTTTTTGTTTTTTTTTCAGAATTTAGCACTAAGAAATTATTCGTCATCAAGTTTTTTTTTATATCAACTACACAATCCGTTAGTTTTTCAAATTGGTATGTTTCACTGGGCCGCAAAGAAATATAGAGCTGAGTATCATCAGCATAACAATAAAAGCTAACACCAGTAATATAATATGAATTTAATTTGCGGAAGCAAACCATAAAAAAACAAAAAAACAAACAAACAAAAAAAAACAGTAAATTGCTGGCAGCTCTGCTGCCAGTAGTTCACTATTAAATCAAGAAGAAAACAGCTAAATACTGTAAAAACTAACAGTCAACTTCCTGTTGTGTTTTGTGGGTCACAATTGTGCTGGAGATTTGAGTCTGTGTTTAAGTCAAGAAAGGACAAAGAAACGCTGATGTTATGCTGCATGTTGCTTTATTTAAAAGCAGTAACTGTAGTTACTGATGCAGTGAGAATCTCTTTGCTACTGTAATTTTAATCACACACGTATGTGTGCTGCTGTTATCTGCAAGACAATCAGTAAGTTTCACTTAGTGGACTCAAATAAAATAAGATCTCAGTTCTAATATGCTTATATTACTTTTCTGCAGATGAAATGAGTAAACTTGAGTTTTAATTTAGTGGATTTTTTACAGTTACATGCTGTAAAGTAGATTATGGTAAATAACTTAAATTAACAGTACATTACTAGCAACTCTGCTGCCAGTAATTTACTGTAAATTGTAATTATACTATAATACAGTAATTTAATCTTTAGTTTAGAGGACCTTTTTTTACAGTGTATGCTTTTCTGTAGAGCAACAAAAAATAATCACAGAATCAGAGCTCTCTTTCAGAGAAAGATTATAACAATTCCTTACATAATTCTGTATTGGAAAAATATAAAAGAGAATGTTTCTTGAGAGAAAGTGTGGTTCTTACCTCGAAAGTTTCTGCTTGCCAATTAAATAAAGAAAAAACATTTAAACTGATTCACAAAGTTTACTCATCTAAAATCTTTGAAGATACAAATATTGACATCAGTTGTTGTTTTTGTCACTTTTCTGATGAAGATGTTGTTTGCTTATTTAGGCACTGTATTTACACAGAGAAATGTTGGTCCTATCTTTTAATGTTTGTTCAATCTCATTTAATAAGTGCCTTTTCTTTTTGTTTTAAAGGTGCCTACTTTGTATTTTTTTTTATTACTCCAAAGAGAACATAGATAAATTAATTTTGTAATTTTTTTTTTTTTTTTTATGTTTCCTGTTAGCCACATTTCACATTCATAAACAAAACTTTGCTGGCTCTAAACCTCTGGTTTAGGTGTGAATTTATAGTTATTATTGTTTGTTACCCTGGCAAAATGTTCCTAAAAACATTTTTTGTTTTTATTTTCTGTATTTCTGTGCCTTTAACTGTACTACCTTAATGTTTTGTACCTTTGTCTCCAATTAAAAAAAAAAAAAACGCAATGTTTTAAAAGCGGCCATCACTGCTTTACACGTCATTGGCTGCCATTACATGTCAATATCAAGCTTCATGAAATAAATGTTAACTCTTTCCAAAACACAACGAAAATATACATAAACTTATACACATCATAGTCGTAGACGAAGGCCATGGTGAAGGCAGAGCAATGAATTAACAAGGCAGAGCTGGAGGGATGAGGAAGCCGGAGACCTGTCTGGAAAAACACACAAGCCTGTAATTAATGAGATGGTAAAGGTCCTGGAAGTCATGTGTGTGTGCTCCTCAAGGGATAATACCGCTGTGAGAGGAGGAGGATTTTTTACTGCTGCTAGATCCACAAGATGGTCTGCAGCAAGGATGAAGTCAGATAAAGACACTGCTGACATAGTATCTTAGCTAAAGCTCAAAATACTTAGAATAATAGGAAAACAATCAGCAAACACTAAAATTAATGAAAACACTAATTAATGAATGAATCACTACTAACAAAAAAAAAAACTAGATCAAAGAACTAAAACAAGTACAAAACCCAAAATTCACACAGAGAGATAACCCCTAACAATGATATTCCACAACAACCAGATGAGACACGGGGCAACTACTGTAATTAGGGCAATTGACAGCTGACAACAGTCCAATCAGAGAGGATCAAATCTTTTGTACATTGATGGCAACAATTCCAAAAGTTGCCCGACAACGTTGCTCAAAAAGTTGCCAGTGTATCATCCCCCCTTTAGAACCATATCAGAATTTTAAACTTAGCTTGTAATATGTGGAGTGTTCGTGTGGTTAAAGCTCAGGATTGTTATTTGGAACAATATGAATCATTGCATTTCACCAAGGCACTTATCATCATGTTCTTCATTATAAAGGACTGTCCTGTAAATGACTTATGTATTTTTTGTTTGTTTGTTTTATTATCAGAAGGAGGGAGAATTCTCAGATGTAATGATGTCACCAGTCGAAACACTCGTGATGAACCAGACACTCCTGTCTCCAGTCTCTCATCCATGCGGATTGTTCTTCTGGGTAAAACTGGTTTTGGGAAAAGTGCATCTGGAAACACAATACTGGGAAAGAAAGAGTTTATATCTGAGATTAGCTCAAAATCAGTAACCCGTGGATGTTCAGTGAAACATGCCACTATTTCAGGCAGATCTGTGTCTGTAGTCGATACTCCTGGATTCTTTGACACAAAGATGAAACACAAGCAGTTAATAATAGAGATGGCAAAAAGTGTTTATTTATCCAGTCCTGGACCTCATGCTTTTCTCATTGTTTTCAAAGTAATTAACAGATTCACTGAACATGAGCAGCAGATTCCTCAGATTATTGAGATTATGTTTGGTCAGAAGGTGATAAAACAGCTGGAAGGAAGGACCATGGAGAAAATCATCGAGGAGAACAGTAGATTAAGAGATCTAGTTCAGCAGTGTGGAGGTAGATATCAGGTGTTCAGCAATAAAGATGAGAATAACAGAAAGCAGGTGAATGAGCTACTGCAGAAGATTGACGCAATGATAAAGCAGAATGGAGGAGGACACTACAGTAATCAGCTGTTTAAAGATGCTCAGAAATGTAAAGAAGAGGAAGAAAAAAGGAGACAGAGAGAAGAAGAAGAGAGAAAAGAACAAGAGAAACAAAGACGAGAGCAGTTAGAGAGAAAGAGACAGGAGACAGAGAGAATCAGAAAAGACATGGAAGCTAAGAGATTAGCACTAGAAAGACTTAAAGCAGAGATACAGAGAAAAGAAACAAAGAGAAAACAAAAAGAGAAACAAAAACAAGAGACTGAAAGATTCATGGAGGAGATTCTAAAAGCTCAGAGATCTGAACTGGAAAAACTTAAACAGAGACGCAAAGAGGAGGCGGAGAGAAAACAAGACGAGGAAACTGAGAAATTAATAGTTCATGAAAAGTCTGTTATAAAAAGACGAAGTGAAAACCCTGAATTTGAACAATTTTACAGAAAGCATCAGTGCATATGGCATAGGGCAGCTTTTGTAATTAATCATATGACTGCTGGTCAAGTTATTGGTGCAGTTATTGGTGGAGCTTTTGGATCTATTGCTGGCCCTTTTGGTGCAGGTATTGGTATAGGTGTTGGTGCAGCTGTTGGTACAGCTGTTGGTGCAGCTGCTGGTAAAATTAGGCTTAAACATGAATAATTCCCGTGGCCCACAGTTCTAAGAGACCCAAACCCCGGTTTATACAGAGACTGTCCACTCCAAACCCCTGGTCCATGCTTCAATCAGGCCAGAGTTTCTGACAAATTTATTTCCCTTGACAAATTAATTCTTCCCATGATTTGAATATTTTATTAGTTTGTTTTAGCTGCTCCACACACTTTGATTTAAAAGGAGTGATATATAAATCATTTTTTTATTGTTATAATTCATTTAATATCTATTAATTTTTAAGTTTAACCTTCATTCATTTCTGTTGGTACCAGAGTGAGGTTTTAAGGTGATATGGTAGCAAACCTTTAAATTGATATAATAACATTTGTGATTTGTGTTTTCTGTTTGTATGAACTCAATTTGATATGTTCATTTGTAATTTCTGTAACAATATGACTAATATGTAATTTGCAAATGCATTATAATCACTGATAAGCAGTTATATCAGGGTGACTTTAATACTTGCAATATCCAATGATGCCTTGATATTAATGTTAATGTACATTTAAATATATATATATATAAATCTATACTGCTGATCATAATTTAAGTTTTTAGTATTTAATTTACAGTTTCACTCTATTCAGTTGTCATCCTGCTTGTTCAGTTGATTGGAATCATTAAAGGAGCAAGACTGCTTATTTTCCTGGCTCTTGGCTTGCTGTTTTATGCTTGTTACTGCTGCAGCAGCAGAACATAAGGAGAGGACATAACAATTTTAAACTGGGGACAAACATCAGGGTAAAAAAAGAAAAATAAGAAAAACAAAAGGAGCCTCCTGGAAAATATCTGGCAAACAATTAACCATTTTAAACTTACATGTTATAAATGCGTCATAAATGTATTCATTAATATGTATTTCACTCAAAATTAATATGAGGTGTGTGCTATATCTGTGATCCAGATCTGTGATTACATCCATTATAAACACAATAAACCCTATGAAAGCATTGGCTGTATTTTTATTAATCTGTCTACATAATTAGTTTGTTGTTTTGTTCGCGTCACTGGAAGAAAGCACATGTTACAGAAGAAGGAACCGTTCTGAATAAGAACCAGTTATTGGCTTCTAACTCTACTTTAGAGTCATGCAATGCCTCTCCACCTCACATTGGGATTTATTTTGCATTAATGACTAAGCAGATGATCCCTTATGTGAGTTATTGCTTGTGTTTATGCATCCCTGACTGAAGACAACGCTTTATTTCACACTGGTAAACACACACTGTAGATTACAGATGATGAAGGACAGGGGTGGAAAAACTACTTTGTTACTGTACTTAGGGCCTAAGTAAATTTTTCAAGTATCTATACTTTACTGGAGTAGTTTAATTTTGAGTAACTTTTACTTTTACTTCACTACATTTCATAAAACATATCGTTTCTCCTTGTAATATATCACATGCTCCGAGATGCAGAAGCAGTGTCTGATTCATGAACAAACTGGTTCTTTTCAATGAACCTGTTAAATTGTTTCGCAAATTGCACCAGACAACTCGTTCACAAATCGGACTGATCCGATTGCAGCTGTCGACAACTGATTCAAATGAGCCAATTAGAGCGAGTCTCCAGTCAAATGAATTCACAAGTAAGAAGCGGGAGATCTTGAGAGCGTGCACGACAGATGCTGCGAAAAATAAGTTATAATGTTGAATTTTGGGATTAATTATTGTAACTGTCACCCAGCTAGAAATGTTTTGTTTTAAAAATGTTCTGATAACATTATCAGGCAGTGTTCTAGTAATGTTTTTAGTGGGTAATTTTATTTTTGTTCCCAGAATGTTCCCCTAAAAGGCAAGATAACATTCTTTAAAAACATTCTAAAAATGTATAATAACACTGTTAGAACATTATTCCCTAATTTTCTTCTAAAGTTTTCAGCGAGTAGTTTCTCAGAAAGTATATTCTCAGAATGTTCTCATAAAAAATAGGATATTTTCTAAAAGCATTCTAAAAATGTTTAGTGAAAACATTGTTAGAACATTATTTCTTAACATTCTAATGAAGTTTTTTTACGGGACATTTATTTTTAGCTCTTACACTGTTCTTCTGATTGTTAAGATTATTGCCAACAAAAATACTCTTTACAGGTGATAAATCAAATACAAAATAACCAAAGACAACAAAACATACATGACAGCCAACATGATTCGTGTGTGTGTGCGTGTAAGTGGTGTAACTGGGTGTGGAGGTGGAAGTATATAAACAATAGAACATGTAGAAAAGTACAACAGACATAATAGTAGAAAACAATAATAATAATGATGACAATGATAATAATGATGATAACAATAGTATTAATAATAACAAAAATTGGAGGATGGAAATACACATAGGGTAAGTGGTTGGAGGATGAGGAAGAAGACAAATGGCAATAATAATAATAGTAACAATGATAACAATACTTACAATAAAATTATTTCATCAGGAATGAGGGGGAGGTTGGAGGATCAAGAAGAGGACAAGTAATAATAATAATAATAATAATAATAATAATAGTACATTTATGTTACGGTTGCTGGTGCTGGATGGAAGACAGGATACAACGTACGAAACAAATCTTATTTTAATTACTTTCAAGAGGAACAGGCAGGAACACAGAGCGATATCCACACACACTGAAACTCAAATCAACAATAAAGACCGACAGGGAACTCATGACAAAGACAGATTTATAAAGGCTAACTAATAATGACACAGGTGAACCAGATAAAGCTAACAGGGACTAAACCAAAGTAGACAGATCGACGGGGGGAGACAATGGGAGAAACTAAGAATGCAAACAGACAGAACTGTGACAATTTATTAGTGGTATTAATAAAAACAACATCAACTGTAAGGTTTATAGAACCTCAGACACTTTGATCTTACAATACAGGGACAATACAGTACAATACACACACAGTGTATAAAGATACAGACATTTGTTTCCACATCTCACTGAGAGAAGATGTGAGACTTCCCTCACCCATCTCCTCTCACTCAGCTCACTTAGAATGGTCAATAGCATAATATAATGTTCTACATGAATACAAGTCATACCCATAGTCATGTTTGGTATCATTTGAACTGTCACTGTGTGTCAGGGTACAATGGTCTCATTCTCACAAGAAGTAAACTAAAAGGTAAACAGATCCTAAGAGTTCAGAGATTTTTTGCTCACTGTTGAGAGTGTACAAAAAACAATTTGTTGAGTCAACTTAAAATAATTTGTTACCTGGCTGCCTTAAAATTTTAAATTTTAAACTCAAAAAAAGTTTATTCAACATGAAATATACTAAGTGACAACTTAGATATTTGAGTTGATTCAACTTAAAATTTTAAGGCAGCAGGGTTACTTACCCGTCTGTTAAGTTTAACAAACACAAATGTCTAAGTTGTTACCTAGTACAACTTAACATTTCAAGTTGACTGAATTTAAAATTTTAAGGCAGCAGGGTAACAAATTATTTTAAGCTGAAAACAATTTTTTTTTACAGTGTCTTTCATTCAAAGCATCTGTCCCCAAAAGGTGCCAAAAGAAGTGTAGCAAGAAGATCAGGGCACTTTCTGTAGCCAGAATGAGCCCATAGTATGACGTTTTTACACACTTCGTACTAGAGGTCGACCGATATTGGATTTTACCGATACAGATAACTTGGTTGGACCACACTGGCCGATACCGGTTAATCGACCGATAGTTTTTAAAATGGATACTGAACGGAAAATAAATAGTGCTCTACTAAAAAAAATAAAAAAAAGTAGCCTACTGAACCATACTTTGCAAATGAATACAAATATTAATATTAATTATACATTGATCATTACAGTTAGTTCATTGTTCATTAATGTTAACAAAAGCAACAATTTTTTTAAAAATACATCAGTAAATGCTGAAATTAACACAATCTAACAAGGAACAATACTTCTATTCTACAGCTTTTAGCAATCTTAATGTTACAAATGGACTCATATTGTAAAGTGCTATCATTACATCAACAATCAAGCTAAAGATGGCCATCTTTAAATATCTACACAAAGGCCACAGTACTGAAATTGCATACATATGGATATTTTGTACTTTCACAATTTAACTGCTTCTATTCCAGAACATTTGTGGTTATATAATCAAAATATAAAAATATGTTAGTCACACAACGGGCAAAAGTACAGCACCGCGTCTAGAAGAACTCGCAGCTATCCGGTATCACACACACTGGACACGTCGCATTCAATTCAAGGGGCGGTCTACAAGACTTTATTTGATCATCAAATGGGCAAAAGTATACTGCTGTCATTTCTCTACTAATACAGCATCTAGTCAACAAATTCATCACTTAGTAATGACATGAAAACATGCACTACAGTAAACACCGTTTTGTTGTCAATGTTTTAAATCCGCCTTTGAAGTGTCCCGCTCTGTGCAGCATGCAGTGTCATGTGTCTAAACAAACAGCACGTGCTGTCAGTGATTTCTGCCACTAGAGGCCGTTCTTGCGCTGTATAACAAAGACTATAGGGACTTTGCTGTATAATGACGACCTTCTCAGCCGCTTCAGCAACAGACCCAACCTGGAAAAAACTATCGGCATGGATTTTTGCTAATAACCGATAGTTCCGCCAATCAACTATCGGTGCCGATTAATCGGCAAAACCGATACATCGGTCGGCCTCTACTTCGTACTATGTATTTTTCTCAAGTTAGGTATTCATCTTACTCCTAGATTCATCTTGGAGATCTTGATGTCTTGTATTGATTTGATGTCTTTGAATTGGCTGTATAATTGGCATAATATATATATTTACCTGACTGACAATAAACTATAACATTTGATTCTATTCTTATTTACTCTGTAATTATTGACTCTAGTAGATTACGATGTATCCTTGTTACTGCACTTCCTGCGCCAGGTTAGTAACGGACTAAAATTCAGTTGAGATGGAGCATAGGGCACACCAACTGTGTCTTTAGAGATTTGGCTAACACTTGGTATTAGGTATTAGTTCAAGTGTACTTAGACTGTAAGGGCTAAAAGGGAATTTCCGTTTAGGTCAACTGAAAGTTGTTCGACCAACCTAAATAGGGTGAGCCTAACCTCTGTTTACTGTAATATCACTCTAGCTAAGTGTACATGGCATGACCAAACCAAAGTTACTGTCTGAGAAGTAATGTTGGTTGGCTTATATCTATAGTAGTAGTCGTGACCTCTGACTAGAGATAATGTTGCTTTATTCAAGTGTGTACAGATCTATGGTGACTAAATAAAAGTACTTTTAGAATGAGCAAGCATAGGGGTGGCCATCTAAAGTATTAATCAATTATCTCAGTCTAATATCCAGGACTGATGAGAATGTGACTCCAAGGTATGCTAACGGCTGAAGCGATATCTTTGAGAGACATGAGTACCTGAATGAACGAGTACAATAATATTAAAGAGTAAATAGAATCATTAAATGTCTAGATAAATTATCCTATGAAGGATCTATAATGATTGGCATTCTAACCTATATTCAAGGTTGAGATAAAATGGAGTCAGATTAGATAATAAAATGGAGTCAGATCTGAATTTAACCAAAATTAAATAACTTTGCGCACTGAAAAGACCAAACACGCAAGAAACCTTCAACCACCATTGGATACCTTCCTTGGGCCAATTGCGTGGACCTTACAGCATCAAAACAATGCCCTATGGTATTGCAAAGCACCAAAGCAGTCAATACAGCGCAGTCAAGAACTTAAAGAGGTTGTCAATGTTTAACGTCAAAATAATAAAAGATCAATAATTAATTTTATATTTTTTCCAAACACTTGCCTTCGCTGAAAATGGGACAAGATGTAGGATGCTAATAAGTGCGGAAGCGCGTCATCTGTGAATGGTTCTCCTCTTGGTAAACGTGTTTAAACCAGAGTTTTAAAAGAGTTATTTTACTCAGATTCACTCAGATATCAAAGTCTACAATCAAAAGTCAAAGAACATTTCTCATCAATTTGAATTTGCAGGTTACTCTATGTTCTCAATGATTTTTTGAGTCAAAATTGACCCTGTGATAGTCTTTCCTTTTGTTGTATCTGTATTTACATCAGTACATCTTGTTTGATCTGTCGGTTAGAGAAACAGCTCACATGTTTGTGGTCCCTGTGTGTGTCAGCTAATATAAACTTCACAATTTTCCACACAAAATATTTTACACTAAAATTAAGTGAATCCATCAACAGTCAAATATCATGATAGTTTTATTTTTACATACACTGTAATAGTATGACTTATTAGCCCCGAGATGTCAGTGAATAAATACATACATAGATATGCTTGAATTCAATCTACTGGTGTTAGAGGTTTGGGTTTTAATCCACCCTCGCATAATTTTTTCCCCCTTATTAAAATCAAAGATGTTCATCAGTGATCATATATCAAGAGGAGGGACACGTTTGTGTGTATTTTGTTTTATGATTTAACCGGAATGAATAGTCTCCACAACATCATTAAGCAACTGACAGACTTAAGCGCTTGTGTGTGAAGACTGAGAATGAGCCACACTGAGAATGTTCCATCATTGATAACAAAAATTTAGCAACAATTTCAAAAACAATGGTTTCAAAAACAACAGATTCCAGCGCCAGATCGCATCTTATTTAAAACAAATGAATATTTAATCAGCATTAGGTACGTCCGTGCCGCAAGATGTTCAGAAAAGTATAATATAGACAATATAGAAGTACACTGAACAAATTTATAAACGCAACACTTTTGTTTTTGCCCCCATTTTTCATGAGCTCAAAGATCTAAGACTTTTTCTATGTACACAAAAGGCCTATTTCTCTCAAATATTGTTCACAAATCTGGAGAGGTGTTCTCTTTACGTATGAATCCTGGTTTTCACTGTACAGGGCAGATGGCAGACAGCGTGTATGGCGTCGTGTGGGTGAGCGTTTTGCTGATGTCAACGTTGTGGATCGAGTGGCCCAAGGTGGCAGTGGGGTTATGGTATGGGCAGGCGTATGTTATGGACAACGAACACAGGTGCATTTTATTGATGGCATTTTGAATGCACAGAGATACCGTGACGAGATCCTGAGGCCCATTGTTGTGCCATTCATCCACAACCATCACCTCATGTTGCAGCATGATAATGCACGGCCCCATGTTGCAAGGATCTGTACACAATTCCTGGAAGCTGAAAACATCCCAGTTCTTGCATGGCCAGCATACTCACCAGACATGTCACCCATAGAGCATGTTTGGGATGCTCTGGATTGGTGTATATGACAGCATGTTCCAGTTCCTGCCAATATCCAGCAACTTCGCATAGCCATTGAAGAGGAGTGGACCAACATTCCACAGACCACAATCAACAACCTGATCAACTCTATGCGACGGAGATGTGTTGCACTGCATGAGGCAAATGGTGGTCACACCAGAAACTGACTGGTTTTCAGATTCCCCCAATACAATAAAACTGCACATTTAAAATGGCCTTTTATTGCGGCCAGCCGAAGGCACACCTCTGCAATAATCATACTGTCTAATCAGCATCTTAATATGCCACACCTGTGAGGTGGATGGATTATTTTGGCAAAGGAGAAGTGCTCACTAACACAGATTTAGACAGATTTGTGAACAATATTTCCCTACAACAAATACAGGCAATTCACCCTCAATCCAGAAGGGGGCGTGAGAGGGAAAATTGTTTAAAAGGGGTGGGGGTGGGGTGAGGGTGGGGGTGCTGGTGCGAGAGCACACAATTTCTTGACCATGTGCATGGAGCTAAGATGGCATGGTGCAACAAGCCAGCAAGCGGCCTTTAAGTTGTCCGTTTGTTTTATGTTGGAATTCATTTTTACTTAGATTTAATAAACTTCAGTTATTGTTTGGAACACCATCAAGCCTTTCTGGATGTATTCATGCAACTTTGTACATGTCAGACTATTGCATCAACACCTCCCACAGTGGCCAAGAAACAGTTTCAATCTGCAACAAACTCTGTTCTCCAGGTGTGTTTGGTGATGATAAAGTGAAGTCAGTGTCAATAATGGAGGGAGATTTAGTCACTCTAAACTCTGGTCTTACTAAAGTGAATGATGATCAGATGCGGTGGTGGTTAATAAATTAATCCAATTTCATTGCTGAGCTCAATGTACTGTGGGGGATATTCAGAGACAGACTGAAGCTGGACAATCAAACTGGATCTCTGACCATCACAAATATCACAACTCAACATGCTGGATGTTATAAATTAGAGATCAACATTATGAGCAGGCCTTCTTCACGTCTCACTGTCTACGGTGAGTTAAATATCAGTTTCACCAGTTGTATTTATTATTGCTTTGAAAGTGATTTTTTGTAGATTTATGAAGTTATTGTCTTGATGTGTGACAAACCCTGTTTGTTTTCGTTTGATGTTTGTTTGCGTGTTTGATGATAGTGACGGAGGGAGATTCAGTCACTCTTAACTGAAATAATGGATGATGATCTGATTCAGTCGGTGACTGAATGTCAGTGAACTGTTTAAAGGCTGAAATCCCTACAGTGCCCACTGTATACTCTAAAACATCTGAGATGGCATTCAGGGACAGATTAAATGTATATCATCAAACTGAATCTCTGACCATCACAAATACAACATTTTCATTTTATATATTTTGAGATGATGGACAGTATAAACACTCACTGAACCAAAAATAAGATTCGTTTATTTTTTTTATTTGATTTGTTTATATTTCTGTTTATTCTCTTATGTTTTCAGCTTGTCTGCCTGTTCCTGTCATCAGCAGTAACTCTTCATGTTCTTCGTCATCATCATATTGTTCATTGTTGTGTTCAGTGGTGAATGTGAGTGATGTGACTCTTTCCTGGTACAAAGGAAACAGTTTATTGTCCAGCATCAGTGTGTCTGATCTCAGCATCAGTCTCTCTCTACCTCTGGAGGTGGAATATCAGGATAAAAACACCTACAGCTGCATGATCTACAATACGATCAGCTTCCGGACTCAACATCTGGACATCAGTCAACTCACAGCACTGATAGGTATGGCAGCACTGCTGATATTAGTTGATGTCGACACTGATATTAATGTTTATTGACTGAGCTCTGGTGGGTGTGGCTACTGTCATTCTTCTGGTTTATGACATCAGATCCAGAAGAGCTAAATCACAGATCAACCACATATTCACATATCAGGGGTCACAGCAGCGTCTTAATCCATAGTGGTTGAATATTTACCATATTTTCATATCAAAGAACACTTCAATCTGTTCTTGCTCCAGCAGAGAAACAACTGAGACGTTTGATAAGAAATTAACAAGAAATTACCTGAAGACATAAACTGGATAGATCAGAGCCAAACTCTCAGGTCTCACTGTTGCTTTTCATATGTTATGGGTCAGCCTATTTCTGTTGAAAATGATGTAGTTGATCTACAGGAAGCTGAGGCCTTCCTGGAGCTCGAAGTGTGAAAGAAACTGCTAGATTAGGTGTCGGCAACCTAGAGCACACGTGCCAAGAGCTGCAAATCATTTAATAATAGTCAACTGATATACAATGTTAAATCAACCGACAGCTATATCCGATGATGCAAACTATTTAACCTTTTCTTCCCTCAAATATGTTAAATAACACCCACCCCATTTCGTTCATTTTAGCAAAATATAATTAAAATGTTACGTGTTACTTCCCTAACACATCTACTGCTTACACAAACATTGATCACACTTCAAACAAGACAAAACTATAGTGCTATAAGAAATAGAAAATATTAATTCATTGTTTACCTTTAGTCTTTAGTCTATGATGAGCTCATCTCACCTCTTATCTGACAAGTTTTCGAGTTTGAGTCATTCGTTCATCACATGACAGCCTCGAAAAACCCGAAGACTTGAAACAGGTGAACTAATTCCATTACAGAACCTAACAGGATGTTGCATATGCGCGACTGAACAAATCACTCACCAAGACGACTCGTTCTTCCCGAGTCACATTAAAGATTCGTTCAAAATGAATGAATCGTTCAAGAATGACCTGTCACCCGTCACTAGCCTGTGCTACATGAGCTTTTGTGCTTAAAAAGTATAAAAAATTGTTTTTGTTTTTTTTTAAATGACAGATCGTTTCGCTAAATAAGTTCCTTCTTCCTCGGCTGGGATCGTTTAGAGCCCTTTGAAGCTTTATTTAAACTACATCTTGGAAGTTCAAAATCGAGGAACCAGTCAAGTCCATTATATGGAGAAAAATTTTGAAACGTTTTCCTCAAAAACCATAATTTCTTTATGAATGAAGACAGAAAGACATGAACATCTTGGATGACAAGCGGGTGAGTAAATTATTTATAAATTGTTGTTCTGGAAGTGGACTTCTCCTCTAATGCACAATTGGCCTTGTCACACACACACACACACACATATACAGTGTATGGTCACATTGTATAATTGTTATTAAAGAAAGTTTTGACAAGTTAAAAAAATAAATAAAGTTTGTATGAAAATCTAATTTTTTATCTTATTTAAAAATGCTTATGTACTGTAAATGCAGCATAAATTTAAAAAAGAGGAGGGGGGCCTGTATTGCCACAGTGGTTAACCAGAAAAAAATGGCATGTCATGCCATAAAGGTTGCAACCTCTGTGCTAGCTGGTGACGTGTATTAACACTTGCAGTTATTTTAGATGTTTGTCATTTCATTTAACAACAGATGAGCTTCACATCAGTGTGTCAGTAATTTCTTTAAAGAGTTTGTCTTTTCATATTTGTAGACTGAAACCTTTCAAGATGTTTAGCAGATTTTGGTTCTGTTTGAGTTTGTGGCATCCATTTGGTGAGTTTAAATGTGTTTTTATGACTTCAGTAATTTCTGTTCTGTAGTTAATTTATCAATTCAAATATAAATACTCACCAAGAGTGGAATGTTGATATAATTTTGTGTGTATTTTAGTTATATTAGCTGCAGAGAACTAAATTTGGATCACATGCTGTCCAAGAGGCAGTTTTGTTTCTAAATGCACTGAGTTTACTTCATAACATTAAGCATGTTACATGTATTTCGCAGTCATATGTCTAGTCTGTTTCTGCTATTTCTTCTGCTATCTAAGCCAACATAAAATATTAGGTGTGTGCTCTAGGAAGACTGATCAGTGTGTAGCATTTCACTTAGGGCTGTGAGATTTATTGTAATTGATTTTTTATTTCAATTATGGATTCGTATGATTATGAAAACTAGATAATCGAAGCTAGACTAGCATGGATTCGTATGATTATGAAAACTAGATAATCGAAGCTAGACTAGCATTTAGTATTCATTTTGTTTGTTTGGCGATTTGGCGCTGAAATGTTGTTTCTGTAATCATGCTGAGTGCTTGTTGCCACTGTGATTTAGTGAAGGAAGGGAACAGTGTTTTTGTCCTGATAAACATGCTTAACAAAAATTCTGCCACTAGACTATTAGGGAATACATATTTATATAGGCCTACATGTTAAGTAATTGCAATTTCAATATTGACCAAAATTATTCTTATTATTATTGCCATAATCATTCTTAGAACATAATATATATCATTCTTGATATATAATATATAATATATAATATAATGAGAGAATGAAACATTCTAAAAATGTTTTGAATAATGTTCTTTGAACCAAACAATTAATACAACGTCTAAAAAACTGGACATTTTGAACGTTCAGCAATAACATTTTTTAACTTACTGGGACGTTAGGGAAGCGTTTTTAGAACATTATAATGGGGAATTAAACGTTCTAATAACACTTTAAATTACATTCTTAGACCATTAACATAACAAGTGACTGAAACATTTGTTCCCCTTCAGTCGTTCTCTACGACGTTACGTCAATACTGACGTATTTGGGGTCTCCCTTGGGAGCCCAATCACCTCCGATCTTTAGAAGAAAAGGCCAATGAGAATTGGCGAGTGGAACTGCATGCCACGCCACACCCCTGTACATACGGGTATATAAGATGGCGGCGTGCAACTACTGACTCAGATTTCTACTTTGGAGCCTCACTGTTCCTGAAGAGAGAAGAAAAGAAGAAACAAGCTGATCGTTCTTTGCTGCAGGAGAAGATCGCCGTCGACATCGCCTATCTTCTCTTTGCCTCTCCAACGAGGTACCAGCCTGAGTGCACAGTTGAGTCGCGGTTCTTCCCTGGGCAACCAGCTAAAAGAGCGAATTTCTCAGCTTACACGGTCACGATAAGCCTTATCATTCGATATGTCTTTCCGACCGTGTACTGGATGAGGTAGTTTCCTGACTCCTTCTGACGGACACGATCGCTGTCTCACGTGCCTGGGCCGAGATGGCATTCGTGGATGGTTCATGCCCTCATTGTGAGCGCATATCCATGGCTGCGTTAAGGTTACGCCTCTTTAAGGCTCCCTTCGGCTCCTTTCCGGCCGGGTTCGTCGGGCTCTACAAGCTCGGCGGCAACGCTGGTGAGGAAGAAGGGTAACCTGACGGTTACAGTTTGGAATGTTCCAACGGACCAGGCCCCTCAGAGGTCCGACTCATCACGCCGCCCCGTCGAGATCCCTAGGGAGGGCGCTGGTTCATCCCACGGTGAGCCCAGCGTCTTCTTCGACGCTCCGGACGAAGATCGGATGTCTATCGCGACATCAGTGGAGGGACTTATGCCAGATGAGGCGGGGAAATATGCAGAGCAGCTCCCCCCCGCAGCGGCTGCTCAGTCGGAGACCGACGCTTAACTGGCGGCCATGCTCCTCCGGGCGGCCAAGAGTATTGGTTGGTTGTGCGCCAGCCGCCTTCCCCCGAGCCCTTGCGGCTTGATGATTGGTTCTTGGGGTCCCGACATGACTCGAATCAGCTGCGTCCAGCTCCAGTTCCTTTCTTCCCGGAGGTCCATGAAGAGCTCACTAAGTCGTGAAAAGCACCTTACAGCGCCCGTACACGTCCGGGGTTCTTCCCTCTTCACTACCCTCGACAACAGGGCAGCCAGGAGGTACGTGGATGTTCCCCAGGTGAAGCGTGCAGTTGCGGTGCACTTGTGCCCACAAAATTCCGCCACCTGGAGGAATCGTCCGCGCCTCCCGTCCAAAGCCTGTAAGCTTTCGTCAACTCTCGCTGCAAAGGCTTATAGTGTGGCGGGCCAGGCTGCCTCTGCGCTGCACGCCATGGCCATCCTGCAGGTCCACCAGGCCCAGGCGTTGAAACAGCTGCACGAGGGTAGGCCTGACAAAGGGGTTATGCAGCAGCTGCGTACCGTGACCGACTTCGCTCTCCGGGCGACAAAGATCACGGCGCGGTCCCTTGGTCAGGTGATGGCTACCATGGTAGTCCAGGAGTGCCATCTGGCACAGATGGCCGACGCCGACAAAGTTTGCTTTTCGTCCTTTTTTTAACTTACTTACAATCGAGCCTGTCCCTCCAGCCGAGATGAAATTGGGATTTTACAGTCCCTATTTCATCGTACTGAAGAACGGTGGGTTACAACCTATCCTGGATCTCTGAGTTTTGAATCGGTCTCTTCTTAAGATGCCGTTCAAAATGTTAACCCCGGAATGCATTATTTCTTGCATTCGGCACCAGGATTGGTTCGCAGCCATCGACCTGAAGGACGCGTACCTTCATGTCTCGATTTTGCCTTGACACAGACTCTTCGGTTTGCCTTCAAGGGTTGGGCATATCAGTATAATGTCCTCCCCTTCGGACTGGCGCTGTCTCCCTGTGTATTTACCAAACTCGTGGAGGGTGCCCTCGCCGCATCCGCATCCTCAACGATCTCGACGACTGGCTGATAATAGCTCACTCACAAGATTTGTTGTGCGAGCACAGGGACCAGGTGCTTCAGCATCTCAGTCTTTGGGGCTTCAGGTCAACTGGGAGAAGAGCAAGCTCTCCCCTGTGCAGAGCATCTCTTTTCTCAGGATGGAGCTGGATTCGGTCAACATGATGGCGCGCCTCATGGAAGAGCGTGCGTCAGGGAGAGTCAGGGCATGGCACCACGGCACATTCCGGGTTGACGTTACCCCAGAATGTCGCCTTCTTTTCAGCCCGTGGTCAGACCTGGCATTCCTACGGGCAGGGGTGCCCCTGGGTCAGGTCCCGAGGCAAGTGATTGTCAACACGGATGCCTCCAGCACGGGTTGGGGTGCTGTATGCAACGGGCAGGCAGCCTCGGGCTCCTGGACAGGACCTCGACTGCAGTGGCATATCAATTGCCTCAAGTTGCTAGCCGTGTTCCTCGTGCTTCTTCGGTTCCACCGGATGTTGCGAGGGGAACATGTGCTAGTCCGCATGGGAATGGCTAACAGTTGCTTATATCAATCACCAAGGGGGTTTGCGGAACTCCTCGCGACAGCCCCTCCTTGGAAGATTTTCCTAAGGAAGGACTTTCTTTCTCAGGGGATGGGCACCATCTGGCATCCGGCAGACCTCTACGGCCTTCCCCAGGCCGTGATTGATACGAACACCTGGGCTAACACCTGGGCTTATGCGCTGAGGTGGGGTCTGTTTTTTTTTTTTGTTTTTTTTTTCGGCCTGTCAGTAACACAGATAATACACGACAGTGTGTATGTGTAGCTATGTTATCATCATTCACAGCTTTTTTTTTTATGTAATTAATTAATTAATTAATTTAATTTTATATACCATACTATGACAGACAGGACTGGGGGACAGAGAAAACAGGAGAGAAAAAAAAATTGGGGAGAAAGTCAACAGAAGAGGGGGAGAGAGAGAGAAAAAAAAGAGAAGGAGGATAGAGAGAGAGAGAAAGAACAAAAACAGATAATCTGCTTCCATACCTGCTGACAAAAAGAGAAAACAACAGAAGACACAACAGCAGAGAAACTGCAGCAACAACCAACATCTGCATGAATCACAGTAAATACTAAATGTTAAATGTTATTGTGCAGCACACATAACTAATATTACAAAATATGTTTTGAAGCAACAGCAGATCAAGACAGTGTGCTGCACAATAAATTTTTACACCAATGTGAATGCTTGTGTGTACACCTGTGTGCACACCTGTGTGTGTGAGCACACTTGTGTTCATAAGGTTCCTCCATGTAAATGTTTAATAGTGTGTGTGTGGAACCACAGCCCCGTCCCACAAGGCATGAAGCACACATGGAGGAGACCCGGGCCCCAAACATCCGGAGGCCCCCCCGGGCACGAGAGTCCCAGGAGAACCACCGCAGGGACAACCGAACCCGGAGTTTCAGACGCTCAGAGCTGCTTTTTGTCTGCTTTGGGGGACAGCAGAAGGGGAATGCTGTCTCCAAACAGAGGTTGGCCCATTGGGTGGTTGATGCCATCACCCTGGCGTACCAGTGCCAGGGTGAGCCGTGCCCCCTGGGAGTTCGAGCCCACTCCACCCGGAGTGTCGCCTCCTCCTGGGCTCTAGCACGCAGCGCCTCTCTAGCAGACATTTGCAGAGCTGCAGGCTGGGCGACACCTAACACTTTCGTGAGATTTTACTATCTCCGCGTAGAGCCTGTTTCCTCCCGGGTTTTAAGGTAAAGCTCAGGTATTCGGAAGGACGGCTCGGTGTCGGCTTGCTGCGCCATTCCATTCAGATTCTATATCTTCAATCACTGTCACTGTCTCCACCCCCCAACGGTGCGCTTCATTTTATGGCATCCCTGTGGGGCCCCTTCTGCTGGCTCCCAGGGCGTTGGGTAGGTTACGCATTTAGTACATTTGCTCCAACACGCTTGTCTGTTGGCATTTGTCCTCAATGATGTAATGTGGTTCAGACTTGTGGCGTTTTCCATAGGGACCCCAAATACGTTAGTATTGACGTAACATCGTAGAGAACGACTGAAGGGGAACGTCTCGGTTACAACTGTAACCCTCGTTCCCTGAAGGAGGGAACGGAGACGTTACATCTCTCTTGCCACAACCCTGAACTACACTGGAGATGCCGGTGGTTCGGCACCTCAGCAGAAACCTGAGTGAGTGGTTGCACGCTGCCATCTTATAGGCCCGTATGTACGGGGGTGTGACATGGCATGCAAATTCCACTTGCCAATTCCCATTGGCCTTTTCTTCTAAAGATTGGAGGTGATTGGGCTCCCAAGGTAGACCTCAAATATGTCAGTATTGACGTAACGTCTCTGTTTCCTCCTTCAGGGAACGAGGGTTAGAGTTGTAACCGAGACGTTATGCTATTGCAATTTCAATATTGACCAAAATTATTTTTTTTATTATTGCCATAATCGAGCTGCCCTGCTTTACCATGCCCTTTCCAGCTAGCTCCTCTCCTCATGCAAGTCAAGTCACGTCACCATTATTTGTATGGTGCTTTTTGCAATGCAGATTGTGTCAAAGCAGCTTTACAGTATTAACAGGGAAGTTGTGTGTCAAAATAGTGTTTCTCTTCTGGCCAGACGAAACCAGCAATTTAATTCCAGGCTGCAACAAAGTCAATTTGTGCAGAGGACTCATCTGGTTCCTATGATCTTGTCCTGATTGCTGTCTAGGTGACGAGATCTTTGGAGGGGATCTGTCTTAAAGGCTAATCTAGTTGGCATGGTCTCCGCTGACATTCAGGGCTGTACAGGATGTCTCTAGGTGCTGATCCACCTAGAGGATCTGATAGCTACAGTGACCTCAGAATAAAGAAGAAACAGACTAATATTAGCGTAGATGCCATTCTTCTAATGATGTAACAAGTACACCAGGTGTTATGGGAAGTGTTTCCAGCTCCAGTTGACCTAGTTAATGCAGCCTAACAATCCTTTAGCGGATTTGAATTATAAAAATAATGAGGAGCTAAACTATTCAGGGCTTTATAAGTAATTAGCAAGATTTTAAAATCATTACGATGTTCAATAGGGAGCCAGTGCAGTGTTGACAGAATCGGGCTAATACGATCATACTTTCTGATTCTAGTAAGAACTCTAGCTGCTGCATTTTGGACCCGCTGGAGTTTGTTTATTAAGCATGCAGAGCAACCACCCAGTAAAGCATTACAATAATCTAACCTTGAGGTCATGAATGCATGAATTAACATTTCTGCATTTGCCATTGATAGGAAATTAATTATATATATCGTTTTGAGATGGAATAATCACCATCGCTGTTTTCTCAGAATTTAGCAGTGGAAATACAGAGCTGAGTATCATCAGCATAACAGTGAAAGCTAACACCATGTTTTCTGATGATATCTCCCAAGGGTAAAATGTAAAGCTTGAAAAGTAACAGTCCTATTACTGAGCCTTGCGGTACTGCACTTGTGATCAATATGATACTTCTTCATTCAGTGCCATGAATTTATGGCAATCAAATAAGTACGATTTGAACCATGCCAATGCAATTCCTTTAATGCCAACATAATGTTCTCTATTAAAAAAAAATATTGTGCTCAATAGTGTCAAACGAAGCGTTAAGATCCAATAGCACTAATAGAGAGATACAACCATGATCGGATGATAAGAGCAGGTGATTTGTAACTCTAATGAGAGCAGTCTAAGTACTATGATACAGTCTAAATCCTGACTGAATATCCTAACATAGGTCATTTTTTCTAAGAAGGAACATAGTTGTGATGGTATTACCTTTTCTGGTGTCTTTGACAAAAAAGGGAGATTCGAAATCTGTCAGTAATTAATTAAACGTGTGAAGACCAGTGCAGAGCAGAGATCGGATAGGGTAGTGAACCTTTTTGAAACTTTTTGGGCAGGTGATGTCAGTTTGGGGATGGACTGAATGGCTGAAACTAACTGGAATAACTGGAACTGCACAAATTCAATGATTTGATTATTACAGCAAAAAAATATATATATATATATATATATATATATATATATGTGAAGGAAGTGAGAAGGAAATACTTTGCCACATTGTTGATCTGTAGTTCATAATATCCATTATGTTCAGTTCAATCAAGAACATTATCATATACAGTTATGTTGTCAGTCTGTTTATTGATTTCAGCTAGTGACGTATTTGCTGAAATATATATATATATATTTCAGCATTTACGGTTAGCCTGTTGTGGCAATTTTAAAAAATATATAATAATAACAAAAATAAAAAAAAATTACAAATTAAAAAAAAAAAAAAGAAAATAGGAAAAAAAAAAACTTTGCCTCACTACATCGTTTAGTTTGTTTTCTTTTTATTTTCACTTTCACTTCACGTGATTTGGGGTGTAGTGGTTCAATTAACGGCGGAAGGACGAGAGGAGATTGCGTCATCAGTAAGGTTTGTAGTGCAAGAGTGATGGGGATTTACCGGGTGAAATGGAAAGATGGCCGCTTGTCCAACTGTTGCTTCCCGTGAGCGACGACTGGTGCGTTGCGGAGTCCCTCTTGACTCTTGATGCGTTGCACGTCAAGATCGTTAGATTTTAACGAAGATGTTTTCAAGACAAGTAAAGGCTGCTTATCCCTCCTGTCCTGGTGTCTGACGACAGCCATTACACTCTCCAGCGTCCTACGTTCCTGCAAACCAGGTCAGTACCCGTACGCCGCCATTACACGCACTCATTCATTCACGCTCACACTTGTATAACATTCACTCCTGCACATTCGATGTGTTTGTGTTTCATTATTGTTTGATTAATTATTTTGTTTTTTGATCTTTTGATTTGTTTAATATTATTGACTTTGAATTGTGCAATTAATGTTTATTCCATGTTTCTTTTTCTCCTTTTTTCTTTTCTCTATTGGCATTTTATGAATGATTGTGGATGTGAAACTGTTTTTCTTTTTGTTTTGTTTTTATATTTTTATTATTACCATTGTTATTTTTTGTTTCTTTTCAAACAAGACTTTTTTTTTTGCATTGTAGAATAAATACCTGGTGGAATGTGAACAGAGTTTCCCCATTTCTGTGTCTCAACATTGTAACAGGTGGTTTCTTTTTTTTTTTCCTTTTGCTATCCTGGGTTATTTTAGAATTGTCAGGATAAATCCTGGCTGGCGCCCGAACAACATCACTTTAAAAATTGACTTCTTTTTTTTTTATGCTTGGGCGGCCACCACCGTTACAGAGTGGCGCCCAAACAGGGACTTGAATTTGAAATCTGAAAGCATGGACTTGAAAATTTGAACATTTGAACACTTGAAAACTTGAAAACACTTATTTTATGAATGTGTTGGGAAATTATTGAAACCAAAAGGTAAACTGTTTTGTGAACGTAAATTACTGTATTTTTGTAAATGTTGTGTTTTTGGTTAATGGTAGAGACATCAGTTTGAAAAAGGTTTTTTTGTCTGTGTTTGCAAAATAATTTAATTGTGAAAGTGATTGTGACTTGTTGAACACTCGAGTTGAAAACATAATTCCTGAAAAAAAAAATCCTGTTTGTTATTTTTGATGGAAAACCATGTTTAATTGTCTGATGGTGTTGAAAGGACAATTGTTTGAACTAACAAAGTTTTTCTTGCATATGGTAAAACCCAAGTTTGGTGAAGCTTGTAAAAATTGTGGTGTAAGAAAATACTGACACAAACACAATTACTGATTTACATTTACATTTACTGCTTTACTGCCAACACGTCTTACAATCAAACACACACCACAAACATGGCGGCTACCCCTCCTTCCCCATCTATTTTCGTAGAAGTGGAGCCTCCACCAAACATCTCAACTCCAGTATGGCCACCACTAGGATGACCTCGGATGCCTTCAGTACCGCCACCTGGTGTATCTGTAATGTATAACACCCCTATTCCATTTAACCCTATGCTTTCTGTATCCCATATGTCAATGTCTTCTCCTGCTTTGGTTGGCAGCACTCCTGTGCAAACTCTCAACAGTTCACTGCTCAGGTACAAGGAAACTTGGATATTCTGTTTGACTTCATGAAAAGACAAGAAAAAACAGTGAATGATCTTATTCAAGAAATAAAAGTCACTTCTTCCCATCATAAAAGTCAATTTGCTGACATTGTTGCAAAAGTGGAGGATAACAAGAGTCAAGTCTTCACTCTGCTGACCACCACCAAACAAAAAGAGGAATCTGAAACAGACAAGTTGACTAAAGCTATGAAGCAAATGATTACAGATGAACTACAAAAGGTGGAATCTACCTTGGTGTCTGAAATGCGTTTCATGGTGGATCAACTCCAGGCAGAAGTTCAGCAGGCCATTAAAGCTGTTCAGGACACATTTCAAACAAACCATGATCACACTACTTCAGAGCTTCAGCAATGTGTCACCCAAATCGACAAGTTTTCTACATGTGTAAAGGAGTTGAGAAATGAGATGGAGAAAGGTTTTCAAGGTCTCAAAAAACAAATGGAGGAGCAACAAAAATTGCCATCACCAGTTCTCAGCACCCCCATTACTTCAACTCTGCCATCTGAGCCTTCAACTTCTGTAACCCCTCTTCCATCATCTGTAGTAAAAAGTGATCATATCAAGTTAACTTTTCCCACCTTTGGAAGGCCGTCAGACGAGGCAGACCCCCTACTGTACCTAACTAAATGTCAGGATTTCTTAGCTCTTCATCGGCTCACTGATGCGGATATCCTGACCACCTTCCGTACTGTTCTACATGGAACTGCTCGTGACTGGTGGGAGGTCAGACGTTCCAGCATATCCACGTGGAGTGGGTTCGAGGCTGCATTCCTTTCTGCATTCTTGTCCGAAGATTATGAGGATGAATTGGCTGAATGGGTCAGAACCAAAATCCAGGGTGAGAAAGAAACTATAAGAGATTTTGCATTCTCCTACAGAGCCCTTTGTAAAAGATGGAAAGCTGATCTAACTGAAGGTGAAATTGTAAAGATGATACTTACGAACATCAAGCCTTACCTTGCCAGCCAACTGCGTAGTCGAGTGAATACTGTGGAGGAACTGGTCAAGTTAGGACACCAACTGGAAAAAGATTATGAACAACAGCTTCGATATGAAGGTCGAATAGGCCCTAAGCATCCAACCACATCACAAAGACCCTCATCAAACCGGGTTGGACTTTATTTTCTTCAGTGGAATGCAGATTAATGTCACTGATCAAAAGTATTCTTTCAAGTTTTCACCTGCAAAAGAATATCCCTTTCAACCAGGCAATGCCAGCGTGCCAATTGTGAATCCACAACAAGAAAACCTGCAACAGGAGAAAACACAGAATCTGTCCTTATTGAGTTCTATTCCACCTCCCTCCCCTCAACTGTTAATCCAACAACCTGACAATGTAGATGAAAGAATGTTAATCAGAAATGCAGTGGATGAGGCTCACTTACCTCCAGATGGTAAACAGCAGTTGCTCAGTATCCTGGAAAGCAACCCTCGGGTGTGTACTCTCCGGACTGGACGTACTGATGTTCTTCAACACCACATTTATACCACTTGCCAAATACCCATTAAACAAAAACCATATTGCTTATCCCCTCTCAAGCAACTTGCCATGGAGGAACGGCTTGAGGAAATGCTGAAACAAGGAATCGTTGAACCATTTCACTCCGGTTGGGCCTCACCAGTGGTCTTGATACCCAAAAAGGACGGAAAACTCAGATTCTGTGTGGACTACAGAAAAATAAATACTGTGACAGAAAGTGATGCTTACCCACTCCCCAACATCACCGAAATCCTGGAGTCACTCTCTGGAGCAGCTATTTTTTCCACTATTGATCTTAACAGTGGCTATTGGCAGGTGCTTATGGACCCCAGTAGCAAAGCCAAGACTGCTTTCATCACACCTGCAGGTCTCTACCAGTTTAATGTTATGCCGTTTGGTCTCAAAAATGCTCCTGCCACTTTCCAGAGACTGGAAACAGTCCTGGGAGAGCTAAGAAGAAAAGAAGAAGAAAAATATGCTTTGTCTACATAGACGATATAATTATCCACTCACCTTCAATCACCCAGCACTTCCTTGACCTTCAGACTCTCCTCCACAGGTTGGAGACTGCAGGTCTAACTATTAATTTGAAGAAGAGCAAGTTCTGTCTGCAAAAAATCACCTTTCTGGGACATGTTGTAAGCATCCAAGGTATTTCAGCGGACCCATGTAAGACAGAGGCCATTCACGCCTATCCTGTGCCTAGAAACCTGAAGGAGGTTCAAAGGTTCCTCGGATTGACTGGGTGGTACCATCGATTTGTCCCGAACTTTTCAAGAATAGCTGAACCCCTCAACTCACTGAAAAAGAAGGGACATCGTTTTCAGTGGATGCCACAGTGTCAACAAGCATTTGAACAATTAAAGTATTGCCTCACCTCACCTCCCATCCTTGGCCATCCAGATCTTCAGCTCCCCTTCACCGCTTACACAGACGCCAGTGACACTGGTTTGGGTGCCATTTTGGCACAGCGGAAGGATGCTGGCAGGGAAGTTGTTATTGCCTATGCAAGCAGAACTTTGACAGGAGCTGAACTTAACTACACAGCCACTGAAAAAGAATGTCTGGCAGTCGTGTGGGCCTTGGAAAAATGGCAACATTACCTGGAACACAAACTTTTTACAGTCGTCACAGACCATTCCGCCCTGCAATGGGTTATGAATTCCACCAAAACCACCAGCTGTCTCATCCGTTGGGTCCTGCGACTGCAGAAATTTGATTTCATCATCGAATACAGAAAAGGGAAACTCAATGTACAGTCGTGGCCAAAAGTTTTGAGAATGACACAAATATTAGTTTTCACAAAGTTTGCTGCTAAACTGCTTTTAGATCTTTGTTTCAGTTGTTTCTGTGATGTACTGAAATATAATTACAAGCACTTCATACGTTTCAAAGGCTTTTATCGACAATTACATGACATTTATGCAAAGAGTCAGTATTTGCAGTGTTGGCCCTTCTTTTTCAGGACCTCTGCAATTCGACTGGGCATGTTCTCAATCAACTTCTGGGCCAAATCCTGCCTGATAGCAACCCATTCTTTCATAATCACTTCTTGGAGTTTGTCAGAATTAGTGGGTTTTTGTTTGTCCACCCGCCTCTTGAGGATTGAACACAAATTCTCAGTGGGATTAAGATCTGGGGAGTTTCCAGGCCATGGACCCAAAATTTCAATGTTTTGGTCCCCGAGCCACTTAGTTATCACTTTTGCCTTATGGCACGGTGCTCCATCGTGCTGGAAAATGCATTGTTCTTCACCAAACTGTTGTTGGATTGTTGGAAGAAGTTGCTGTTGGAGGGTGTTTTGGTACCATTCTTTATTCATGGCTGTGTTTTTGGGCAAAATTGTGAGTGAGCCCACTCCCTTGGATGAGAAGCAACCCCACATATGAATGGTCTCAGGATGCTTTACTGTTGGCATGACACAGGACTGATGGTAGCGCTCACCTTTTCTTCTCCGGAGAAGCCTTTTTCCAGATGCCCCAAACAATCGGAAAGAGGCTTCATCGGAGAATATGACTTTGCCCCAGTCCTCAGCAGTCCATTCGCCATACTTTTTGCACACGATCAATCTGTCCCTGATGTTTTTTTTGGAGAGAAGTGGCTTCTTTGCTGCCCTTCTTGACACCAGGCCATCTTCCAAAAGTCTTCGCCTCACTGTGCGTGCAGATGCGCTCACACCTGCCTGCTGCCATTCCTGAGCAAGCTCTGCACTGGTGGCACTCCGATCCCGCAGCTGAATCCTCTTTAGGAGACGATCCTGGCGCTTGCTGGACTTTCTTGGACGCCCTGAAGCCTTCTTAACAAGAATTGAACCTCTTTCCTTGAAGTTCTTGATGATCCTATAAATTGTTGATTTAGGTGCAATCTTAGTAGCCACAATAGCCTTGCCTGTGAAGCCATTTTTATGCAACGCAATGATGGCTGCATGCGTTTCTTTGCAGGTCACCATGGTTAACAATGGAAGAACAATGATTTGAAGCATCACCCTCCTTTTAACATGTCAAGTCTGCCATTCTAACCCAATCAGCCTGACATAATGATCTCCAGCCTTGTGCTCGTCAACATTCTCACCTGAGTTAACAAGATGATTACTGAAATGATCTCAGCAGGTCCTTTAATGACAGCAATGAAATGCAGTGGAAAGTTTTTTTCGGGATTAAGTTAATTTTCATGGCAAAGAAGGACTATGCAATTCATCTGATCAGTCTTCATAACATTCTGGAGTATATGCAAATTGCTATTATAAAAACTTAAGCAGCAACTTCTCCAATTTCCAATATTTATGTAATTCTCAAAACTTTTGGCCACGACTGTAGCCCCAGATGCATTATCCAGGTCTTCTCCAACCTCGAGTTGCAGTCTGTACACCGGTTTTAAGGAACCAGAGCTCCCGTTGTCAGACGTTGTCTTGTGGGAAGAACAGCACAAAGACCATGAAATTATAAAACTGTTACAAGCAGTGGCAGAGAATAATGCAAGTCTGATGGACCAATATGAAGTTGTTGAGGACAAATTGTATCATAAAACTTACCTCCCAAATAACCAGTTGCACTACCGAGTGTATGTTGCCCTCTCTGTTGCAGCATTACCACTCCAGTCCTCTTAGTAGCCATGGAGGGATTTACAAAACATACAAACGACTCCAGGAAGTGGCTTTCTGGCCAGGCATGTGGTCTGGTGTGAAACGTCGTGTGAAAACCTGTGTAAAATGTCAAACATTAAAGAACAATAATCAAAAACCTGCTGGAAAATTACAGCAAATCACCACAACCCATCCAAACCAAATGTTGGGAGTTGACATCATGGGCCCGTTACCACGAAGTTCAAACCAAAATGAATACCTGCTAGTTTTTGTTGATTATTTTTCTCGATGGGTTGAGTTGTTCCCCATCCGTCAGGCCACGGCTCAGACGGTTGCTGCCATCTTTAGGAAAGAGATTCTGACTCGATGGGGCGTGCCAGACTTCCTTCTCTCAGACAGGGGCGTTCAGTTTGTCTCCGCTGTGTTCAGAGAACTGTGTGAGAATTGGAATATTACACCCAAAATAACTACAGCATACCATCCACAAACCAACATGATGGAAAGGGTGAATCGGACCCTCAAAAGCATGATGGCAGCCTACGTGGATGATAATCACAAGAAGTGGGACCAGTTCTTGCCTGAGTTCCATTTCGCCCTGAATTCAGCTATCCAAGAGACCACTGGACTATCCCCAGCCGAACTCCAGCTTGGCAGAAAACTCCAAGGACCAATGGACAAAATGCTTCATGGCCCTAATTTGACTCCAGACACTGCTTTTTATGATGTTGTTCATCATCTCCATCAGCTGCAAAAACAAGCCAAAGAAAGTAGTGAAAAAGCCAAGCTGAGACAACTGAGAAACTATAACAAGAAGAGAAGAGAGCTGACATTTAAAAGCAAAGACAGAGTATGGCTACGAAACTTTCCACAGTTTCCAAGTGCAAAACACAATTTTAGTGCAAAGTTGGCACCCAAGTGGAAGGGGCCTTACTGTATACTGAAGCAGCTGGGTCCATGAAACTACCAAATAGCCCTGGAAGACACTGGAGAAGATGTACGTACAGCACATGTCTGCAATTTAAAGATGTGTTTTCCAACAGCCGAAGAGTTGGATTTCTTGGAAAAACAAAAACTCAGTGAGCTATTCCAAGAAACCTCTGAAGATAAAGAATTCCTAGGTTTCTAATCACTTAGGAACTCTTAAAACAACCATGGGTTGTTTTCTCCCAGGGAGGGAGAGTGTGGCAATTTTAAAAAAATATATAATAATAATAAAAAAAAAAATGACAAATTAAAAAAAAAAAAAAGAAAATAGGAAAAAAAAACTTTGCCTCACTACATCGTTTAGTTTGTTTTCTTCTTACTTTCACTTTCACTTTGCGTGATTTGGGGTGGAGTGTTTCAATTAACGGCGGAAGGACGTAATATAAAAGTGAAGGAAGACGTAACCAAGAGGAGACTGCGTCATCAGTAAGGTTTGTAGTGCAAGAGTGATGGGGATTTACCGGGTGAAATGGAAAGATGGCCGCTTGTCCAACTGTTGCTTCCCGTGAGCGATGACTGGTGCGTTGCGGAGTCTCTCTTGACTCTTGATGCGTTGCACGTCAAGATCGTCGGATTTTAACGAAGATGTTTTCAAGACAAGTAAAGGCTGCTTATCCCTCCTGTCCTGGTGTCTGACGACAGCCATTACACTCTCCAGCGTCCTACATTCCTGCAAACCAGGTCAGTACCTGTACGCTGCCATTACACGCACTCATTCACTCACGCTCACACTCGTATAACATTCACTCCCGCACATTCGATGTGTTTGTGTTTCATTATTGTTTGATTAATTATTTTGTTTTTTGATCTTTTGATTTGTTTAATATTACTGACTTTGAATTGTGCAATTAATGTTTATTCCAAGTTTCTTTTTCTCCTTTTTTCTTTTCTCTATGAACATTTTATGAATGATTGTGGACGTGAAACTGCCAAATTGGAAACTTGAAATAGTGATGCAATTTCTACGGGGATTTCAAATTTAAACTGTTGAACTGTTTTTCTTTTTGTTTTGTTTTTTATTTTTATTATTACCATTGTTATTTTTTGTTTCTTTTCAAACAAGACTTTTTTGCATTGTAGAATAAATACCTGGTGGAATGTGAACAGAGTTTCCCCATTTCTGTGTCTCAAAATTGTAACAGGTGGTTTCTTTTTTTTTTTTCTTTTGCTATCCTGGGTTATTTTAGAATTGTCAGGATAAATCCTGGCTGGTGCCCGAACAACATCACTTTAAAAATTGACTTCTTTTTTTTTATGCTTGGGCGGCCACCACCGTTACACTGTGCTTGGCTAGTGCATTGAAAACCTTGTTGGGGCACTCATCATGATTGTGCACTGTGAGCCCATGACCTGTGGGCCCATACAATGTTGTAACATTGTAACGTTCAGCCCATAGAGTTCATAACACCATACCCTAAACCAGTCCAAATGAGTCCCAGTGTATATACAATCCAAGTGATAGTCCAAATGCTTGTGTCTGGAAAGGTGAGCAAGAACAAAACTCCACAGTCCAGGATTGGTGATCACCAACACATTTGTTAGTGTTTGCTTGCCTTACTTCCTCCATTATGCTGCTTTACTTCCTGATTCGTGTCTGGCTCTAGGCTAAACAGTTCTAGGCTCTGGTGATATGAAAACGGGATCCATAATTACCACAGGGCTGTTACTGCAATGCATCTGCAACCGCTTCTGCACCCAGCTTAGCTGGTGTTTTACCTTGTGAGAGTAGCAGCACTTCCCACTGATATTGCTTTAAGTAGTATCAGTTTGTTTGTTGATATTGTTGCATGTACTCACTGGAAAGTTGGTGAGCCATGCAGCAAACACCAACATCAAGTGATTTTAAAGGTTTAACCTGTGACAAACTGTGTTCTTCAGGTGTGCTTGGTTTTGCTTATGAAATATCAGTAATGAAGGGAAGTTCAGTCACTCTGAACTCTGATCTTACTGAAATGAAAGACGATGATCTGATTCAGTGGAGGTTTGGAAATAAAAATACGTCACTAGCTGAAATCAATAAACAGACTGACAACATGACTGTATATGATAATGTTCTTGATGGGAGATTCAGAGACAGACTGAAACTGAACAATCAAACTGGATCTCTGACTATCACAAACACCACAACTGAACATAATGGATATTATGAACTACAGATCAACAATGTGGCAAAGTGTTTCCTTCTCACTGTCTATGGTGAGTTGAATAGTTGTTTCATGTGTTTGGTATTTTAATCAGCACAAAGGTACAATTATTAATCCTAACTTCTCTTTTTTACTGTCTTAATCTGTGAAAAACCCTTTTTCTGTTTGTTCTGTATGTCTGATGTTTCAGGAGAGAAGTCTGTGTCAGTGAAAATTGGAAACTCAATCACTCTAAACTCTGGTCTTAGTGAAATTATGGAGGATGATCTGATTCAGTGGAGGTTTTTTGATGATCCAATTCTGTGGTGGTTTGAATATGAATACATTTTAATAGCTGAAATCAAGAAACGGATCAACAGCATGACTGTATATGATGATGTTCTTGATGGGAGATTCAGAGACAGACTGAAGCTGGACAATCAAACTGGATCTCTGACCATCACAAACACCACAACTGAACATGCTGGACATTATAAACTGCAGAGCAAATATATTAAGACTGATATATTTTTGACTGTTTATGGTAAGTAAAAAAACAAAAAAATGTTTCCTCTGTGTTTTAATGACAAAATTGAAATTAATAAATACACCATTTTGTTTTTGTTTTTTCTTTTTTCTTTTTTTATGATATTATTTCAATTTTAAAATTGTAGCTATTTTATGTAGCAAACCATTATTAACATATTTACCAGTATTAATCTGTGCTGATCGCTGTTTCTGTTGTTCTCCATGTGTTTTTGGTGATTCAGATGATGATGGAGGTGATGGAGGGAGATTCAGTCACTCTAAACACTAATTTTCCTGAAATAATGGATGATGATGAGTTTTGGAGCATTCGGTCAAAGTTTTTGGATGATCAGATTCAGTGGATGTTTTTTAAGACTTTAATAGTTAAAATCAATAGACGGGTTGGCACGACCGATGTATATGATGATGTTCTTGATGGGAGATTCAGAGACAGACTGAAGCTGGACAATCAAACTGGATCTCTGACCATCACAAACATCACAACTGAACATGCTGGAGATTATCAACTAAAAATAACTGGAGTAAAACCATCATCAATAACATTTAGAGTTTCTGTCAATTGTAAGTAGCAATAGATTTTCATGTCCTTCAAATATTCTTGGTATTAATGTTTATTGACTGAGTTTGATGTTTTTATTCCTCAGACTCTGTTCACTGTTGTGGTCCTACTGAAGCTGTGATCCGATTGGTCCTCTCTGCTCTGGTGGGCGTGGCTACTGTCATTCTTCTGGTTTATGACATCAGATCCAGAAGAGCTGAACAAGATCAAGAACATATTCACACAGCAGGGGTCACAGCAGCGTCTTAATCCATAGTGGTTGAATATTTATCATATTTTCATATCAAAGAACACTTCGATCTGTTCTTGCTCCAGCAGAGAAACAGCTGAGATATTTGATAAGAAATGAACAAGAAATTACCTGAAGACATAAACTGGAGAGAGCAGAGCCAAACTCTCAGGTCTCATTGTTGCTTTTCACACATTATGGGTCAGCCTATTTCTGTTGAAAATGATGTAGTTGATCTACAGGAAGCTGAGGCCTTCATGGAGCTCAAAGTGTGAAAGAAACTGCCAGATCAGTTGTTGGCAACCAACAGCACACATGCCAACAGCTGCAGATCATTTAATAATATTCAACTGATATACGATGTTAAATCAACCGACAGCTATATCCAGTGATGCAAACTACTCAACCTTTTCTTCCCTCAAATATGTTAAAAAATTTTACCCCCTTGCTCCTGAGAAATATAATGTTTTGATTCAGTATTGATTAATAAAACTTATGGGGCAGCACAGGCAACAAGATCATGAGCTCCTCAATGTTTCTGTTTGCACAGCGTGATCTCCATTCTTGTGTGCATGTGTCAATTAAAGCAGTGCATTAATACAGAACGCTGATTAAACTGAACGGTTTTAAAGTAGAAGTCCACTTCCAGAACAACAATTCACAAATAATTTACTCACCCGCTTGTCATCCAAGATGTTCATGTCTTTCTGTCTTCAGTCGTGAAGAAATTATGGTTTTTGAGGAAAACATTTCAGGATTTTTCTCCATAGAATGGACTGATTTGGTGCCCTGATTTTGAACTTCCAAAATGTAGTTTAAATGCAGCTTCAAAGGGCTCTAAACGATCCCAGCCGAGGAAGAAGGCCAAATCTTTTTTTGAGTCATTTTGTTCATTTTAGCAAAATATAAATAAAATGTTATGTGTTACTTCCCTAACACATTTACTGCTTGCAACATTGATCACACTACAAACAAGACAAAACTATAATGCTATAAGAAACAGAAAAGATTAATTCATTGTTAACTTTTAGTGTTTAGTCTATGATTAGCTCATCTCACCTCTTATGTGACAAGTTTTCGAGTTTGAGTCATTCGTTCATCACGTGACAGCTTGACTTGAAAAACCAGATGACTTGAAACAGGTGAACTAATTCCAGTGCAGAACCTAATAGGATGTTGCATATGCACGACTGAACGAATCACTCCCCGAGACTACTCGTTCTTCCCGAATCACATTAAAGATTCGTTCAAAATGAATGAATCGTTCAAGAACGACCCGTCATTAATTCGTAACATTGTGGACGCGCATTCCCAGAGCCTGTGCTACACAACCTTTTGTGCTTAAAAAGTATTAAGAATTTTATTTTTTCGAAAAAAAAAATGATCGATCGTTTCGCTAGATACCCTTCTTCCTCAGCTGGGATCATTTAGAGCCATTTGAAGCTGCATTTAAACTACATTTTGGAAGTTCAAAATCGAGGCACCAGTCAAGTCCATTATATGGACAAAGATTTTGAAATGTTTTCTTCAAAAACCATAATTTCTTTATGACTGAAGACAGAAAGACATGAACATCTTGGATGACAAGCGGGTGAGTAAATTATTTGTAAATTATTGTTCTGGAAGTGGACTTCTCCTTTAATGTACAATTGGCCTTGTCACACACACACACATATACACTGGTGTTTAGTATGGTCACATTGTATATTCATTATTAAAGAACACAAAAAAAAAAACAGTTTGCATGATTTTATTTACTTATTTAAAAATGCTTATGTACTGTAAATGCAGCATTCATTTAAAAAGGGGAGAGATGGCCAGTATTGCCAGTGGTTAACCAGAAAAATTAAAAATGGCACGTCATGCCGTAAAGGTTGTGACCTCTGTGCTAGGCAGTTATTTAGATGTTGGTCACTTCATTTAACAACAAAGGAGCTTCACATTAGTGCGTCAGTAATATTGTTGAAAAGTTTGTCCTTTCACATTTATAGACCTTTGAAGATGTTTAGCAGAATTTGGTTCTGTTTGTGGCATCCGTTTGGTGAGTTTAAATGTGTTTTTATGACTTCAGTAATTTCTGTTCTGTAGTAAATTTATCAATTCAAGTATAAATACTCACCAAGAGTGAAATTTTGCTATAATTTTGTGTGTATTTTAGTCATATAAGCTGCAGAGAACTAAATTTGGATCACATGCTGTCCAAGAGGCAGTTTTGTGTTTAAATGCACTGAGTTTATTTCATGACATTAGGAATGTTACATGTATTTCACAGTCATATGTTTAGTCTGTTTCTGCTATCTATTTTGCTATCTACAGCAACATAAAATCAGTGTATGGCGTTTCACTTAGGGCTGTGAGATTTATTGCAATTGATTTTACTTTCGATTATGGATTCAAATGATTATGAAAACTAGATAATTGAACCTAAAGCTAAAATGTTGAAACTGGTTGACTAGCGTTTAGTATTTATTTTGTTTGTTTCGCTATCTGACGCTGGAATGTTGTTTCTGTAATCATGCTGAGTGCTTGTTGCCACTGTGATTTAGTGAAGGAAGGGAACAGTGTTTTTGTCACGATTAACATGCTTAACAAACATTTTGCCACTAGACTATTAGGGAATACACATTTATATAGGCCTACACTGTAAAAAACAATTTGTTGAGTCAGCTTAAAATAATTTGTTACCCTGCTGCCTTAAAACTTTAAATTCAGTCAACTAAAATAAGTTTAGTCAACTTGAAATGTTAAGTTGTACTAAGCAACAACTTAGATATTTGTGTTTGTTAAACTTAACAGATGGGTAAGTAACCCAGCTGCCTTAAAATTTTAAGTTGATTCAACTCAAATATTTAAGTTGTCACTTAGTATAATTTAACATTTCAAGTTGAATAAACTTTTTTTGAGTTGACGTAACTTAAAATTTTAAGGCAGCCAGGTTACAAATTATTTTAAGTTAACTCAACAAATTGTTTTTTACAGTGTACATGTTAATTACTTGCAATTTCAATATTGACCAAAATTATCCTGATTATTATTGCCATAATCGTTCTTAGAATATAATATATATCGTTCTTAATATATAATATATAATATATAATATAATGAGAGAATGAAACATTTTAAAAATGTTTTAAATAATGTTCTTAGAACCAAACAAGAACATTAATACAACATCTAAAAACTGGACATTTTGAACATTTTAAGAACTTTCAGCAATAATTTTTTTTTAACTTACTGGGACGTTAGGCAAACATTTTTTAGAACATTACTATAACAGGGAATTAAACGTTCTAGTAACATTTTAAATTACATTCTTAGAACATTAACATAACAAGTGACTGAAACATTTATGTTATTGCAATTTCAATATTGACCAAAATTATTCTGATTATTATTGCCAAAATCGAGCTGCCCTGCTTCACCATGCCCTTTCCAGTAAGCTCCTCTCCTCATACAAGTCAAGTCACGGCACCATTATTTATATGGTGCTTTTTGCCATGCAGATTATGTCAAATCAGCTTTACAGTAATAACAGGGAAGTAGTGTGTCAAAATAGTGTTTCATTCTCCTCTGGCCAGACAAAACCAGTAATTTAATTCCAGGCTGCAACAAAGTCATATTGTGCAGAGGACTCATCTGGTTCCTGTGCACTGCAAAAAAATGCTTTTCTAACTTAGACTTTTTGTCTTGTTTCCAGCCAAAATATCTAAAAATTCTAAAATCAAGAAGGATTTTCTAGACAAGCGAAACTTATTGTCTTGTTTTCAGAAAAAAAGACATCAAATTTAAGCGAGTTTTTGCTTAGAACAAGCAAAATAATGTGCCAATGGGGTAAGCTAAATAATCTTATTTTTAAAGCAGAAAACAATATTATTTTGCTTACCCTATTGGCAGATTATTTTGATTGTTTCTAGCAAAAACTCACTTAATTTTGACTTATTTTTTTCTGAAAACAAGACAATAATTGGCTAGAAGCAAGACAGCCAAAAAGATTTTTTGCAGTGTAATATTGTCCCGATGGCTGTCTAGGTGAAGAGGTTTTTGGAGGGGATCTGTCTTAGAGGTTAATCTAGTTGGCATGGTCTCCGCTGACATTCAGGGCTGTAGAGGATGTCTCTAGGTGCTGATCCACCATCTGGACTGGATCTGATAGCTACAGTGACCTCAGAATAAGGAAGAAACAGACTAATATTAGCATAGATGCTATTCTTCTAATGATGTAACAAGTACACCAGGTGTTATTTGAAGTGTTTCCAGTTCCGGTTGACCTAGTTAATGCAGCCTAACAATCCTTTAGCGGATTTGAATTATAAAAGTACTGAGGAGCTAAACCATTCAGGGCTTTATAAGTAATTAGCAAGATTTTAAAATCTATACGGTGTTCAACAGGGAATCAGTGCAGTGTTGACAGAACTGGGCTAATATGATCATACTTTCTGGTTCTAGTAAGAACTCTAGCTGCTGCATTTTGGACCCGCTGGAGTTTGTTTATTAAGCATGCAGAGCAACCACACAATAACATGTAACATGTAAAGCTTGAAAAGCAACGGTCCTAGTACTGAGCCTTGAGGTACTCCGTACTGCACTTGTGACCGATATGATACATCTTCGTTCACTGCCACAAATTTATGGCGGTCAGATAAGTATGATTTGAACCATGCCAATGCAATTCTTTTAATGCCAACATAACGTTCTAGTCTATTAAAAAAAATATTGTGGTCAGTAGTGTCAAATGCAGCGCTAAGATAATAATAGAGAGATACAACCACGATGGGATGATAAGAGCAGGTCATTTGTAACTCTAATGAGAGCAGTCTCAGTACTATGATACGGTCTAAATCCTGACTGAATATCCTAACATAGGCCATTTTTCGCTAAGAAGGAATATAGTTGTGATGGTATTACCTTTTCTAGTGTCTTTGACAAAAAAGGGAGATTCGAAATCTGTCTGTAATTAAATGTGTGAAGACCAGTGCAGAGCAGAGATCGGATAGGGTAGTGAACCTTTTTGAAACTTTTTGGGCAGGTGAGGTCAGTTTGGGGATGGACTGAATGGCTGAAACTAACTGGAATAACTGGAACTGCACAAATTCTATATATATATATATATATATATCAGCATTTAAAGTTAGCCTGTGCTTGGCTAGTGCTTAGAAAACCTTGTTGAGGCACTCATCATGATTGTGCACTGTGGGCCCGTGCATGACAATGTTGTAACGTTGTAACGTTCAGCCCATAGAGTTCATAACACCATACCCTAAACTAGTCCAAATGAGTCCTGGTGTATATACAATCCAAGTGATAGTCCAAATGCTTGTGTCTGGAAAGGTTAGCAAGAACAAAACTCCACAGTCCAGGATTGGTGATCACCAACACATTTGTTAGTGTTTGCTTGCCTTACTTACTCCTTTATGCTGCTTTACTTCCTGATTCGTGTTTGGCTCTAGGCTAAACAGTTCTAGGCCCTGGTGATATGAAACCGGGGTCCATAATTAACACAAGACTGTTACTTCAATGCATCTGCAACTGCTTCTGCACCCAGCTTAGCTGGTGTGGTGGTTTCCTAAGTGGCTCTTATTTCAGACTTATTTTAGCTTGTGAGATCAGCAGCACTTCCACTTGAAGTGTACTGATATTTCCTTAAGTAGTTTCAGTTTGTTTGTTGATACTGACACATACTGTTGCATGTACTTACCAGAAAGTTGGTGACCCATGCAGCAAACACCAACATCAAGCGATTGAAGATTTAAACTCTGTTCTTCAGGTGTGCTTGGTTTTGCTAATGAAATACCAGTGATGAAGGGAAGTTCAGTCACTCTGAACTCTGGTCTTACTGAAATGAAAGGCAATGATCAAATTCAGTGGAGGTTCGGAAAAGAAAACACTTCACTAGCTGAAATCAATAAACAGACCGACAGCAAGACTGCTTATGATGATGTTCTTGATGGGAGATTCAGAAACAGACTAAAGCTGGACAAACAAACTGGATCTCTGACCATCACAGACATCACAGCTGAACATACTGGAGATTATGAACTACAGATCAACAATGTGACAAAGTGTTTCCTTCTCACTGTCTACGGTGAGTTAAATACAGTCATGGCCAAATATATCAGCACCCATGCAATTCTCTCAGAAAATGCAACCCTCCTCTCAGAAATTTGTTGCAGTTGCAAATGTTTTGGTATTCACATTTTTATTTGTTTATTTATTTATTGGAACAACACAAAAAAACAGAGAAGAAAAGTCACATCTGATACAATTCCACACAGAACCCAAAAAATGCACTGGACAAAATTATTGGTACCCTTAACTTAATATTTGGTAGCTACCCCTTTGGAAAAAACAATTGAAATCAATCACTTCCTGTAACCATGAATAAGTTTCTTACACCACTCTACTGGTCACTAAGCCACCACTCTTCTTTTGCAAACTGCTCCAGGTCATTCAGATTTGAAGGATGCCTTCTCCCAACTGCTGTTTCCACAGGTGTTCTATGGGATTCAGATCTGGACTCATTGCTGGCCATTTTTGAGAACTCTCCAGCGCTTTGTTTGTAACCATTTATGAGTGCTTTTTGAAGACCCATGACCTCTGGTGGAGATGCAGCTTTCTGACACTGGCCACTACGTTGCCCCCCAAAATTCTTTGGTAATCATCAGATTTCATGATACTGTTCACACAGTCAAGGCATCCAGTGCCAGGAACAGCAAAGCAACCCCAAAATATCTTTGAACCTCTGCAATGTTTGACTGTAGGGACTGTGTTCTTTTCTTTGAAGGCTTCATTTCTTTTTCTGTAAACAGTGCCATGATGTCCTTTACCAAAAAGCTCTACTTTTGTCTCATCTGTCCACAGTACGTTCTCCCAGAAGGATTGTGGTTTTGTCACATAAGTTTGGCAAACTCCAGTCTTGCTTTTTTATGCCTTTGTGTCAGCAGTGGTGTCCTCCTGGGTCTCCTACCATAACGTCCCTTTTCATTCAGATGGCGACGGATAGTGCGAGCTGACACTGTTGTACCCTTTGTCTGCAGATCAGCTGGAATTTGTTTGGAAGTTAATTGGGGATCTTTGAGATTGTCTATGTTTTTCCACAACTGATTTCAGTCTCTCTCTGGAGATTGAGTGTCTGGATGATTCCTACAGCTGTGTTGTGGCTTATTCATTCACCAACCAGACCACACATCTCAACACAGAACTCTGTCACACATGTTCAGGTACGGCAGCACTGATATTAGCTGATGTCGGCGCTGATATTAACATTTATTGATTGAGCTGATCTCAGTTTGATGTTTTTATTCCTCAGACTCTGTCCACTGTTATGGTTCTACTGAAGCTGTGATCCGATTGGTCCTCTCTGCTCTGGTGGGTGTGGCTACTGTCATTCTTCTGGTTTATGACATCAGATCCAGAAGAGTTGAACAAGATCCAGCATAATAAATAGTGATAATTATTTGAGCTTGAACTCTCTCTTTTGCTTTTCTAGTTTTTAAATGTATTTATTTGTAAGGCTTCATTGTTTAGATTTCTCTGACAATACTTCAGATTGCTACTCAAGTCATGAGGTTAAAACAGCTGAAGAATCAGAATCAGAAAGAGCTTTATTTAAAAGTATGTTTGCACATTTAAGGAATTTGTTTAGGTGACAGAAGCTTCCAATACAGAGACGAAAGCAACAGACAGATAATAAAAAATAAAGTTATGTGAATAAAATACTAGTTTTATACTTCCTTGGGGATTTATTGTTTATTATTTTTTACACCTGCAGAGTAAGATGATTTAAAGGGGTTATCAGATGCCCATTTTCCACAAGTTGATATGATTCTTTAGGGTCTTAATGAAAAGTCTATAATATACGTTGGTTAAAAATTCTCAGTGGTAGTATAAAACAACCCCCTTTTTACCTTGCCAAAATCAGCTCTGCAAAAATCATCTCATTGTGGTCGAGGCTGCTTTAACACATTCCCAACTTGTCACATATTGACGCTTGTCCAGGACCCCTTTGGCGTCACTTCTGGATGCTCAGGGTACCCCTTTAGTGTCATTTTTCGATGTGCAGCGTCCCCCAGTACTTTACATAAGAAACCCTTGGCGTTAATGTGCTGACGCGAAAGGCACTGGGAATTTTATCGTCATGATTAAATTATATATTGGGTAATGATTTTTTTATTTTTTTTCAATGCAAACAGTCAAAACAGTGTCATTTATATTACACTATTTACACATTCAACCCAACCCCTGCCCCTAAACCTAACCATTTGTCAACAAAACACAAGATATAACAGATAAATACAACTATATTCATAATTTATTCAAAAAGTATTAATATTCCAAGTGTTCTGAAGCAAAACGATTGATTTGTGAGAAGAATAAATGCAATCGCCGTCTCTGTCCGCCGTTCTGTCTGTGCGGGAATTCAAAAAATGCCGCCAGAAGAAGCGAGCCTTGGTTGTGAAATGCTATTGGCTCTTGTGTGTCTCATGACTGATTACGTCATGCTAATGTTCCGGAGTATCTTTTTGAATGAAATGTGAGCGCGTTAATGGAGTGGGATCATTTTCAGTGATTGTAGAATGCGTTCCCCTTTAACACATGGACTCTTCCAGTCAAGCGCAAAATGGACTCTTCCTGAACTTTCCATCAGAGTTCACGAGAAGGGTCTGGCTGCAGACATGCACCTGCACTCTCAGACAACTGCACTTCCGGAAGTGACGTCACTTGCAGTTTATTTTATTTTTACTTTATTTTATTTATTTATTTATTTTTAATTAAATCTCTCAACATTTTACAACAGTAGCCAGGTGGTGAAGACAAGAAGAAAGAAACTAAATTACAATGTCACTCGCAATCGCCACCTGCACTCTCTGCTACCTGCGACGTCACTTGCAATCCACACAAATGGTGCGTGTTGCCAATAGAGACAAGACGCTGTGGTTAAACGATTAAAACTAATTTAATAGCATAACGTACAGGGTCCTGCAAGTCATCTGTAGGAGATAAAAACAAGACCCGCAAATCCATGGCCACAGAACAGCAGAATATGAATACAATGCACAAGGTCTCTCGTTAAGCTTTTTCCTCCTGTAGAAAACCATTAACACTTGATATGGCTTATCAAATCTATAATATAGTTTATTAATTTAATGTACTTTAAGGCAAGCACATGACCATGAACACAATGCGCAAACTTTCACTTGTATACTTGCCCAGCAAATGCTTAAAGTGGCAGAATGGACTAAGATGATAAATACCAAATTCAATATAAACCTTACTGTTGTCAAATGATATACCAGCCATAAGAAAGGCATTAGGTGATATCAAAAGGACCAACTCAAGCAGACAAGCCCAGAACATAATGCGTTAAACAGACGTTTTCCTCCCGTAGAACACCAATATAAACAAATGACAATGATATAAAAGAGCTGTAGAGATTATTCTTTATTGGAAAATGCAAATGTACGCGGCGTTGCGTTTATTCTGGGCTCACCTGCTTGTGAACAGTCATTTCAAATAAGCTTTATTAACGTTGTATTGTGTTTTGTACATATTTATATTTATATTCATACTTATGTTTGTATTCTATATTATTCAATAAAACCAAGTTGGACTATCTGAGTGAGACATCATTGTTCTGACCGGACAAACTGTAGCCTTTACCACAACCCAGACTGGCAATAGAGTGCAAATTTGTAAGATCTTTCAGTGATTAAAACCTTCTATTATTTGCATATATATCCTATGGCTTCAGAAGACTCAGAATGCAAAATGACTCGTTTAGAATGCTTTTATACTGCTTGTGTATGGTCAGTTTTTGCAATAAATACCTGTGACTGTTATATACCTGTGACTTATATTAGCCTGTTGCATGTTTTATATTGTTCAGAAGTGGGTAGGTTTAGGGTAGCGGTGGGGTAGGTGCTCCAATGGAAGTATACATTTATATAAAATAACTTATATTTTTACAAATGCGTGCAAACCATTAAATTAAGACAAACAACCGAAAACAATGGAGGACCCTGAGTGTCAAAAAGTGACGCAAAGGGGTCCTGACCAATCGTCAATATGTGACGAGTTGGGAGTGAGAACGTGTTGGCTTTAAATGTAAATGAGCTCTGCTCGCCCCACCCCTTTCTTCTCTCTGTGGAGAGACAAGCCTGTTTATTTTAGCCACATTTACCTGTGTTTAGCTGCTAAACTTGCTAACTAGCACATTATTAGGAAAGGCGATTGCAAAGATTCACAAACCCTTATACTCACTTCTGCTGTAAGTGAAGCTGGATCACGAATGATTTGCACGAACATCGATGCATTTATGTCGATCGGGAGGCGCATTCCCTTCACAAACAAGCGTAATACACTGCATCTTCAGCGGCTCAGATGTCGGGAGTAAATGACGACCACTATGTTCATTATTAAATCCAGCAACACATTAATGTTCAAACAACATGTAAAAGTGAATTTCTGATCATCCGATGACCCCTTAAAGTATTTTCAGACCTTTGGAAAACACTTGAAAAGCTAGTGTGGATCACTTTACACTGGTATTGAATTAAACTTTGACTTGATCGCCTAGCTGAACTTTACCTGTTCCTTTTGAGTTTGAGAATGTAAGATCAACAAAAGCTTGTTGATTTTCCTCATGTAAAAAAAAAAGGGGGGGTGGACATCTAAAAGTAAACTGTGATGACGGTTAGGGGAGGATTCACACACAACCAAATAAATATCACAGTTCACTTGTGTTTAAGATATTTTAGGGGTTACTACTGAGAGCTTTATAGTACACCGATGAGGAAAATGCTTTTCACATCAGTGTTTTTCTGTTTATGTTTGTGGCGTCTGGTTGGTGAGTTGAAATGTGTTTAATGGTTTTAGTTCTTTCTGTTCTACTAACATGTCAGAGAGGATTAACATTAACTGTTATTCTCATATTGAAATAATTCAACTGTGTTTTTACTGTAAAATCAATTTAGGTGTAAACTCAGTTGTTAGTGATTAAATAAAATAAATATGAAGCTCAAACCCAGCAGCATAATTTTAGTGTGACATTAAAGATAAACATAAAAGCATCTTTATTTACACTTGTGGCCAAAAGTGATGTCTGGAGGGGATTGATCTGTGTTTTTTTTGTTTGTTTGTTCTCAAATGTTAGGTTTAAATATGCAAATGAGGCATTATTTAATGAAATATTGCTAATTGCTAATTTACATACATTTGGAGTACACAAATCTAAACACTTGAGTTTTTACAGAGGGAATTTTGGGTATCTCATTTTGCCACTCCATAATTCAGGAAAAAAAAAAACAGAGACATATTTTTTACAATATTTTGGGGAATAAAATGTTTTATAAAATCAAGAAAATTATATATGAACAAAACCCTCTGTAATAACCTTCAGGATACAGACAGGAACCAGTCGTCCTGTCCCTGCAGCTGAAAAACACCCCCATAGCATGATGCTGCCACCACCATGCTTCACCTTTGGGACAGTATTGGACAGGTGATGAGCAGTGCCTGGTTTTCTCCACACATACCGCTTAGAATTAAGGCCAAAAAGTTCTATCTTGGTCTCATCAGACCAGAGAATCTTATTTCTCATCATCTTGGAGTCCTTCAGGTGTTTTTTTAGCAAACTCCATGCAGGCTTTCATGTGTCTTGCACTGAGGAGAGGCGTCCGTCGGGCCACTCTGCCATAAAGCCCCGACTGGTGGAGGGCTGCAGTGATGGTTGACTTTCTACAACTTTCTCCCATCTCCCGACTGCATCTCTGGAGCTCAGCCACAGTGATCTTTGGGTTCTTTACCTCTCTCACCAAGGCTCTTCTTCCCCAATAGCTCAGTTTGGCCGGACGGCCAGCTCTAGGAAGGGTTCTGGTCATCCCAAACGTCTTCCATTTAAGGATTATGGAGGCCACTGTGCTCTTAGGAACCTTAACTGCAGCAGAAATTTTGTTGTAACCTTGGCCAGATCTGTGCCTTGCCACAATTCTGTCTCTGAGCTCTTCAGGCAGTTCCTTTGACCTCATGATTTTCATTTGCTCTGACATGCACTGTGAGCTGTAAGGTCTTATATAGACAGGTGTGTGGCTTTCCTAATCAAGTCCAATCAGTATAATCAAACACAGCTGGACTCAAATGAAGGTGTAGAACCATCTCAAGAATGATCAGAAGAAATGGACAACACCTGAGTTAAATATATGAGTGTCACAGCAAAGGGTCTGAATACTTAGGACCATGTGAAATTTCAGTTTTTCTTTTTTAATAAATCTGCAAAAATGTCAACAATTCTGTGATTTTCTGTCAATATGGGGTGCTGTGTGTACATTAATGAGGAAAAAAAATGAACTTAAATGATTTTAGCAAATGGCTGCAATATAACAAAGAGTGAAAATTTTAAGGGGGTCTGAATACTTTCCGTACCCACTGTAAGTTCTACTGAAATGGACATTTATGGCTCAGATTAGGAGAAAAAAATCATTTTGTGTAACAGTTAATCCAACTGAAGTGGCGAGTTTAAATTGATGAACCCAAGTGCCGTTTTATTGTAATCCAAATGTGAAATCCAAACAAGAAGTAAAACAACAATGACTAGATGACTTGATTCGAAAACAGACGTGACTTGGCATGGACAAACTTGGCATGGCATGAAATAGACTTGAACAAAAACATAGACTCACCAACAGCAGGTTTACACTTCAATACACAACAAGGAACAAAGGGAATATGAGGGCTACTTATACCAAACAAAGAGGAGCACGTGACAAGAACAAACCAATGAGCAAACAGACACATGACAAGAATAACCAATCAGAACATGACACATTGAACAGAGGAACCAATGGCAGGAATACAAGAGGACAAGGGAAGCAAGACACAAACATCATGAATCAAACTACAAAATAAAAGACATGAAAACAAGAACGTGAACAAAACCCAAACAACCCCACGTTACATTTTGAGAAAATGGCCTTTAAAAATATGGATTGTAATTGAAATCTATTGGCACAAATAGATAAAGTTCTATAAAAAAAAAAAAAAATAATAATAATTAAAAAAAAAAAAAAACTTAACCGTGTCTTTTGAATGTTTTCTTTCCACTAGTCTGAAAAAACACTTTATGAAAAGCCAAAAAGCTCAAAATCTCAGAATTGACAGGTGCATGAAAATACAACGTTTTTACCTGCAGTGTCTCCCCTTAAATGTTTTAAATATGAGAAAAGAACAACAACAACAACAGCAAAAATACTACAGCATAATCAGCGAATAATATTTTGTTAGTTCTTTTGTTGTTTTTGCATATTTTTGTAATTTCTTTCTATGATAGCCTCGCCAAAAATTATGTCTGCACAATTTGGCATGTTTCATTGCATTATCATTAATAGAATGATTGACTCCATGCAAAACTACTGAATATGCTTACAAAATATGTAATTAGTTGTAAATAATCTCAATAAGGTTTTAAGATGTCAATTTTTATAGACCTGACATCACTTTTGGCCACTACTGTAGTTATTTTTTATTTATTTGTAGTTTATCTTTTGTCTTATTATTTCAAATTCAGAGATTAAAAGTATTTTACTGAAGCTTCATCAAACAAACATCAAATGATTTGAAAGCTTTAATATGTGATTAACTCTGTTCTGCAGGTGGGGTTGGTAATGAAATGAAGTTAGTGAATATAGGAGATTCAGTCACTCTAAACTCTGATCTTACTGAAATAATGGATAAAGATTGGATTCACTGGAGGTTTATACTTGAAAACACTTTAATAGCTGAAATCAATGTAACGGCCGACAGCATGACTTTATATGATGATGTTCTTGATGGGAGATTCAGAGACAGACTGAAGCTGGACAAACAAACTGGATCTCTGACCATCACAAACGTAAGAATGTAACAGGCTGGACTTTATCAACTGCAGTGCGAACGTTTGTTGAAGACTTTCTTTCTCTCTATCATTGGTGAGTTAAATTAAGCTTTATATTTTAATTGTAAGACCAAAATTCCTGATAAGGCTGAACGCAAGGTTTGGGTATCGAAAATCGATTCCGAATCCAGAATCGGATACTTAAGGTCAGGAATCGGATACTACTTGTGAAATTAAAATTTCGATTCCGCCCATCGATAGTGATGGGTCGTTCTTGAACGATTCGTTCATTTTGAACGAATCTTTAATGTGACTCGGGACGAACGAGTCATCTCGGGGAGTGATTCGTTCAGTCGCGCATGCGCAACATCCTATTAGGTTCAGTACTGGAATTAGTTCACCTGTTTCGAGTCTTCGGGTTTTTAGAGTCGTTCTTTCACGTGATGAACGAACGACTCAAACCTGAAGGCTCGAGAGATGAACTAATCAATTCTTTTTCCGGCTCAGACTGCGTTGGTTAGCTAATTGGGCTGTCAGGTGATGAACGAACGACTCAAACCCGAAAACTTATCTACTGCTTACACAAACGTTGATCACACTTCAAACAAAACAAAACTATAATGCTATAAGAAACAGAAAAGATTAATTCATTGTTTACCTGGGTCTTTAGTCTATGATTAGCTCGCCTCACCTCTTATCTGACGTGTTAGGGCGGTAACAGATAACATTTTAATTATATTTTGCTAAAATGAACGAAATGAACGAAATGACTCGAAAAAAGATTCGTTCATTTTGCTGAACGAGACTCAAAGGTCCGAGTCGGTAAAATGATCCGAACTTCCCATCACTAATTCCTATGTGTTGTTCTTTTCTTTTTTTTTCTGTGAGGACCCGACCTAGCGATCTGCAAGGACCTTGCTCGCTAATCTAAGCGCATAGCGCTCCAAAGAATGGCTACACTTGTGATTAGGAGTCGAAAAAGCAAAGTATAATATTTGTTACAAGCTAAACATGTTGCAATAGAGGTGTCACCACCAATATGACAAAAGCATTTTAATTTAACAGATCGTTAAAAATCACAAACACGATTCAAATGCTTTCGTGATTCTGTTCCTAAATTACAATCATTCATCTGTTTGATTCCTCAACCTTTCGTCCGTGCAGCGTACGATCATACTGGTGTGATTTGAACATTGATATGTATGGTAGAGATCAAAAATAGAGTAAATCGTCCTTTTGAGAGTTAATTTGACATTCCAAATAACGTCAAATATTTATCGATTACATTGTTATGCCAGTAGATGGCGAAAGGGGGCTGTTAATAATGTGTTTGTCTTTGATCATTCATTCAAAAACACTGATTCATCCAGTGAAGAACCAAGAAAATCTTGAGTGAATCACTAAATCATTCTCTTACGAATTAGGCCTACATGTGATTTTGTTTAGTTGTCTAATGTTTTTTTAGAATTGTAAGAGAACCACAACTTCCATTAAAAAAAAACACTAACAACAACCCAATTTATCCAGAATCACGGAGCTCTATTTTGCAAACAGCTCTTAAGTGAATCTTGTTTTTATGTAGCCTGTTGATTTTTGTTCATGGTATTCAGCTGCAACTAAATGTTTAGCAAAAAAAAAGAAACAGAATAAATATGCTTGATGTCATCATTTATTTACATTGAAATCAAAACCGGGAATCGAAAAGCAGATTCGGAATCAGATTCAGAACTGATAAAATTCTAACGATACCCAACCCAACTGAACGTTGTTCACAAAGTGTTCACAAAAACAGGCAAAAGAGATACCATGTAATCACACAACAAAGCTGCAAATCTGGAAAAGAGATCATAAAGCAGGAACACAGAAAGTCATTTGATCAGTCTGCTCACAACTGAATTCTTCAAACTGAAGGATAAGGTTGGGTATCGTTAGAATTTTGTAAAAGACCTTCATGCAGAATACTGTTGGTTTCTGTTGTTGGGTCAATGATTGATCCTTACTGAATCAACACAAACATACAGTTATTAATTCAAACACCATCTCTGATATTTATATAATTCATTTCTACATTTAAACTTCAAACGTTTTACTCCAGTAGACCATCAGATATCACTCTGAATCTGTGATGAACCCTGATTTTGTTTGTTCTCTGTGTGTGTTTGATGATACAGAAGAGATACCAATGAAGGAGGGAGATTCAGTCACTCTGAACTCTGATCTTACTGAAATAACGGATGATAAGATTCTGTGGAAGTTTAGAAGAGGAAACGCTTTAATAGCTAAAATCAATAAACAAGCAGATGGATTCACTGTATATGATGATGTTCTTGATGGGAGATTCAGAGACAGACTGAAGCTGGACAAACAAACTGGATCTCTGATCGTCACAAACGTCACAACTGAACATGCTTTTCAAGCTTATGAACTACAGATCAACCGTATGAGCATAAATTACTTTCTCGCTGTCTATGGTGAGTTAAATATTTGTTTTGTTCTTTTATATTATTATTCTTTTGGAAATTACATTTATTATTTTTTGTGACAAATCCCTTTCTGTTTGTTCTGTGTGTGTTTGGTGATACAGATGAAATATCAGTAAAGGAGGGAGATTCAGTCACTCTAAACTCTGGTCGTACTGAAATAATAAAGTTTGAAATGATTATGTGGTTGTATATGAATGAAGTAACTTTCATAGCTCAAACCGAACTATGGCACAACAATATCACTGTACATGATGATGTTCTTGATGGGAGATTCAGAGACAGACTGAAGCTGGACAATCAAACTGGATCTCTGACCATCACAAACATCACACCTGAACATGCTGGACGTTATGTACTACTTATAGAGAGAGGACCGATAAACCACTTATTCAAAGCTTTCCGTATGTCTGTCTATAGTGAGTAGAGATCAGATTCAAAGGAGCTGAACAAGATCAAGCATATATTCACACATCAGAAACCTAAAGGATGGTGTTAAGTTAAAGTGGTTAATTTTCAAATGCTCATATATGCTTAAGTGTCAAATGAAAGTGTTTGTCATGGTAAATACTTAAGATTACCAAAGATACATTTACAGTAAATTCAATCATTTTTCATATTTGATTTTGGGATTTAATGTATTTTTTAAAAAATGTTTAGTACAGATTCAGTTTGAATGCTTTGTTTATATGTCTGTCAGATAAGACGCACAGATCTCACGTTTCTGTCCATTTGTCATCTGTATTTGCTTGCCTTTATCAATAAAGTTTTCTCACTGTGAGGTTAAAGAGTCTCTCCATGTTTTATTAAATTTTTTTATGTCGAGCGCCTCCTGGTGGAATACAAAGGTTCAGCAGTGCTCATGAAGTTTATTATTAAAACATTATATGTAACATTAGGCCTTTTTGTAAATGTTTACATCATTATTAAGCGTATACCGATAAAACAGTACTTATTACTATTAAATTGTTAGTTTTGTAATTCTGCAAGATTGTCTTAAGCAAACCGCATATACATCAAAAACATCACAAATGTTTAATTGTACTGAATAATGTAGCTATATTAAAGTGATGAGTTTAACTTTATGGACGCTTTCACGCGCAAATTTCGCAACCGGAAGTTGTCAGTGATAAAGTACAGTGTTGAACAGTGTGTTTTTTTTATTTCTTCTTCTTGGTTTTCATTTGTTCGCAACAATCCATAATAGCGTTTGCACGATTTTCCAAAAGACGGGAAAATGTAGAGAGATTGATAATGGCGGTCAGAAGAGAGGGAGATGTCAAATTCACAGTCGCACCTTTAGAAAACACCCTCACAGCAGTGTTTACTAGCTTTTTATTTATACCAATGTAATACAGCGATGTGTAGTGTTATAAATATACTCATTAAAATATAAATATGAAACACTTTGGCAGATGTAGGATGTTAATAACTGGGGATTTTGTCCATTTGTCCAGAAATGCATCTCTATCTGTGCGCATCCTGCTCCTCACAGCTCAGATCTTGAAAGCAGACTGCAGTTTTTGTAATTCATTATAACAAACAAAGTGTAGAGACTATATAAATAATAGATTCAGTATGCAGTGTGGAGAGCTTCATTAATTAAAATGTAAGTTTGTGAGATTGCGATGAACTGAGACATGTGACAGTTTTTAATGATTATAAAGATTTTGCAAAAGTGAAATTGAATTTATACGACAGTTTAACTTTATACATGTTTTATAACGCGATTGAACGCTTTTTTAATGCTATTGAACCATAAGGAACAATATTTATGAGGCCGTTCTTGTCAGATTTCATCGGTGACTTCAAATATAAAATGTAATCGTAAGCTTGGTGAACAGTTTTGGAGAATTTAATGTTTCCCCATTCAAAGAGATCTGAGATCTGCGCATGCCAGAACTTGTGCTATACGAGCTTTTGTGCTTAAAAAGTATACACATTTTTATTTTCAGAAAAAATGGCCCATCGTTTCGCTAGATAAGACCCTTCTTACTCGGCTGGGATCGTTTAGAGCCCTTTGAAGCTGCATTTAAACTACATTTTGGAAGTTCAAAATCGGGAGCACAATTGAAGTCCATTATATGGAGAAAAATCCTGAAATGTTTTCCTCAAAAAACATAATTTCTTTACGACTGAAGACAGAAAGACATGAACGTCTTGGATGACAAAGGGGTGAGTAAATTATTTGTGAATTGTTGTTCTGGAAGTGGACTTCTCCTTTAAAGGGACTTTGTTCGAAACAAAGTCACAGCTGAGCCGCTTGTTGCATTGTTTTGTTTATAAATTAATCTACCTTTTGTGACTGAATCATTCATTCGATCGATTCAAAAACTTTGACTTGCCGCCACCTACTGGCAGTTTCAGTTTCATTTTTAAAGTATAAATTTAGTCATTTACATCATTTAATATTGCTATTTTCAAAACTTTATATTTAAAACAATAATCTCATAACATTGTTAAAATGAAATACATTATTACCACCTCTGAAACATGTAAAAAAAAATCTATAAATATTCCTTAATGCCACATTTGTGCTCTTTTGTGCCATACAGATGAATTGTTGTTGCTATTTTTTGACTGGTAACTTATTCTTCCTGATTGTATCATATTATTTTAATTTAATTAGTTTTCATACCCTTACAGTAGATATTAATACCTAATCCACTATTATGCAGCATTTCACTCATGCAGTGCCATAATTCATTTAAAATGTAAGATCAGCAAAAACTTATTTTCATAACTTCCTGTGATAAAGGAAACTGTGACAGAGTTTAATCCTGTTAAGAGAAGATTCAACGGATAAATATCACAGTTCAGTCGTGAGTGTTTTCAGACATTTTAGGCATCGCTATCGTAAATTTTCAGTGAACCAATGAAGAAAATGTTTCTCAAATTAGTTTTGTTCTGTTTGTGTTTGTGGCGTCTGGATGGTGAGTTTGAAATGTGTCTTTATGGCTTCAGTTCTGGAATAATGTAATAAATAACTGGTTAAATTAGTTAGAGAGGATTAACATTCACTTCTATTCTCATGGAAATGTATTTATTAAATAATAAATACTCACTAAAAATGAAGAATTATAATCAGATTGATGTGTTGTTTGAGAAATATTTATTAGCTGTAATCAGTGTAATTAATGACAGCATGACTGTATATGATGATGTTCTTGATGGGAGATTCAGAGACAGACTGAAGCTGGACAATCAAACTGGATCTCTGACCATCACAAACACCACACCTGAACTTGCTGGAGAATATGAACTGATCATCTATCCAATAAGGGTAACATACATTCTTACTGTTTATGGTGAGTTATATGTTTGTTTTATCTATTTTATTTTTCAATCATCAGATATAATATAAATCAATGCATTTTTGCCTTTTTGCATCTGCTGTTGTTTTATATTATTGACCTTGAATTCAAATGACTATGTACTTTAATATAGTTTGAAAGTCTTAACCTGTGACAAACCCTGTTTTTGTTTGTTCTCTTTGTGTTTGGTGATACAGAAGAAATATCAGTGACGGAGGGAGATTCAGTCACTCTAAACTTCAATCACACTGAATTAAGGAAAAAATTTTTGGAAGTCTGAAACAGAATCTACTTTCATAGCTCTCAAGCTTCATGCATTTGGGAGATTCAGAGACAGACTGAAGCTGGACAATCAAACTGGATTTCTGACGATCACAAACATCACAACTGAACTTGCTGGAATGTATAAACTAGGGTTTGAAAACGATGGACCATCATTAAAAGCATTCAGAGTTTCTGTCTATGGTGAGTTGAGATCATTTGTCCTGCCCTTCAAATATTCTTATGACAGACTGTATAAACACTCACTCAACACACTGAACCATTTCCAGCTCGTCTGCCTGTTCCTGTCATCAGCAGTAACTCTTTAAACTGTTCATCATCATCATCATCACAGCAGAATTGTTCATTGTTGTGTTCAGTGGTGAATGTGAGTGATGTGACTCTCTCCTGGTACAAAGGAAACAGTTTATTGTCCAGCATCAGTGTGTCTGCTCTCAGCATCAGTCTCTCTCTACCTCTGGAGGTGGAATATCAGGATAAAAACACCTACAGCTGTGTGATCAACAATCCCATCAGCAACCAGACTCAACATCTGGATATCAGTGAACTCTGTCACACGTTCAGGTACGGCAGCGCTGATACTAGTTGATGTCGGCGCAGATATTAGTGTTTATTGACTGATCTGATCTCAGTTTGATGTTTTTATTCCTCAGACTCTGTCCACTGTTGTGGTTCTACTGAAGCTGTGATCCGATTGGTCCTCTCTGTTCTGGTGGGCGTGGCTATCGTCATTCTTCTGGTTTATGACATCAGATCCAGAAGAGCTGAACAAGATCAAACACATATTCTCACATTAGAAATCTAAATTGTGTAATTTATCATTTATGTATTTTATGTTTATAATTTAATAATCTTATTTTTACAGTAGCTTTATATTCATCTGCTGGTACTGATGCGGCTCATTTTCAAATTCTCATATAAGTATCAAATGATAGTGTTTGTCATGATAAATACTGAAGATTATTATTGTACAGATTCAGTTTGAGGGATTTGTTCATATGTCTGCCATATTAGACACACAGATCTAACTTTTCTGTCCATTTGTCATCTGTATTTGCTTGCCTTTATCAATAAAAAATTCTCATTTTCTCAGGTTTACGAGTCTCTCCATGTTTTATTACATTTATTATGTCGAGCGCCTCCTGGTGGAATACAATGGTTTAGCAGTGCCTATGAAGTTTCGCACTAAGGTATTAAACCTATGTATTTAACAATATATGTTTACATTATTATCAAGCTTATACAACAAAAATTTTTATACTATTAAATGTTTATTGTTGTAATTCTGCAAGATTTTCTGAAGCAAACCACATATACAGCTAAAACATTACTGTTTTATTTTTGTACAGAATACTGAACATTAAATGTAATAAATTCGTTTTCCAACATGGACGCTTAACCCTTTTAACTCGCGGTTTTTCGGAAGCGGAAGTCGTCATTAATAAACACATAATGTAGCATAATGGACAAAGACTGTGATATAAAAGGGCTGTAGAGATTATTCTATATGGGAAAACGTTGCGTTTATTCTGGGCTCACCTGCTTGTGTGTAGTTGTTTTAATAATAAAGAGGAGCACTGAGTTTAGTCTTTATCATCTTAGTCCGTTATGCCACATTATGTCACGTTTTGCGGAGGAAAACACTATTTACATATACATTATATTAATAAAATGTATATCGAATTTGATCTTTTAATAGCACTGTTTTAATACATATTAAGTCTCAGAAATATTAAGTGTTTATGGTTTTCTACGTGAGGATATCATCCTAAGCCATAAGAAATGTGAAAATATCGTCATAAACCATAAGAAATGTGTTATTCTTAAAAAATCTTAAACTTCCTTGTTAAAAACACCTACAGCTGTGTGCTCAACAATCCCATCAGCAACCAGACTCAACATCTGGACATCAGTCAAGTCACAGCACTGATATTAGTTGATGCTGGTGCTGATATTAGTTAGCGTTTATTGACTAAGCTGATCTCAGTTTGACCTTTTTATTCCTCAGACTCTGTCCACTGTTGTGGTTCTACTGAAGCTGTGATCCGATTGGTCCTCTCTGCTCTGGTGGGCGTGGCTACTGACATTCTACTGGTTTATGACATCAGATCCAGAAGAGCTGAACAAGATCAAGCACATATTCACACAGCAGGGGTCATAGCAGTGTTGTAATCCGTAGTGTTTGAATATTTATCATATTTTCATATCAAAGAACACTTCTGTTCGATCTGTTCTTGCTCCAGCAGAGAAACAACTGAGATATTTAATAAGAAATGAACAAGAAATTACCTGAAGACATAAACTGGAGAGATCAGAGCCAAACTCTCAGGTTTCACTGTTGCTTTTCACACGTTAGAAATAGGTCAGCCTATTTCTGTTGAAAATGATGTAATTGATCTACAGGAAGCTGAGGCCTTCTTGGAGCTCGAAGTGTGAAAGAAACTGCTATATTAGGCGTCAGCAACCTACAGCACACGTGCCAACAGCTGCAAATCATTTAATATTAGTCAACTGATATACAATGTTAAATCAGCCGACAACTATATCCAGTGATGCAAACTATTCAACCTTTTCTTCCCTCAAATATGTTAAAAAACAGCCCCTTGAACCTGAGAAATATAATGTTTTGATTCAGTATTGATTAATAAAAGTCATGGGGCAGCACAGGCAACATGTTTATGAGCTCCTCCATGTTTGTGTTTACACAGCGTGATCTCCATTCTTGTGTCAATTAAAGCAGTGCATTAATACGGAACACTGATTAAACTGAACAGATTTAAAGGAGAAGTCCACTTCCAGAGCAACAATTCACAAATAATTTACTCACCCCATTGTCATCCAAGATGTTCATGTCTTTCTGTCGTCAGTCGTAAATAAACTGTGGTTTTTGAGGAAAGCATTTCGGGATTTTTCTCCATATAATGGACTTCAGTTGTGCCCCCGATTTTGAACTTCCAAAATGTAGTTTAAATGCGGCTTCAAAGGCTCTAAATGATCCCAGCCGAGGAAGAAGTGTCTTATCTAGCGAAACAATCTGTCATTTTTTTCGGTGTTCACGACGCTACGTACTATTAAATCATGTCGAAAGGTCACGCGGAACTACAGACCCAGTGTTTACAAACCGAACGCGCAAAGACTAAGGAAATGCGAGTAAGTTTGTAAACATTGTTTACAAACACAAAGGTACAACGATGTCCTCCTCTCAAGCTGTAGGAGAAAATAAGATGGAGTTTTTCACCATGCCCTACACAGACGATGAACTTACACATGATTCATTGTAGTTATGGGAAGTTCGGATCATTTTGCTGACTCGGACCGAATCTTTTTTTTGAGTCATTTTGTTCATTTTAGCAAAATATAATTAAAATGTTACATGTTACTTCCCTAACACATCTACTGCTTACACAAACATTGATCACACTACAAACAATACAAAACTATAATGCTATAAGAAACAGAAAAGATCAGAGTCTTTAGTCTGGGTCTTTAGTCTCTGATTATCTCACCTCACCTCTTATCTGACAAGTTTTCGGGTTTGAGTCGTTCGTTCATCACATGACAGCCTCGAAAAACCCGAAGACTCGAAACAGGTGAACTAATTCCAGTACAGAACCTAATAGGATGTTGCGCATGCAACAAATCACTCCGCAAGACGACTCGTTCTTTCATTAAAGATTCATTCAAAATGAATGAATCGTTCAAGAATGACCCATCACTAATTCGTCTCCTAAGGCCGGGCTTAGGAGACATTGACACAGGAGGGCGCTCTGGAGGAAGCGCGGGCTCAGGAGGGCGCTCTGGAGGAATGGACGGGATCAGTGGAGGCTTGGGAGAGCTGGACGGGACCAGCGGAGAAGGAGGAGAGCTGGACGGGACCAGCGGAGACACAGGAGACAATAATTCATATAAAGCCACATAATCCTTAATATATGTAGGGCTTGCCATATTTGTCGGCAATAATCCAGAGCGCGGGGGCGTGGCTGGAGTCCGTGAGCTAGCCGATGCCGGAGTCCGAGAGCACCAGATGACAAACACTCAGGAATTCCTCCACATATTGCTCCAACGGCCTTTCCGCCTGCTGAATGTTCCACAGGTACTCCTCAGCCCAGAACATCTTGTTAGTTCGGTCCATCTGTCACGGCGTGGTTGTGCGGGGAAATGAGGAGTATGACAAGGAGGTCCAGTTTATGCTTATTTATTGAATAATCTAAATAACGAATAGGAATGGACAGGAACAGTAGGGAATCCAACATCAAACAACACGAACAGTCTTTGCATTAACCGGGGGTAATGAACAGAAGGAACAGAACACAGGCAGAGTGACTTACGGAGTGACTATTATGGACTGACAACCAAACGTGAACACAACTAACCTTAAATACACAGACTAACCAATCAGGGGGAGACAGGTGTAAACGATTAGACAGTGATGTAACAAATTGAAAACGGGACAGGAAAGACCAAATAAGAGCATACATGGGGAAAACACACAAAACAGTCCACAGGGGTGTGACACCCAGAGCCTGTGCTACATGAGATAAAAAAATATTTTTCGAAAAAAAAAGACTGATCGTTTCACTAGATAAGAGCCATTTGAAGCTGCATTTAAACTACATTTTGGAAGTTCAAAATTGGGGCAACAATGAAGTTCATTATATGAAGAAAAATCCTGAAATGTTTTCCTCAAAAAATATTATAAATTTATATAAATATTTATATATATAAATTTCTTTATGGCTGAAAAAAGAAAGACATGAATATCTTGGATGACAAGAGGGTGAGTAAATTAATTGTAAATTGTTGTTCTGGAAGTGGACTTTAATGCACAATTGGCCTTGTCACACACACACACACACACACACACACATATACACTGGCGTTTAGTATGGTCACACTGTATATTCGTTATTAAAGAACATTTTGAAAAGTTAAAAAAAAAAAAAACAGTTTGCATGAAAAGATATTTTATCTTATTTAAAAATGCTTATGTACTGTAAATGCAGCATTCATTTAAAAAAGGGAGAGATGGCCAGTATTGCCAGTGGTTAACCAGAAAAATTAAAAATGGCACGTCATGCCGTAAAGGTTGTGACCTCTGTGCTAGGTGGTGACGTGTATTAACACTTGCAGTTATTTTAGATGTTGGTCACTTCATTTAACAACAGAGGAGCTTCACATCAGTGCGTCAGTAATATTGTTGAAAAGTTTGTCTTTTCACATTTATAGACATTTGAAGATGTTTAGCGGACTTTGGTTCTGTTTGTGTTTGTGGCATCCGTTTGGTGAGTTTAAATGTGTTTTTATGACTTCAGTTGTTTCTGTTCTGTAGTAAATTTATCAATTTAAGTATAACTACTCACCAAGAGTGGAATTTTGCTATAATTTTGTGTGTATTTTAGTCATATAAGCTGTGAAGAACTGAATTTGGATCACATGCTGTCTTTAAATGCACTGAGTTTTTTTTTTTAAATGCACTGAGTTTATTTCATGACATTAAGCATGTTACATGTATTTCACAGTTATATGTTTAGTCTGTTACTGCTATCTATTTTGCTATCTACGGCAACATAAAATCAGTGTATGGCGTTTCACTTAGGGCTGTGAGATTTATTGCAATTGATTTTTAATTTCGATTATGGATTCGAATTATTATGAAAACTAGATAATCGAAGCTAAAGCTAAAATGTTGAAACTGGTTGACTAGCGTTTAGTATTCATTTTGTTTGTTTCGCTATCTGACGCTGGAATGTTGTTTCTGTAATCATGCTGAATGCTTGTTGCCACTGTGTTTTTGTCACGATTAGCATGCTTAACAAACATTTTGCCACTATACACTGTAAAAAATTAAAAAAAAAACACAATTTGTTGAGTCAGCTTAAAATAATTTGTTACCCTGCTGCCTTAAAACTTTAAGTTCAGTCAACTAAAATAAGTTTAGTCAACTTGAAATGTTAAGTTGTACTAAGTAACAACTTAGATATTTGTGTTTGTTAAACTTAACAGATGGGTAAGTAACCCAGCTGCCTTAAAATTTTAAGTTGATTCAACTCAAATATTTAAGTTGTCACTTAGTATAATTTAACATTTCAAGTTGAAAAAACTTGTGAAAAGTAAAAGTTGAATTATTTTAAGTTGACTCAACAAATTGTTTTTTACAGTGTACGTTAAGTACTTGCAATTTCAATATTGACCAAAATTATCCTGATTATTATTGCCATAATCGTTCTTAGAATATAATATATATTGTTCTTAATATATACAATATATAATATATAATATAATGAGAGAATGAAACATTCTAAAAATGTTTTAAATAATGTTCTTAGAACCAAACAAGAACATTAATACAATGTCTAAAAACTGGACATTTTGAACATTTTAAGAACTTTCAGCAATAATTTTTTTTTTAACTTACTGGGACGTTAGGCAAACTTAGAACATTCTTAGAACATTACTATAATAGGGAATTATACGTTCTAGTAACGCTTTAAATTACATTCTTAGAACATTAATATAACAAGTGACATTTAAACATTTGTTATGTTATTGCAATTTTAATATTGACCAAAATTATTCTGATTATTATTGCAATAATCGAGCTGCCCTGCTTCACCATGCCCTTTCCAGTAAGCTCCTCTCCTCATACAAGTCAAGTCACGGCTGTAACGGAGAGTGAGTGACGAGAGACGAGCGGATCCACATGCAAGCTTTTATTAAAGGGACGAGACAGATACATGGTCGAACTGGCAGGGTCAAACAACATAGCAGACAGGGATATCGTAGGTGAAGCACAATCGGAGTCCGTGAGTCAGGCGTGGGTCGAACAGGAGCAATACAGATAATCCAGAGAGAGTAAACGATAGTCCAGGCGAGAAGTCAAAACACGGGAAGCGGACAGCGGTGAGCGGACAGCGGGACACCGACCAGATTCGTGACAACGGCACCATTATTTATATGGTGCTTTTTGCAATGCAGATTATGTCAAATCAGCTTTATTAACAGGGAAGTAGTGTGTCAAAATAGTGTTTCGTTCTCCTCTGGCCAGACAAAACCAGCAATTTAATTCCAGGCTGCAACAAAGTCAGATTGTGCAGAGGACTCATCTGGTTCCTGTGCACTGCAAAAAAATGCTTTTCTTACTTAGACTTTTTGTCTTGTTTCCAGCCAAAATATCTAAAAATTCTAAAATCAAGAAGGATTTTCTAGACAAGCGAAACTTATTGTCTTGTTTTCAGAAAAAAGACATCAAATTTAAGTGAGTTTTTGCTTAGAACAAGCAAAATAATGTGCCAGTGGGGTAAGCTAAATAATCTTATTTCAAGCAGAAAACAAGATTATTTTGCTTACCCCATTGGCAGATTATTTTGATTGTTTCAAGCAAAAACTCACTTAATTTTGACTTATTTTTTCTGAAAACAAGACAATAATTTTCGCCTGTCTAGATAATCCTTCTTGATTTTAGAATTTTTAGATGTTTTGGCTGGAAACAAGACAGCCAAAATGATTTTTTGCAGTGTGATCTTGTCCCGATGGCTGTCTAGGTGAAGAGGTTTTCGGAGGGGATCTGTCTTAGAGGTTAATCTAGTTGTCATGGTCTCCGCTGACATTCAGGGCTGTACAGGATGTCTCTAGGTGCTGATCCACCATCTGGACTGGATCTGGACTGGATCATTCAGGGCTTTATAAGTAATTAGCAAGATTTTAAAATCTATACAATGTTCAACAGGGAGTCAGTGCAGTGTTGACAGAACTGGGCTAATATGGTCATACTTTCTGGTTCTAGTAAGAACTCTAACTGCTGCATTTTGGACCAGCTGGAGTTTGTTTATTAAGCATGCAGAGCAACCACCCAATAAAGTATTACAATAATCTAACCTTGGAGTCATAAACGCATGAATTAATGTTTCTGCATTTGCCACTGATAGGTTGTAATTTAGATATATTTTTAAGATAGACAAATGCGGTTTTACAGATGCTAGAAATGTGGCTTTTGAAGGAAAGATTACTATTAAATATCACACCTAGGTTGCTAACTGATTTTGACAGAGAAGCCATTGAGTGTTAAACAGTGTTCTAGGTTGTTACATGTGGACATTTTAGGCCCGATAATCAACATCGCTGCTTTCTCAGAATTTAGCAGTAGAAATATAGAGCTGAGTATCATCAGCATTACAGTGAAAGCTGATTGTTTCCTGATGATATCTCCAGAAGGTTACAGTCCTAGTACTGAGCATTGAGATACTCCATACTGCACTTGTGACTGATACGATACTTCTTTGTTCACTGCCACAAATTTATGGTGGTCAGATAAGTATGATTTGAACCATGCCAATGCAATTCCTTTAATGCCAACATAACATTCTAGTCTATTAAAAAAAAAATATTGTGGTCAGTAGTGTCAAACATAGCACTAAGATCCAGTAGCACTAACAGAGAGATACAACCACGATGGGATGATAAGAGCAGATCATTTGTAATGAGAGCAGTCTCAGTACTATGATACGGTCTAAATCCTGACTGAATATCCTAACATAGGCTATTTTTCGCTAAGAAGGAACATAGTTGTGATGGTATTACCTTTTCTAGTGTCTTTGACAAAAAAGGGAGATTTGAAATATGTCTGTAATTAATTAAATGTGTGAAGACCAGTGCAGAGCAGAGATCGGATAGGGCTTTTTGAACTTTTTGGGCAGGTGAGGTCAGTTTGGGGATGAAAAAAAAATAAATATATATATATATATATATATATTTAACTAGTCCAAATGAGTCCTGGTGTATATACAATCCAAGTGATAGTCCAAATACTTGTGTCTGGAAAGGCGAGCAAGAACAAAACTCCACAGTCCAGGATTGGTGATCACCAGCACATTTATCAGTGTTTGCTTGCCTTACTTCCTGCTTTATGCTGCTTTACTTCCTGATTCGTGTCTGGCTCTAGGCTAAACAGTTCTAGGCCCTGGTGATATGAAACCGGGGTCCATAATTAGCACAGGGCTGTTACTTCAATGCATCTGCAACTGCTTCTGCACACAGCTTAGCTGGTGGGGTGGTTTCCTAAGTGCCTCTTATTTCAGACTTATTTTAGCTTGTGAGAGTAGCAGCACTTTCCACTTAAAGTGGTACTAATATTTCCTTAATTAGTTTCAGTTTGTTTGTTGATATTGACAGATACTGTTGCATGTACTCACCAGAAAGTTAGTGAGCCATGCAGCAAACACCAACATCAAGTGATTTTGAAGGTTTAAATTGTGACAAACTGTTCTTCAGGTGTGCTTGGTTTTGCTAATGAAATATCAGTAATGAAGGGAAGTTCAGTCACTCTGAACTCTGGTCTTACTGAAATGAAAGGCAATGATCAAATTCAGTGGAGGTTTGGAAATAAAAACACTTCACTGGCTGAAATCAATAAACAGACCGACAGCATGACTGTATATGATGATGTTCTTGATGGGAGATTCAGAAACAGACTAAAGCTGGACAAACAAACTGGATCTCTGATCATCACAAACATCACAGCTGAACATACTGGAGATTATGAACTACAGATCAACAATGTGACAATGTGTTTCCTTCTCACTGTCTACGGTGAGTTAAATACAGTCATGGACAAAAATATCAGCACCCATGCAAGTCTGTCAGAAAATGCAACCCTCCTCTCAGAAATTTATTGCAGTTGCAAATGTTTTGGTACTCACATGTTTATTTAATTTATTTATTTATTTGTTGGAACAACACAAAAAAACAGAGAAGAAAAGTCAAATCTGATACAATTCCACACAGAACCCAAAAAATACATTGGACAAAATTATTGAAGACCCACACCTCTGGTGGAGACGCAGCTTTCTGACACTGGCCACTGCATTGTGCCCTAAAATTCTTTGGTAATCATCAGATTTCATTATGCCATTCACACAGTCAAGGCATCCAGTGCCAGAAGCAGCAAAGCAACCCCAAAATATCTTTAAACCTCTGCAATGTTTGACTGTAGGGACTGTGTTCTTTTCTTTGAAGGCTTCATTTCTTTTTCTGTAAACAGTGAAATAATGTCCTTTACCAAAAAGCTCTACTTTTGTCTCATCTGTCCGCAGTACGTTCTCCCAGAAGGATTGTGGTTTTGTCACATAAGTTTGGCAAACTCCAGTCTTGCTTTTTTATGCCTTCGTGTCAGCAGTGGTGTCCTCCTGGGTCTGCTACCATAGCGTCCCTTTTCATTCAGATGGTGACAGACAGTGTGAGCTGACACTGTTGTACCCTTTGTCTGCAGATCAGCTTGAATTTGTTTGGAAGTTAATCGGGGTTCTTTGAGGTTGAGTCAACTTTTCTCCATTTTAACTGGTTGCAAGTGTGATTACTATATTGCCCACATCTGTTACTTGCCACAGGTGTGTCTGAATACAAATGACAGGAGCATCACATGCTTGAAAAGCAATTGTTTCTTACAATTTTGACAAGGTGCCAGTAATTTTGTCCAGGCCATTTCTGAGTTCTGTGTGAAATTTTATCAAGTTTTACTTTTCTTCTGTTTTGTTTTGTGTGTGTGTGTTGTTTCAGTGCAAACAAAAACAATAAGCATGTGAATGCCAAAACATTTGCAATTGGAACAATTTTCTGAGAGAAGTTTGCTTTTTCTGACAGAATTGCAAGGGTGCCAAAATTTTTGCCCATGACTGTAGTTGTTTCATGTGTTTGGTATTTTAATCAGCACAAAGATACAATTACTAATCCAAACTTCTCTTTTTTTACTTTCTTTAACTGTGATTAACCCTTTTTTCTGTTCGTTCTGTATGTCTGATGATTCAGGAGAGAAGTCTGTGTCAGTGAAAATTGGAAACTCAATCACTCTAAACTCTGGTCTTACTGAAATAATGGAGGATGATTTGATTCAGTGGAGGTTTTTTGATGATCCGATTCTGTGGTGGGTTGGATATGAATACATTTTAATAGCTGAAATCAAGAAATGGGTCAACAACATGACCATCTATGATGGTGTTCTTGATGGGAGATTCAGAGACAGACTGAAGTTGGACAAACAAACTGGATCTCTGACTATCACAAACATCAGAATTCAACATGCTGGACGTTATAAACTGCAGAGCAAATATATTAAGATTGATTTCTTATTCACTGTTTATGGTGAGTTAAAAAATGGTTTTAATGACAAAATTGAAATAATTCATACATCATTTTGTTTCTTTTTTCTCTTTTATGATATTATTTAAATTTTAAAATTGTAACTATTGTAACTATATTTACCAGTATGAATCTGTGCTGATCCCTGTTTCTGTTGTTCTCTGTGTGTGTTTGGCGACTCAGATGAAATATCAGTAATGGAGGGAGATTCATTCACTCTGAACACTGATTTTACTGAAATGATGGATGATGATGAGTTTTCGAGGATTCGGTCAAGGGTTTTGGATGATGATCAGACTCACTGGAGGTTTTTTAAGACTTTAATAGTTAAAATCAATAGACGGGTTGACACAATCAATGTATATGATGATGTTCTTGATGGGAGATTCAGAGACAGACTGAAGCTGGACAATCAAACTGGATCTCTGACCATCACAAACATCACAAGTGAACATGCTGGAGATTATAAACTAAAGATAACTGGAGCAAAACCGTCCTCAATAACATTTCAAGTTTCTGTCTATAGTAAGTAGTGATTGTTTTTCCTGTCCTTCATATATTCTTGATATTAACATTTACTGACTGAGCAGGGGGGTATTCTAGAAAGCAGGTTAAATGACATACCCAGGTATGTTTAAATAAATGATATACCCGGGGATGAGTAAATAAATATAAAAGATGAAAAAATGGCAAAATTTAAATGTATTAAACATATACTTAATAAAAACAACAAAATATATGCCAATATTTTCTGTAAAATAAGTAAATCAGCCAGTTTTGTTTAAATGAAGGATTTCAGAAATGAGTACACCCTAGATTTAATTAAGCAAATGTATAATATTCAAGTACTTAGTATGTCCTCCAGGACTTTGAGCATACTGCGCTGACTCTTATTGGCACTGAGTGTGCAAGTTCATGACAAATTTGTCCTGTTTATCTCATGGTGGACAACCTCCTTAATTGGGGTCTTAATGGGGTGTTAAAAAGGCCTGCTGTATACTGACTCTTATTTTGAAGGTTTCTGGCGATCAGCCAGGGTGTGAATGCACCGTCAATGTTGTTTCAGACCACATGCACAAACCAGTAAAAGGCATTAAAGAACTTTTAAGTTGCGTCTTCATGTCTCTGATCGGATGTCTGTGGTGAACTGGTCCCCCACCGGCTATCCCCACTGGGTTAATTCATCCAGTTTTGTTTAGGGGAGTTTTGCTCAGCTCACCTCTACAGAATCCCCCACAGCTGCTCAAGAGTGTTAAGATTGAGTAAAATACATGTCCACTGAAGGATTTTCACCTTGGGGGAATGAACGTCTTCATTGTCATGCTGAAAAAATGCCCAATAATGCTCCCTGCATTATTATTATAGGGGAGGGAGGCATCTTCAGTTTCAGTTTTTTGTATTACATCACACAGTGGTGACAAAGCACAACTTCCTCACACCTTCAGCACTCATACATCCCTATATAAGAGCTTTACTACCACTGAGTGGCACTGTGGGTACCAGGAACTTCTCACTGTACTCCTCCTTTAGCAACAACAGAACATTTTGGATGCTTTTGTATCTGAAATGATTTACTTGGTCTCTTGAGACAAAAGCATGGATTCCCAGAAGTCTATATTTTGGAAATACATATCGTCTGCTATGTTTTCACACTCTAAACAATAATTTGGTATTCCTCTTGTACCACTGTCCTCTTTTATGCTAAGAAATAAGCCACTTGGCAGTTCTCTCCCAAGTGGTTTAATTGTTGCGAGCATTAAGTCTGAGTATAATTCAGTAGGCTATAAAATACTTTTAACTGTCAGGAAATTACTTGTCTTTAACAGTTTTGATTCAATATACTTACTTGTTGATCGAAAATAGCCTTAAATCCATATTTTTTCTTAGTATTTATTTAATAACTTTCAGGAGATTGTATTCATTTTTGCAACACAACATTTTATCACTTCGATAAGAAAATCTTATTTTGCTGAATAATTTTGACATTATTTTTTTGGTAATTGATCAATGCAAAGAACCCTAACATGTCTTCTAAGTAAAGAGTAATTGCTGAATTTGTCCTGTCCTTTAAGTATTCTTATTTTACTAACATATTTACTGATTAATCATTTTATAGTTTCAGATGACTGTATACGCACTCACTCAACACACTGAACTGAAAATATGATTGTTGATTTGATTTGTTTACATTTCTCTTTATTCTCTCATGTTTTCAGCTCGTCTGCCTGTTCCTGTCATCAGCAGTAACTCTTCACAATGTTCATCATCATCATCATCATATTGTTCATTGTTGTGTTCAGTGGTGAATGTGAGTCATGTGACTCTCTCCTGGTACAAAGAAAACAGTTTATTGTCCAGCATCAGTGTGTCTGATCTCAGCATCAGTCTCTCTCTACCTCTGGAGATTGAGTGTCTGGATGATTCCTACAGCTGTGTTGTGGCTTATTCATTCACCAACCAGACCACACATCTCAACACTGAACTCTGTCACACATGTTCAGGTACGGCAGCGCTGATATTAGTTGATGTCGGTACTGATATTAACATTTATTGATTGAGCTGATCTCAGTTTGGTGTTTTTATTCCTTTAGACCCTGTCCATTGTTGTGGTTCTACTGAAGCTGTGATCCGATTGGTCCTCTCTGCTCTGGTGGGCGTGGCTACTGTCATTCTTCTGGTTTATGACATCAGATCCAGAAGAGCTGAACAAGATCCAGCATAATAAATAGTGATAATTATTTGAGCTTGAACTCTCTCTTTTGCTTTTCTAGTTTTTAAATGTATTTATTTGTAAGGCATCATTGTTTAGATTTCTCTGACACACAGATCTCACTTTACTACTGCCATTCATTTGCCATCTGTATTTGCTTGCCTTAATCAATTAAGTATCGAGTCTCTCCATGTTTTATTACATTTATTATGTTGCGTGCCCCCTCATTGTCATTCATTCAGAAAATTTGTATTTCTTGATACTTCAGATTGCTACTCAAGTCATGAGGTTAAAACAGCTGAAGAATCAGAATCAGAAAAAGCTTTATTGCAAAGTACGTTTGCACATTCAAAGAATTCGTTTTGTTGACAGAAGCTTCCAGTACAGAGACAAAAGCAACACACAGATAATAAAAAATAAAGTTATGTGAATAAAATACTAGTTTTTTTAGTTGGGCCTGACTTCCTTGGGGAGATGCCCATCAGATGCCCATTTTCCACAAGTTGATATGATTTTTTAGGGTCTTAATGAAAAGTCTATAATATACTTTGGTTAAAAATTCTCAATGGTACTACAAAACAACACCCTTTTTACCTTCCCAAAATCAGCTCTGCAAAAATAATCTCATTCTGGTCAAGGCTGCTTTAACCTCATGTTCTCACTCCCAACTCGTCACATATTACACTTGGCCAGGACCCCTTTGGCATCACTTCTGGATGCTCAGAGTACCCCTTTAGTGTAATTTTTCCATGTGCAGGGTCCTCCAGTACTTTACATAAGAAACGCGAAAAGGCACTGGGAATTTTATCGTCATGATTAAATATTGGGTAATGATTTTTTTTCTCAATGCAAACAGTCAAAACAAGTTTCATAACAGTTTCACTATTTACACATTTACCCCAACCCCTGCCCCTAAACCTAAACATTTGTCAACAAAACACAAGATTTAACAGGCAGATACAACTATATTCATAATTTATTCAAAAAGCATTAATATTCCAAGGGTTCCGAGGCAAAAAGATTGATTTGTGAGAAGAATAAATGCGATCGCCGTCTCTGTCCGCCGTTCTGTGTGCTGCTGCAGTCTGTCTGTGCGCGAATTCAAAAAATGCCGCAGAAGAAGCGAGCCTTGGTTGTGAAATGCTATTGGCTCTTGTGTGTCTCCTATCATGCTAATGTTCGGGAGTATCTTTTTGAATGACATGTGAACGCTTTAAGGGAGTGGGATCATTTTCAGCGATTGTAGAATGTGTTCTCCTTTAACACATGGACTCTTCCAGTCACCCCCGTCATCCAGCGCGAAATGGACTCTTGCTGAACTTTCCATCGGAGTTTGCGAAGTGAGAAGAGAGTAGGTGGATAATAACGGGAAAAGTAGATCAGTTAATTATTGTAGATAGTTTGTAGTTTGAAGTATAGCGTGATAATCCAAATCGGATGAGTTTTCATCGATTGTGCGTGTGCGTGCATCACACCGTAAATCACCATATATTTATTAAGCATTCTCAGATTACATAGATAAACGCCATTCCACCTGTATAAATGTTTACATTTCCGTATTGTTTACATGATTGTACTCCGCTGTTATGATACCACTGCTAATTAGTATTATTTATGTCATTTACACTGAGTTTATGTATATTTAGTCCTTATAAACAATGATGCAGGGCCGCGTCTCAGGTACGGCGCATGCGCTCTAGAGATGTTTACATCTTTAGTGGCAGCACGTGCGCAGCAGTGATACTCACGTGAAGAGTTCATGCAGAGTTTAATGCACACACATACTTTGTATACGCTTGTACTGGACGTTCACTTCTATTCAGTTTACGATATTGGTTGTGATATTGTTTGTTACATTTATCTCTGTTGAACAGTCATTTCAAATAAGCTTTATTAACGTTGTATTGTGTTTTGTACATATTTATATTTATATTCATACTTATGTTTGTATTCTATATATATTTTTTTAGAACCACACATCTATGCACATTCAATAAAACCAATTTGGACTATCTGAGTGAGACATCATTGTTCTGACCGGACAAACTGTAGCCTTTACCGTAACCCAGACTAGCAATAGAGTGTGAATTCATAAGATCTTTCAGTGATTAAAACCTTCTGTTATTTGCATATATATCCTATGGCTTCAGAAGACTCAGAATGCAAAATGACTTGTTTATAATGCTTTTATACTGCTTGTTTATGTTCAGTTTTTGCAATAAATACCTGTGACTGTACTTATATTAGCATGTTGCATGTTTTATATTGTTCAGAAGTGGGTAGGTTTAGGGTAGGGGTGGGGTGGGTGCTCAAATGGAAGTATACATTTCTATAAAATAATTTATAATTTTACAAATGCATGCAAACCATTAAATTAAGACAAACAACCAAAAACAATGGAGGACCCTGCGTGTTGAAAAATAAAAGTTCAAAAAGTGACGCAAAGGGGTCCTGACCAATCATCAATATGTGACAAGTTAGGAGTGAGAATGTGTTGGCTTTAAATGCAAATGGGCTCTGCTCGCCCCACCCCTTCCTTCTCTGTGGAGTGGCCAGCCTGTTTATTTTAGCCGCATTTACCCGCGTTTAGCCGCTAAACTTGCTAACTAGCACATTATTAGGAAAAGCAATTGCAAAAATTCATAAAAAAACCCTTATACTAAATTCTGCTGTAGGTGAAGCTGGATCACGAATGATTATTCTTGTCTAATTTACATCCCTGCTCCGGCATCAAAACATGGAGGTTGGACTGTTACAACTGATCTGAGGTAAGACGCTCATGTCAATCAACAATCGTGGAAGTGGACCTCTGTTGGTGTGTTGCCACAACGACAGGCATCTTAGAATGGCTTGATTTGAAAAAGGGGATATTATTTTTACAGATTAATTAAAAAACACTGCATGGATTTCTATCATTATAGGGTAGATTTGTACATACACTGCCAACACACATTAATATTCAAACAACATGTAAAAGTGAACTTCTGATCATCTGATGACCCCTTTAAGTGTTTTCAGACCTTTGGAAAACACTTTACATTGGTATTGACTTAAACTTTGACTTAAATTGTTTCTGTTGATCGCCTAGCTGAACTTTGCCTGTTCCTTTTAAGTTTGAGAATGTAAGATCAACAAAAGCTTGTTGATTTTCCTAATGTAAAAAAAGGGGGGTGGACATCTGAAAGTAAACTGTGATAACAGTTAGGGGAGGATTCACACACAACCAAATAAATATCACAGTTCACTTGTGTTTAAGACATGTTAAGGGTTACTACTGAGAGCTTTTCAGTAAACTGATGAGGAAAATGCTTTTCAAATTATTTTTATTCTGTTTGTGTTTGTGGCGTCTGGCTGGTAAGTTAGAAATGTGTTTTTATGGTTTCAGTTCTTTCTGTTCTACTAACATGTCAGAGAGGATTAATATTAACTTAACTTAAGTTGGATTAAACCATCATATGAGGAAAATATTCAATATTTTAAGGCGAGACACTGCAGGTGAACAGGGTAAAAAAAAAATTAATTTAGTATATAATAGTTATCACCTTACTTACCCAGTTGATTGATTAGACTGATAATTGCAAACATATTTTGTATTCCAAGTTTTCTCAAATGTTAGGTTTAAATATGCAAATGAGACATTATTTAATGAAATATGTGCTATATATATATATATATATATATATATATATATATATATATATTTTTATTTATTTTTTTTTTTTGACATTAGATTCAAAGAAAGTTTTTACAGAGGAAATTTTCTCATTTTGTCACTCCATAATTCAGAAAAAAAAAAAACATATTTTTACAATATTTTGGGGAATAAAATGTATAAAATCAAGAAAATTATATATGAACAAAACCCTCTGTAATAACATGCAGGATATAGACAGGAATAAAAATGTAAAGTTTGGTGTGTGTAAGTGCTACTGAAGTGGACATTTATGGCTCAGTGTAGGAGAAAAAACTCATTTTGAGAAAACGGCCTTTAAAAATATGGATTGTAATTGAAATCTATTGACACAAGTTCCATAAAAATTTTTTGGATGTTTTCTTTCCAATAGTATGAAAAAAACACTTCATGAAAGGCCAAAAAGCTCAAAATCTTGACAGGTGCATGAAAATACAGCGTTTTTGCCTGCAGTGTCTCCCCTGAAATGTTTTAAATATGAGGAAAGAACAACAACAACAAAAATACTACAGCATAATCAGCGAATGATATTTTGTTGGTTCTCTCTTGTTTTTGCATGTATTCGTAAATTCTTTCTATGACAGCTTTTCCAAAAAGTATGTCCGCACAATTTGTTGTGTTTCATTGCATTATCATTAATAAAATGAATAGCCGCTTTTCCACTGTCGGGCCGAACGGTTCTTAGAACGGTCAGGTACAGTTCCAGTTCTGTTTCCACCTGAGCCTGGTACGACACGGCACGATTACAAACCGTTCTCGGCCTGGAATTCTCGGCATAAATTCTCGAATAAAATTTTAGGTAAAAAAGGAGTCCCAAAAAACTGAAATATCTGATCATCGTCCATATTGCTGTTTACATTACAATTGCGTTACCAAGGCAAAGACTGACGCATTTGTACATTCCAAAGAGTTCCGTTATCAGCACCACAGTGGTATTGCTTTTGTCTTTTGCGGCATAATATTATTAACCTCAAATTCAAAGATTAAAAAAAGGATTTTACTAAAGCTTCATCAAACAAACATCAAATGATTTGAAAGTTTTAATATGTGATTAACTCTGTTCTGCAGGTGCATCGGGTGGTGATGAAATGAAGTTAGTGAACATAGGAGATTCAATCACTCTAAACTCTGGTCTTACTGAAATAATGGATGATGATTGGATTCACTGGAGGTTTGAATTTGAATACACATTACTAGCTGAAATCAAAAAACAGGCAGACAGATTCAATGTATATGATGATGTACTTGATGGGAGATTCAGAGACAGACTGAAGCTGGACAATCAAACTGGATCTCTGACCATCACAAACGTAAGGATGAAACAGGCTGGACGTTATAAACTGCAGGGCAGAAGTTTGTGGAAGAGTTTCTTTATCTCTATCATTGGTGAGTTAAATTAAGTTTTATATTTTAATTGTAAGACCAAAATTCCTGATAAGGCTGAACGCAAGAGTGTTCACAAAAACAGGCAAAAGAGATACCATGCAAACAAACCACAAAGCTACAAATCTGGAAAAGAGATCATAAAGCAGGAACACAGAAAGTCATTTGACTGATCTGCTCACGACTGAATCCTTCAAACTGAAGGACCATAAATGAACGGAGCATGTGGCACATCATCTGGGCGCGTAAAATAACGAATAATCGAAAAGTAAGAGAAAACTAAAATAATCAAATATCTACATTAATAATACAATTAAAATTAATAATATCATTCTGCATTTAAGAGTCATTAAGTTGGCTTGAGAAAGCCAAATTAGAAACATGTTAGAAACTTAGAAACATGCCAGCTAGAAACATGCTAATCATGCTAGAAACATGCTAGTAACTTGCTAATCAAGCTACAATCATGCCAACAACATGCTAGTTACATGCTAACCATGCTACAGTCATGTTAGAAACATGCTAGTAACATGCTAATCATGCTAGAAACATGGTACTAACATGCTAATCATGCTAGAAACATGCTAGTAACTTGCTAATCAAGCTATAATCATGCCAACAACATGCTAGTTACATGCTAACCATGCTACAGTCATGTTAGAAACATGCTAGTAACATGCTAATCATGCTAACAACATGCGAATAATTTGCTAATCAAGCTATAATCATGACAACAACACGCTAGTTACATGCTAACCATGCTACAGTCATGTTAGAAACATGCTAGTAACATGCTAATCATGCTAGTAAAATTCTAATCATGCTAACAACATGCAAATAACTTGTTAATCATTTTAACAACATACTAGTAACTTTCTAATCATGCTAGAATCATGGTAACAACATGCTAGTTACATGCTAACCATGTTAGAACCATGGTAACAACATGCTAGTTACATGCTAACCATGATAGAATCATGCTAATCATGCTAACAACATGCTAGTAAAATACTAATCATGATAAAATTGTGCTAGTAACATGCTAATTATGCTGGAATCATGCTAATAACTTGTTAATTATGTTAGCAACATGCTAGTAACATGCTAGCAACATGTTAATAACTTGTTAATCATCATAACAACATGCTAGTTACATGTTAATCATGTTAATAACATGCTATCTATCTATCTATCATCTATCTATCTATCTATCTATCTATCTATCATCTATCTATCTCTGACAGACTTTATTGCCTTCAAAACATTCAAATGTTAACCTTTTAAAACTACTTTAAACTATTTCAGACTGAAAACCACCAAAACTTCAAACTTTTTAAAGTTTTCAAACTTTTTCAAACATTTTGGTCCAGCTTTCTCAAGCCAACTTAAAGTTTGTCTTGACAAACTTTTTTATCTAGTTTGACACTGACATCAGATTAAATATAGAGCTATAGTCAAATTGAAACTAAATTAATACAAATGAAGTGAACTTTTTTGAAGTTTTTTTTTTCAATTTAAACTTCAAACGTTTTACTCTAGTAAACCATCAGATATCACTCTGAATCTGTGATGAACCCTGATTTTGTTTGTTCTCTGTGTGTGTTTGATGATACAGAAGAGATACCAATGAAGGAGGGAGATTCAGTCACTCTAAACTCTGATCTTACTGAAATAACAGATGATGAGATTCAGTGGACGTTTAGAAGAGAAAACACTTTAATAGCTAAAATCAATAAACGAGCAGATGGATTCATTGTATATGATGATGTTCTTGATGGGAGATTCAGAGACAGACTGAAGCTGGACAAACAAACTGGATCTCTGATCGTCACAAACGTCACAACTGAACATGCTGGAGCTTATGAACTACAGATCAACCGTATGAGCATACATTACTTTCTCGCTGTCTATGGTGAGTTAAATATTTGTTGTTTTATATTATTATTCTTTTGGAAATTACATTTCAAACTAATTACTTAAGTACACAAACATGAAGTATTTAAACAGTATTACTTTGTGACAAAACCTTTTTGTTTGTTCTGTGCCTGTTTGGTGATACAGATGAAATATCAGTGAAGGAGGGAGATTCAGTCACTCTAAACTCTGGTCGTACTGAAATAATAAAGGGAGAAGTGGCTATGTGGGTGTATATGAATGACATAACTTTCATAGCTCAAATCACACCATGGCACAACAATATCACTATATATGATGATGTTCTTGATGGGAGATTCAGAGACAGACTGCAGCTGAACAATCAAACTGGATCTCTGACCATCACAAACATCACACCTGAACATGCTGGACGTTATGTACTACTTATAGAGAAAGGACAGATAAACCAGTTATTCAAAGCTTACCGTATGTCTGTCTATAGTGAGTAGAGATCAGATTCAAAGGAGCTGAACAAGATCAAGCATATATTCATTAGAAACCTAAAGGATGACGTTATGTTGATGTGGTTAATTTTCAAATGCTCTTATATGCTCAAAGTATCAAATGAAAGTGTTTGTCATGGTAAATACTTAAGATTACCAAAGATACATTTACATTAGATTCAATCATTTTTCATATTTGATTTAGGGATTTAATGTCTTTTTTTAATGTTCCTCTCTTGCAGTGTTAATATTGTACAGATTCAGTTTGAAGGCTTTGTTTATGTCTGTCAGATAAGACGCACAGATCTCACGATTCTGTCCATTTGTCATCTGTATTTGCTTGCGTTTATCAATAAAGTTTTCTCACTCTGAGGTTCAAGAGTCTCTCCATGTTTTATTATATTTTTTTTATGTCGAGCGCCTCCTGTTGGAATACAAAGGTTCAGCAGTGCTTATGAAGTTTTACATTATTAAAACATTACATGTAACATTAGGCCTATTTGTAAATGTTTACATTATTATTAAGCGTATACCGATAAAACAGCATTTTACTCATTACTATTAAATTGTTAGGTTTGTAATTCTGCACGACTGTCTTAAGCAAACCACATATACAACGAAAACATCACAAATGTTATTATTGTACTGAATAATGTAGCTACATTAAGTGATGAGTTCGTTTACCTTTATGGACGCTTTCAAGCGCGGTTTTCGGAAGCGGAAGTTGTCATTGATAAACTACAGTGGTGAACGCCCTGGTGAAAAAACCAGCATATGCTGGTAGGTATGTTCTGATGCTGGGATGCTGGTTAGGTAGGTTTTGATGATGGTCTATGCTGGTCCTTTGCTGGTTTAAGCTGGTCCTTTGCTGGTTCTTTGCTGGTTCATGCTGGTCATGTTGCTGGTCAAGGACCAGCATAAACCAGCATCAAAACATACCTACCAGCATATGCTGTTTTTTTCACCAGGGCGGGAGACTACAGCAAGTATATCTTCTTTTTTAAGTTTTCATTTGTTTGCAACAGTCCATGATAGCGTTTCCACGACTTTCCAAAAGATGGGAAAATGTAGAGAAATTGATTATGGCGGTCAAAAGAGAAGAAGGTGTCGAATTCACAGTCACTCCTTCAGAAAACACCCTCACAGCAGTGTTTACTAGCTTTTTATTTGAAATGTAATACCAATGTAATATAACAATGTATACAGTGTTATAATATACTTCTTAAAGTATAAATATGAAAGACTTTGGCAGATGCAGCATGTTAATAACTGAAAGCGCTTTAACACAGTCTTTGAATGTTTCTCCTCTCGGCGGCTCATCCAGCAGGAGGCGCTCGACGCTTCAGAGGATTTTTTATCTGTTTTTTGGCAGGCATGGAAATGGAGAGGGAGTGGGACGCAGTCCGGGGAGTGAATTTCGAGGGGGGCGGCGTTTCAGCGCCAACAGGTTAGTTTTATTTGGAAATTAAAGTGATTTCTATATTTTATCCATTCAACAGGCTACGAAAGAAATCCCAGTTCTGCACGTGAACGTAGACTAAAAGCGTAGTAGAATATTTTGTGTCTATGTTTCGCTGCGCAACACCGTCTTTTGTGATTGGCCATAATACCTGCAGACTGCAGCCAATAGAAATGCTTCTCTATCGGTGCGCGTCCTGCTCCTCACAGCACAGATCTTGAAAGCAGACTGCAGTTTTTGTAATTCATCATAACAAACAAAGTGTAGAGACGATGTAAATAACAGATTCAGTATGCAGTGTAGAGAGCGTCATTAATTAAAAAGCTAGTTTGTGAGATCGCGATGAATTAAGACAAATGACAGTTTTTAATGATTATAAAGAGTTTTTAATGATTATAAAGAGTTCCTTCGTCAACTGAAAAAGTTCAATCTACCACAGGCACTGATGACAGTTTTACTCAGCTGTTATTGAGTCAGTTCTGTGCTCTTCTATAACTAGCCAGCAAATCAGAAGAAGACTGCAACGGACTGTTAGGACAGAAGAAAGGATCATTGGTGTGCACCTGCCCAACCTTCAGGACTTGTACAACTCCAGAGTGAAGAAACTGGCAGGAAACATCATCAAAGATCCCTCTCACCCTGGACACAACCTGTTTGCACTTCTCCCCTCAGGTAGACGCTACAGATCCCTGAGCACTAGAACATCTAGGCATAAAAACAGTTTTTTTCCCAAATGCCATTCAAAAGATTGCTGTCAGTCAGCATTCTGAGGGTTGTGGCTAGAAGGGATACAGCTCCGACCAGAAACTAACAATGAAATGAATTGTTCTACCTATTGGATTGTTTTTTTTTTTGTTTTTTTTTTAATGTCTACACCTACCCCAACCTTAAACCTAGCTCTTACTGTGATACAAAAACAGTTTTATTGTTGTACAGTGTGACAAATATAACGTTAGATTGATGTGCGCATGCCCAGAAGCTAGAGCTGTATTCCTTCTAGCCTTAAGCCCCGTTCACACTACAAGCGACACGCAGCGGTAGAGCTCATGTGATCGTTCTCCTCTCTCAGCCATAGATAAACATACTCAATGAAAAAAAGTAGGCTCTGCTTTTCATTCGTTTTTGTTTGTATGTACAGATTTAATTTATATTTATATTATATTTAATCTTTTGCCTCCAAAATGTTTGAATTTAGCGGCAAGAAACCTGATTCGCTGTCAAGGCAACCAGTAGTGAGAACGCCCACTAGCAACCTCGTCGCCAGCCTCTGGCGACATGCAGCGACAGAAGTCGCTGCTAGTGTGAACGGGGCTTTAACCCGTTCTGAGACGTGCACTCAGTACTGTGCATACGCACTGACTGATCTAGCCTGAAAAAAAAAAAAAAAAGCTTTTGTAAGGAACATGCATGAGGAACAATATTTATGAGGCAGTTATTGACAGATGTCATTGGTGATTTCAAATATAAAATTTAATAGTAAGCTTGGTGAACAGTTTTGGAGAATTTAATGTGTCCCTATTCAAAGAGATAGGAGCTGCACTTGCCTGCCAGAGAGGCGTTTCAAAGATGGCCGTCGAGTAAAATGACTTGCCTTAAAGGGACTTTGTTCCAATCAATGTCACAGCTGAGCCGCTACGCATCTAATAGTCCTTGGCAAAGCGTTGTTTCGTTTATGAATGAATCTACATTTTAAAATCGATTGAATGAATGATTCAGTCACAAAGACTTTGACTTGCTGCCACCTATACTGGCCGTTTCAGTTTATTTTTTTAAGTATAAATTTAGTCATTTACATCATTTAATATTGCTATTTTCAAAACTTTATATTTAAAACAATAATCTCATAACACTGTTATAATGAAATGCATTAATGCCACCTCTGAAACATGTAAACAAATCTGTAAATATTCCTTAATGCCACATTTGTGCTCTTCTGTGCTGTGCAGATGAATTGTTGTTGCTGATTTCATTTGACTGGTAATGTATTCTTCCTGATTGTATCATATTATTTTAATTTAATTTTTGGTTTAATTAAAATTATATATATATATATATATATATATATATATATATTATGCAACTTTTCACTCATGCAGGGCCAGAATTCATTCGAAATGTAAGATCAGCAAAAACTTATTTTCATAACTTCCTGTGATAAAGGAAACTGTGACAGAGTTTAATCCTGTTAAGAGAAGATTCAACAGATAAATAACACAGTTCAGTCGTGAGTGTTTTCAGACATTTTAAGCATCGTTATCGTAAACTGTGAACCGATGAAGAAAATGTTTCTCAGATTAGTTTTGTTCTGTTTGTGTTTGTGGCGTCTGGATGGTGAGTTTGAAATGTGTCTTTATGGCTTCAGTTGCTGCTGATCTGGAATAATGTAATAAATTACTGGTTAAATTAGTTACAGAGGATTAATATTCATTCTCATGGAAATTTATTTATAAAGTAAAATACAAAGCTCAAATACACCTAGTTTTAGTGTGACATTAAAAGTAAACTTTTTGTTTTGTTTTGTTTTTTTTTTTTTGTTTTTTTTTTTTTACAGTAACTTTTTTAGTTACTGGTGCATGTATAAATCTGTTTGATCATTTCTCCTTTTATTCACCATATGGTGTTTTTAGTGCTAAAGTATTTTAGTGAAGGCCTCATCAAAAAAAAAAAAAAATCAAGTGATTTTAAAGTTTTAATCTTGATTAACTCTTTGTTCGCCAGGTGTATTTGGTGGTACAGCAGTGGCATTAGAGGCAGCGAAGAAGGGAGATCCATTCACTCTACACTCTGGTCTTACGGAAATGAAGAATTATTATCGGATTCGCTGGTTCTTTAGGAATTATTTGATAGCTGTACTCAGTGTAATTAATGGTAACATGACTGTATATGATGATGTTCCTGATGGGAGATTCAGAGACAGACTGAAGCTGGACAATCAAACTGGATCTCTGACCATCACAAACACCACAACTGAACATACTGGACTTTATGAAGTACTGATTAACCAGCCAATGAGGATAACATTCATTCTTACTGTTTATGGTGAGTAAAATATTCGTTTTACTTGTTTTATTTTTCAGTCATCAGATATAATATTAATCAATGCACCATTTTGTCTTTTTGTATCTGCTGTTGTTTTATATTATTGACCTCAAATTCAAAAGAGTATTTACTATAATAAAGTTTGAAAGTCTTAACCTGAGACAAACCCTGTTTTTGTTTGTTTTCTGTGTGTTTGGTGATACAGAAGAGATATCAGTGACGGAGGGAGATTCAGTCACTCTAAACTTCAATCACACTGAATTAAGCAAAAATGTAAAGATATTTTGGAAGTCTGGATCAGAATCTACTTTCATAGCTCTCAAGCTTCAGGCATTTGGGAGATTCAGAAACAGATTGAATCTGGACAATCAAACTGGATTTCTGACGATCACAAACATCACAACTGAACACGCTGGAATTTATAAACTAGGGCTTAAAAGAACTGAACCATCATCAAATGCATTCGGAGTTTCTGTCTATGGTGAGTTGAGATCATTTGTCCTGCCCTTCAGATATTCTTATGACAGACTGTATAAACACTCACTCAACACACTGAACCATTTCCAGCTCGTCTGCCTGTTCCTGTCATCAGCAGTAACTCTTTAAACTGTTCATCATCATCATCATCACAGCAAAACTGTTCATTGTTGTGTTCAGTGGTGAATGTGAGTCATGTGACTCTCTCCTGGTACAAAGGAAACAGTTTATTGTCCAGCATCAGTGTGTCTGATCTCAGCATCAGTCTCTCTCTACCTCTGGAGGTGGAATATCAGGATAAAAACACCTACAGCTCTGTGATCAACAATCCCATCAGCAACCAGACTCAACATCTGGACATCAGCAAACTCTGTCAACCATGTTCAGGTACGGCAGCACTGCTGATATTAGTTGAAGTCGGCACTGATATTAGTGTTTATTGACTGAGCTGATCTCAGTTTGATGTTTTTATTTCTCAGACTCTGTCCACTGTTGTGGTTCTACTGATGCTGTGATCCGATTGGTCCTCTCTGCTCTGGTGGGTGTGGCTATTGTCATTCTTCTGGTTTATGACATCAGATCCAGAAGAGCTGAACAAGATCAAGCACATATTCACACATTAGAAATCTAAATTGTGTAATTTCACATTTATGTATTTTATGTTTATAATTTAATAATCTTATTTTTACAGTAGCTTTATATTCATCTGCTGGTATTGATGCAGCTCATTTTCAAATGCTCATATAAGTATCAGTGTTTGTCATGATAAATACTGAAGATTATTATTGTACAGATTCAGTTTGAGGGCTTTGCTTATATGTTTGTCATATTAGACCACACATCCTACTTTTCTGTCCATTTGTCATCTGTATTTGCTTGTCTTTATCAATAAAGTTTTCTCACTCTTGAGGTTCAAGAGTCTCTCCATGTTTTATTACATTTATTATGTCGAGCGCCTCCTGGTGGAATATAATGGTTTACAGGTGCATATGAAGTTTTGCACTATTAAAACATTGTATTTAACAATATATATAAATGTTTACATTATTATCAAGCTTATACCGATGAAAAATTATTTTACTTCTTCATTATTTTTTATTTCTATTAATTTTTTATTGTTGTAATTCTACAAGATTGTCTGAAGCAAACCACATATACAGCTAAAACAATACTATTTTATTTTTGTACTGAATATTGTACATTAAATGTAATAAGTTCGTTTTCCAACATGGACGCTTTTCACAGGCGGTTTTCCGGAAGCGGAAGTCGTCATTGATAAATGGGAGACTAGACCTTTGTTTTTATTTGTTAAAACAGTAAGAAAAAAAATCCATGATAGCGTTTCCACGACTTTCCAAAAGAGGGGAAAATGTGGAGAAGTTGATTACGGCAGTCAGGAGAAAGATATCAAATTCACAGTACTCCCTTTGAAAACACCCTCACAGCAGTGTTTACTAGCTTTTCATTTGTAATGTCATGCCAAGGGAATATAACAGGATGTATAGTGTTATAAATATAATTTTTAAAATGTAAATATGACATATGAAATGATATCAATAACAGTGGAAGCGCGTCATCACAGTCAGTGAATGTTTCTGATCTCAACGATTCATCCAGCAGGAGGCGCTCGACGCTTGACAGGCTTTTTGGCTTTATTGGAGACTTTTGTGCACTAAAATGTTTCTGGTGTATATTTTTATAATAATTTTAGAAACACAGATCCAGGTCTCTACAGGCCTCAGCTTCTCCAAAAGGGTGAAGTAAACTCATATGTGCTTCAATTAGAGATTGCAGATAGTTGTTTTGCTACCAAGATACCTGAATCTTTAATATGTAACCTCATTATGAACTCCAACATTTCTCAAATCTCAACAGCTCACATCAGTAGATATTGAGATCTAAGCCAACATTATGCAACATTACACTCAAGCAGGGCCAAATTCACTTTAAAATGTGAGAGATGGCAAAATCTTGATTATTTTCATGACTTCTTCTAATAAAGGAAATTGTGACAGAGTCTGAATCCTGTTAAGAGAAGATTGAACCAGATAAATAGCCTACCACAGTTCAGTCGTAAGTGTTTTCAGACATTTTAAGCATCACTATCGTGACATTTTCAGTAACCAGATTGTGGAATCGCGTCATCATAGTCTGTGACTGTTTCTCCTCTCGACGGTTCTTCCAGCTTTTTCTTGTTGGAGATGTTTCTGCAGTAAAATGTTGAATGTTTTGGGTGTATTTTTTAAAATCCTTAGTGCTGTTACGTACTAAACAGTTAAAATATGAGGAGTATTGTGTAAATCCATCATAAATTAAACTTGAATTTCAGGAAATATTAATTTAGGCCTTTACGCTACAGTTTCACCAGAAGAAAAGACCAAGGTAAAACTCATATGTCTAATGTGTTTAATTATTATCAGAGAGTTATGCCAAAATACTAAAGTCTGCAATTAAAATCCAGAGATCTCATTATGAACTCCCAAGATAAAATATCACATCAAAATACTTTTTACGTCCTGTTTTGTTTCGGCAGATCCTTGTGGGCAGCGTGCCAACATATAGCGCCGTTGTGCTCCGGGCGTCCCGTGTTCGAATCCCGACTCGAGGACCTTTCCGATCCCACCCCACCTCTCTCTCCCGCTTCACTTCCTGTCAATTCTGATCAGTCCTGTCATAATAAAGGCACAAACTGCTAAAAATAGTTCTTTAAATTTACATTCTACTGTTCTCATTAACTTGTACTGTTTGTTGTAGCAACACTGGCAAAAATGCTAAAGGTGATTCACTGATAGTGTGAGATGCTCAGCTTGTGTGTCAAGGTTAAACCTGTTGTGGTCAGATTTTTCTACATCTAATGTGGTTTGATCTTTTGATTGACAAACAGCTTCTGCATCAGTGTGTCTAAGGTCTGTGGTTTGTGGCTGAAGCATTTCTTTATTTTCTTCTCCTACTTACGTGAACCAAACAATTTGAATTTCACCCCATACAAAACATATTTACGGTTAAAAAATTAACCCACCAACAGTCAACTGTGACATCCAACATTATTCTTATCATGCATTAATTAATAATTTAAGATCAGTAAAGCTTGTTGATTTTCGTGATGTTATAGGACAGACGTGGAAACTAACTGAGGGTTTGGGGAGGATTCAACCAGATAAATATCAGAGTTCACTCCTGAGTGTTTTCAGACATTGTAAGCATCACTATCATGGACTTTTTCAGTGAACCGATGAAGAAAATGTTTCTCAAATTAGTTTTGTTCTGTTTGTGGCATCTGGCTGGTGAGTTTTTATGTGTTTTTATGGCCTCAGTTGCTTCTGTTCTGGTAGCACGTAAAATATTACTGTTTAAATTAGTCAGAGAGAATTAATATTCACTGTTATTCTCATGTAGAAATAACTAAATTGTGATTTAACTGTGAGAACAGTTCAGTGTGGTGCATAACAGTGACAGATTCATTCAGCCTGTTTTTTGCCATTTGAAACTCAAATACAGCAGCATTAATTTTAGTTGTCTAAAGTAAAAATTTCTCACTTGTTTGCATTTCATCAGTCAATGAATGTTTCCCAACCATAAGATTTTTCATTTCAGTTACACAAAATATCTTTAAAAAAATAATAATACAATCTTTTAGCATTTTTGTTTCTGTACCACTGAAGAACATTATTCAGAAACTTTTAACTAGATCTGGTGTTAGTGATGGCTTTGTTAAACCAGCATAAAATAATTACATTGACGATTTAATCTGTGAAAATCTGTTCTTTAGGTGGGTTTCATGAAGTAAAGTTTGTGAAAATAGGGGATTCAGTCACTCTAAACTCTGGTCTTACTGAAATAATGGATGATGATCTTCAGTGGAGGCTTGAAAATGAAAACAATTTAATAGCAGAAATCAATAAACGGGCCAACAGATTCACTGTACATGATGATGTTCTTGATGGGAGATTCAGAGACAGACTGAAACTGGACAAACAAACTGGATCTCTGACCATCACAAACTTCAGAACGAAACATGCTGGACTTTATAAACTACAGACCAACAGTGTGATCAAGACTTTCTTTTTCCTTATCTACGGTGAGTTAAATATTTGTTTCACCTGTTTTATATTTTAATTCTAAGACTGAAATTCCTGATAAGGCTGAACACAAAAGCATTCATAAAAACAAATACCATGCAATAAACAATAAAGCTACACATCTCAAAAAGAGATCATGAAGCATGAACACAGAAAGTAATTTGACTAATCTGCTCACCCTTCGATCTGCTCACGACTGAATCCTTGAGTCTAAAGGACAATGAATAAATGGAGCATGTGGTGCATCATCTGGGCACCTAAACAAAACTAAAATTAATAATAATATCAGTTTAAATTTTAGCATCATTTGAAACTGGCCTCAGATTAAATGTGGAGCTTTAGTCAAATTGAAACTAAGTGCAGCTAAATGACCTTCATGTTGAATACCTTTTGGTTCTGTTGTTGGGTCAGTGGTTGTTCCTTACAGAATCAGTACAAAGACACTGTCATTAATCCAAATGTTATCATTAATTAAACTACTAAATACTTACTTTAATAAAACATCAAATAACACTCTTAACCTGTGATGAACCCTCTTTCGTGTGTGTTTGGTGATACAGATGAAATATCAATGAAGAAAGGAGATTCAGTCACTCTAAACTCTGATCTTACTAAAATAAAGGATGAGGATCTGATTCATTGGAGGTTTTTTGACACTTCATTAGCTAAAATCAGCATAAAGGCTGACAGCATAGCTGTATATGATGATGTTCTTGATGGGAGATTCAGAGACAGACTGAAGCTGGACAAACAAACTGGATCTCTGACCATCACAAACACCAGACCCGAACATGCTGGATTTTATGTAGTAGCGAGCAACTATATCAAAATACATTTCTTTCTCGCTTTTTGTGGTAAGTTAAATATTTGTTCCACCTGTTTTAATTTTTCATCATCACTAGATACAATATTAATCCACATTCTCTCTCTCTCTCTCTCTCTCTCTCTCTCTATCTCTGTTTATCTATATAATGTCAGTTCTGCTGTTTTATAGTATTAATCACTTGAAAATTACATTTCAACTAACTACTTACGTAAACAAACACTGTTCTTTCTGTGTGTTTGGTGATACAGATGAAATATCAGTGATAGAGGGAGATTCAGTTACGCTAAACTCTGGTCGTATTGAAATAATGGATGATGAGATTCAGTGGATGTTTGGAATTGAACTCAGTTTAATAGCTGCAGGGGTCAGCAGCATATATGATAATGTTCTTAATGGGAGATTCAGAGACAGACTGAAGCTGGACAAACAAACTGGATCTCTGACCATCACAAACATCACACCTGAACATTCTGGACGATATTTACTAATGATAATGATAAAGCGGTCAGTAAAAATGTTCCATGTTTCTGTCTATGGTGAGTAGAGATAATTTGTCATGTCCTTCAAATATTCTTGATATTAGCGTTTATTGACTGAGCTGATCTCAGTTTGATGTTTTTATTCCTCAGACTCTGTCCACTGTTGTGGTTCTACTGAAGCTGTGATCCGATTGGTCCTCTCTGCTCTGGTGGGTGTGGCTACTGTCATTCTTCTGGTTTATGACATCAGATCCAGAAGAGCTGAACAAGATCAAGCACAAATTCACACCTTGGAAACCTAGATTATGTCATTTCTCATGCAACAATTTTGCATCAATCAAACTTTTATTTTTACAGCCTTTATATTCATCTTCTGATATTAATGCAGCTCATATATGTTCAAAGTATCAAATGTAAGCGTTTGTCATGATAAATACTGAAGATTGCCAAAGATGCACACATTAGATTCAGCCAAACAAGCTTTCATTTTTAGTTATTATATATATATATATATATATACAGATTCAGTTTGTAAGGCGTTGCTTATATATCCCTTTGTCATCTGTACTTGCTTGCCTTTACCAGTAAAGTTTTCACATTCTGAGGTTCAAGAGTCTCTCCATGTTTTATTACAATTATTATCGCCTCCTGGTGGAATACAAAGGTTCAGCAGTCCATATTAAGTTTTACATTATTAACATCATTATAGGAGCATTAATTTATTGTTTCTCATTGGCTGTTCGCTGGGTTCACTGGTGATCACTTCCGTCTCCTTTATTTCATGTGACGGTTTGATCACACTATCTTGCCTGTATGTGGCGACTGGACACCGCTTCAATCATATTTAACATTATGTAAATGTTTACATTATTATTAAGCTTATACCGGTGAAACATTATTTTACTTTTTTATTACTAGGCTATTAAATTGTTATTGTTGTAACTCTGAGGTAAACCACATATACAGCTAAAACTGTACTATTTTATTTGTGTACTGAATATTGTACATGAAATGTAATGAGTTCGTTTTCCAACATTAACGTTTTTCACACGCGGTTTTTCGGAAGCGGAAGTCGTCATTGATAATCTACAGAGGTGAACGGTGTGGCCACAGCAAGTAATTTTTATTTATTTATTTATTTTTCGTTTTCATTTGTTCGAACAGCAAAAGACTCCATGATAACTTTTCCAAGATTTTCCAAAAGTAGGAAGCAATTAATTACTGCAGTCAGAAGAGATTCAAAAAACACCCTCACAGCAGTGTTTACTAGCTTTTCATTTGTGATGTCATGTCATGGTAATATAACACGGTGTGTAGTGTTATAAATATACTTTTTAAAATGTAAATATGAAACACTTGGATAGTTGTAGGATGTTAGTAACAGTGGAAGCTCATCATCACAGTCTGTGGATGTTTCTCGGTTCATCCAGCAGGGGGCGCTCGACGCTTCACAGGCTTTTTTGTTTTATTGGAGACATTCGTGCACTAAAATGTTGATTCTTTTGTGTCTATTTTTCTAGCCCTTTAACCGTTACATGTAAAATATGATAATTAAACCCATCATAATTTTAGAAAGCACAGATCCAGGTCTCTACACGTCTCAGCTTCTCCAAAAGACCGAAATAAACTTGTGTGCTTCAATTAGAGTTTGAAAATAGTTGTTTAGCTACCAAGATACCAGAATCTGTAATTAATATGTAATAACCTCATTATGAACTCAAACATTTCTCAAATCTCGACAGCTCACATCAGCAGATATTGACATCTAATCCAACATTATGCAACATTTCACTCACACAGGGCCAAAATTACTTTAAAAGTGTGAGATATAGCAAAATCTTGATTATTTTCATGACTTCCTCTGATGAAGGAAACTGTGACGGTGTCTGAATCCTGTTAAAAGAAGATTCACAGATAAATACCACAGTTCGGTCGTGAGTGTTTTCAGACATTTTAAGCATCGCTATCGTAAACGTTTCAGTGAACCGATGAAGAAAATGTTTCTTAAATTAGTTTTGTTCTGTTTGTGTTTGTGGCGTCTGGATGGTGAGTTTAAAATGTGTTTTTAAAACTTTAAAACTTTAAGTGTATTTAAAGCTTTAATCTTGATTAACTCCATGTTTGCCAGGTGTATTTAGTGGTCAACTCATAGAATCAAAGCCAGTGAAGAAGGGAGATTCAGTCACTCTACACTCTGGTCTCACTGAAATTAAGGATAATGATCAGATTCGGTGGTGGTTTACAGCTAAAAACATTTTAATAGCTGAAATTAATGTAACAGCTGATGGATTCACTGTATATGATGATGTTCTTGATGGGAGATTCAGAGACAGACTGAAGCTGGACAATCAAACTGGATCTCTGACCATCACAAACATCATAACTGAACACGATGGATTTTATGATGTACAGATCAACCAACTAAATAAGCTAATTTTCATTCTCATTGTCTATGGTAAGTTAAATATTTGTTTCACCTGTTTTATTTTTCTGCCATCACATATAATAGTAATCAACACACCATTTTGCTTCTGCTGTTATATATTATGCTTGCTATAATACATTTTGAAAGTCTAAATCTGTGTGACAAACCCTGTTTGTTCTCTGTGTGTGTTTGTTGTGATACAGAAGAAATATCAGTGATGGAAGGAGATTCAGTCACTCTTAATTTTCCTGAAACAAGCAAAGATGCTAAGATAAAACATTTTAAGTCTGAAAGTCCAATTATCATTAATATAACTTACGAGCTTGACAATAAATTTTTTGAGGTATTAAGGCGGAGGCCGAGGCTGCTCAATCATACTAAATCTCTGACCATCACAAACATCACAACTAAACATGCTGGAATTTATAAACCATATTTTCTAACTAGAAATGGACAGACAACAAAAGCATTTATAGTTTATGTCTATGGTGAGTTGAGATCATTTGTTTTGTTCTTTAAATATTTAAATAATGGACAACATAAGCACTTACTCAACCACTGAATCATTTTCAGCTCGTCTGCCTGTTCCTGTCATCAGCAGTAACTCTTCAAACTGTTCTTCCTCATCATCATCATCATCATCATATTGTACATTGATGTGTTCAGTGGTGAATGTGAGTCATGTGACTCTCTCCTGGTACAAAGGAAACAGTTTATTGTCCAGCATCAGTGTGTCTGATCTCAGCATCAGTCTCTCTCTACCTCTGGAGGTGGAATATCAGGATAAAAACACCTACAGCTGTGTGATCAACAATCCCATCAGCAACCAGACAAGACATCTGAATATAAGCAAACTCACATGTCACACATGTTCAGGTACAGCAGCACTGCTGATATTAGTTAGCGTTTATTGACTGAGCTGATCTCAGTTTGATGTTTTTATTCCTCAGACTCTGTTCACTGCTGTGGTTCTACTGAAGCTGTGATCAGATTGGTCCTCTCTGCTCTGGTGGGCGTGGCTACTGTCATTCTTCTGGTTTATGACATCAGATCAAGAAGAGCTGAACAAGATCAAGCACATATTCATACCTTAGAAACCTAATGTCATTTCTTTGTTTTCAATTGTTTCATGGCTTTTTATAGTCATCTGCTGGTACTGATGCGAATGAAAATTGCTTTGCTCATATTAGATTTAGTATAACATGGTTTTTAATTTGTTTCTAATCATTATTCATTTTTTTTTCTTAATATGATCATTCATAATTGTCTGGGTGCTTTAAAGGACGAACTTATAGGCTACCAGCAGCGAACGAATCGTTAGTCTGGTGCATTCAGCAAATTAGCTTACTTTAGCGTTTATTATTTTACAGATCAGACGTCTCTAATACTGAAACCCCTATATGAAAACATTTATTTGCATTTTGAAGTTCAGACTTGACAGAGATGATATTTCCCTCAGTTGTTACCGCTGTCCATTATGTTCATCTGTCTATAATGTTTTCTCATTCTGAGGTTCGAGTCTCAATCTGTTTTATTAAATTTATTAAGTACAGCTTGAATTTTGAGTTCAGCAATGCACACATATATAGCTTTACATTATTAAAACATCACTGTAAGACCACCTTTATTCTTATTACATAATATAATTTTTTTTCCTAGTTTAACAAGAATCTCACTATTCTTGTTTTTATTTCTACACACTTCCTACGTTCTAGTCACGTACTTCGCATAAGCCCCGCCCACGGCGCTGACTCCTCACTCGTGGTCTCCTCTGATTGGCTGCGCGTCCGGCCAATGGTTCTCAGCCATCTGTGCAGGAACACAACCGAGCCATATTTCACTGACCATTAGCTCTAGCGCCATTCATTATTATATCGGGATCTTCATCTAATATAGGTCCTTTAACAGTGCAGAGATGCGGATCGTTGTAGCAGTGTGCTTTATATCTGCACTGGCATTTTCTGCGTATGCAGACGTGTATTTTAAAGAACAATTTCTGGACGGAGGTAAATTTCACTTCTTTGGTCATGCGTGAGATCAGATACATTGTCACGGTTTCATTGAGATGAAAGCGTTTCTTGAAAATATCAAAATAGCGTGTTTTTATTGTCTTTTTATGATGTATTGAACAAGTTTACTTTCTTGCATTTCTAAGATCAAAGCCTGTTGTGTCATCTCGCCAGTGTCACTTCGATTGACTGTATTTGCATATTAAACTGTGGTATACAAATTACAAGTCATGCTAGGAATCTATAATTTGTGAAAATTGTTCTGTTTTTTGTCTAAATGCGTACCTACTCATGGATTATGGCAAACGGGAAATATCTCTTATGAATCAAAGTGTTAGGTTTTGGTTTCATTTCACTTTTTTAACTATTAAACTGTTGTAAAGGCAAATTTAAGATACTGGTGTTTCATATAAGTTGTTTTTAACGTAGATTATTTGCATAATTTAAATCACATAATAATTTAAATGATATGTGATATAGTAAAATTCCAGTCTGGAAATATTTTCATATTATGGCTAATAAACAATACATGGGCAATGTAAAATAGATAAATAAATGTACAGTATGAAATATGGATAACTTTATTTTTTGGCTTGATAAAGACAAAATGTTTGTCTTTTAATAGAGACAGAGGTATCTTAAAAATAGTTCTCTCTTGACTGTAATATAATGTTATTGCTGGATGAGAGCAAAATGTTATTTAAAAATGGGGAAAGATTAAGTAGCTGCAATTAAAAATCTATTATTGACTGATATGATCCAAATAAAATTTTTGCAAACACTTTAAACTTTGTCTCCAGATGGTTGGAAAAGCCGATGGGTCGAATCCAAACACAAATCCGACTACGGCCAGTGGAAACTGACCTCAGGGAAATTCTACGGCGATGCCGAGCTTGATAAAGGTCAGAGGTCACAGCTCTTTCACAAGCGCCCTTTGTTTGAAAAGAAAATGCAAATAGGTACAAGTCAATGTGAGACGACTAATGCAATGTGTTTTTTCCCTTCAAGGTTTGCAGACAAGTCAAGACGCTCGGTTTTATGCTGTATCCAGTCGTTTTGACTCATTTAGTAATGAGGGTAAACCGCTTGTCATCCAGTTCACTGTGAAACACGAGCAGAAGATCGACTGTGGTGGTGGGTATGTGAAAGTCTTTCCCGCTGACCTGGACCAGACCGATATGCACGGCGAATCGCAGTACTACATCATGTTCGGTAAGTCATGAATGTTGGCTTTAAATGTGCACTAGGTTGTGTTTTTCCACCAAGAAAGCCAGCGTAGTGCAATGTGAAATCCAAACTGATGGCATTTACTTTCACTTTCACTATTTTTGTGTCATGTTCACTCTGCTCGTTCTCGTAGGACCCGACATCTGTGGCTACAGCACCAAGAAAGTTCACGTCATTTTCAACTACAAAGGCCAGAACCACCTAATCAAGAAGGACATCAAATGCAAAGTATGTTTCGTTAATGTATTTGAAATATCTTGAGATTTAATCGCAGCTGTTGCAATTCAGTTCTTCCGCTTGGGCCCGACAGGACGACGAACTCACGCACCTGTATACGCTGATCCTGCGGCCAGACCAGACGTACGAAGTCAAAATCGACAACGAGAAAGTGGAGTCGGGTTCTTTGGAGGAAGACTGGGATTTCCTTCCTCCAAAAAAGATCAAGGACCCCGAGGCCAAGAAGCCAGAGGATTGGGACGACCGGGCGAAAATCGACGATCCTGAGGACACAAAACCTGAGGTCTGATTTCATTGTGTAGAAATCTTACGAAAAAGTTGTTCTTAGACATGAATCTAATGGTGCGTTATGTTTAGGACTGGGACAAACCTGAGAACATTCCCGACCCTGATGCTAAGAAACCAGACGATTGGGATGAAGACATGGATGGAGAATGGGAACCTGCTATGATCCCGAACCCAGAGTACAAGGTACAAAACCACAGCCCTCACATAGAAGATCCTAGTATTTCATGACCTACTAAACATGAAGCCATAAATGGCTTCAAAGTGGTCGTATTTGTCTAGTTAGATGGTTTTAGACCAGTTTGGGGCAGTTTTGAGACCAGTTACAACCACTTTGAAATGGTCTTTTCCTCAGGGTAAGCTGTCAGAAGTAAGCAGGTTCAGTACCAAGTAGGTTTGGACTTTCTAGGAGTTTCTGAGAGTGAGAAATGTTATCATCTCATTATCAAGGGATGTTCTCATGTAGAATATCCTAATTTTTTGAGAGCTTCCAAACATAAAGCCATAAAGTGCTTCAAAGTGGTCGGATTGGTCTAGTTATAGACCTTGAGAGACCAGCTAAAACCATTTTAGACTGGTTTCAATCCCAAATAGGTTTGGACTTACTAGGAGTTTTTGAGATTGATTAATGTAATCATCTCATTATCAGAGATGCTGTCATGTAGAAGATCCTAATATTTTGAGATCTACCAAACATAAAGCTATGTGCTTCAAAGTGGTCAGATTTTACTAGTTTGATGGTTTTAGACCAGTTAAAACCACTTTGGAGTGGTCTTTTCTGCAGGGTAAGCTGCCAGAAGTAATCAGGTTCAGTACCAAGTAGGTTTGGACTTTCTAGTAGTTTCTGAGAGTGAGTAATTTGATGTTCTCATGTAAAAGATCGTAATATTTTAAGATCTACTAAACATAAAGCCATAGATGCTTCCAGCTTGTCAGATTGGCCTAGTTTATACCTTGGGAGACCAGCTAAAAACACATTAGACTCGTTTCATTCCCAAATAGGTTTGGACTTCTTTGAATTCTATGATTTTTTTGAGAGTGAGTAATGTTATCGCATTATCAGAGATGTTCACATGTAGAAAATCCTTATATTTTAAGATCTACTAAAACATAAAGCCATAAAGTGCTAATGGTCAGATTGGTCTAGTTTAGACCTTGAGAGACCAGCTAAAATCACTTTAGACTCGTTTTATTCCCAAATTGGTTTGGGCTTTAGGAGTTTTTGAGAGAGATTTAGACTCAAGATTGTTTCATGTGGACCATTTCTACAGTTTTTTTTTTAAACTAACTTATCTTCTCAATCAGAGTGATTGTTTATTACATAGGAACCAGTTTTACCAACCGGCTAATAAAGTTCCGTTTATATAGGGTGAGTGGAAACCAAAACAGATCGACAACCCCAACTACAAAGGTACCTGGATTCACCCTGAAATTGACAACCCTGAATACACTCCAGATAACACCATTTACAAATTTGACAAAGTTGGCGTTCTGGGACTGGATCTTTGGCAGGTATGGTTTAGATTGGCATACCATTAGTAGGTTTTGAACAAATTTGGTTTGGTTATCTCTGGTAACATTAACCAGAATGACCGATTATGTGGTGAAAATTTCCAGAAACTGTTGACCTTTCTTACAGGTGAAATCTGGCACGATCTTTGATAACTTCCTGATCACTGACGATGTTGAGGAGGCAGAGAAATTTGGTACAGAAACGTGGGGTGCAACAAAGGTAAAAACATTCGAATATTGATAATTTACATTTGTTAGATATCTGGGATCGGTTCTCTCATTTGTTTCCACAACATGTATATTTAACCATAAATATTGATGGCGTAATGTTGTTTTTTACGTATCAGGGACCAGAAAAGAAAATGAAGGACCAGCAGGAAGAAGAAGAACGGAAGAAGCGTGAAGAGGAGGAAAAGAGCAAGAAGGAAGACGATAATGAGGAAGATGAGGAGGATGAAGATGAGGATGAGCCAGAGGAGGAAGAGCACACAGAAGAACCTCCTGAGGAGGAAGAGGAGGGTGAGGAGGATACGATCCCTAAAGATGAGTTGTGAAAAGGAGTTCCTTCCTAAATGAGCAGATCTGAGTTTCTGAAGTCTTTTTCTTTATATATGTGGTGTGAATTTTTGGCCCCGCCCCTTTCTAGTCACATGTCGCATCCCGTAACTCGGGTTTCTTTTGGTTTTGCTGCTAGATTTGCCCCCCAATACATCCATAGTACGGCCTGATAAAGTTTAGATTAATTAATGTTTGGGTTTTCTGTTCTGTCTTGAGTCGCGCAAGGGGAAAATTCTAATGTATCATTTGTTGGATTTGCACTTTTTTAAAATAAATGATTTATTTTTAAATGTTTGTCCGGCTCATTTTTCGTGGATGTTAAATTGTCCTAATTTTTGGTTGAAAGCAAATGTTTACTTATTAAATGCAAGTACTATATATATATATATATATATATATATATATATATATATATTTTTTCTGGTTTTATTTTAATTTTAGTTAAAGTTTTAGTAATTTGTTCTGTTTTTGTCCTTTTTAATAGTCTCTGTTAATTTTAAATATGTCTATATAATCTTTTATATTTAGGTTTCAGTTAAGTTAAAAGTAAATGAAAATGAGAAATTAGCTTAAGTAACAATTTTAATTTCAGTTTGTTTGTTTTTTTTTAATTAACTGTAATAACTATTACATATGTGACCCTGGACACACAAAACTAATGTAGCACGGGTATATTTTGTATTATTTTTTCAATATTTCTAATATTTTGCACCCTCAGATTCCAGATTTTCAAGTAGTTGTATCTTGGCCAAATATTGTCCTATCCAAACAAACGTCAGTGGAAAGCTTATTTACTCAGCTGTTGTTTATAGACTTGTGGTTTTGTGGTCCAGGGTCACATATATGAATCTAATTTATTTGATATCGTAATGACAAAAAACCTTCCATTAAATAGTTAAACACATATAGTTTTCAGATATAATAGTTTAAATTTAAAAATGTCATAAAAGTGTCCTAAAGAACATTCACTGAGGCATTTTGTTGTCAAGTGACAAGAAAACCATAAACAGGACCCTTTGAGACTCCAAATGATTAAGTCTTTCAACAATATCAGAAAATCTGACCTTTTTCATGCCAAGACAAGGTTATTTGAAGGTATCGATCAAGTGGTAAAACACCAAGAAAAACTGTGTCCTCACTACTTAAGTCAATTAAATCAAGACTTTTGTTGAAAATGATGTAAATGCTTTTCAAAACCAACATGTACATTATATTTCTAAGAACTAAGAATGAGTGTTTTAAAAAAGATTACACTTTTTCGTGGTCTCCAACATGACGGACCCAGTGAAGCTTGTTCTGAGGTAATCTCTAGAAACGTGTTTCTTGGGTATTTTATCTCATATGCCAGTGAGACACTCTCTTATGAGGTCACTGTACGTATCCATGTATCCATGTGTCCATGTCTCCATGTGTCTTGTCCAATTCAGCAAGTAGATGGCGTCTTCCCATAACACACACAGGCGCCTCATCCCTCCTGAAGATAGCTGAGTCACATCTCCAGGCGCGCTCATTGAAGACACTTCCGAGGCTGTATTTCGCGGGGTCTGGCGCTCAAACACAATGTTGACGATCACTCTGAAGACCCTCCAGCAGCAGACGTTCAAAGTGCAGATAGATGAGGAGTTGACGGTGAGTGTGCGTGTCTGTACCCGTGTAAACATGCCAGCGAGCGGGCATGACGCGCTGGGAAACGCCGCGGCCTCCGGCGGCTGCTGCGTGTGCAACACGCGCACGGACAGTCGCTGTCATTGTACAATATTGCATTATAACAGGTGACGTCACAGAGCCGCACATTCTAACGGCCGTTAATTTGAAAATAACGGTCGCGTTGGTCACTTTAACCGTCTGTTTACACTCTCGCCTTGTGGCAAGCCGTTTTAACACCTATTCGATTAAACGAACTAGTCTTGTTTATGTTACATATTACTTATTTTAATTACCAGCAAGTTGTCCAGTAGTGACTAAGTATATTTTGTCTAGTTCACTTGTAAATATTCATTAGATAGGCTACTAGAATGCTAGCTATCCCAGTAGTTAGTCACTAATGCTTATTCATTAGACACCAGTATTTGTCAGTATTCCACAAATAACTATTCTGTTCTGTTTACAAACTGCTAATTTTTGTGTTAAACTCTATGGTGGTTTGTTAACTATACATATATACTATACACATCCAACTAGTTATTGCCTGTACCTGTTCTACTTTACTATTTTTCATTAAAAAAAACATGTATGTCTATGTTACTTTTAATTATACCAGTAGTTACTATGTATTGCAGCTTTACTAATCTGTGTTCATTAGTTACAAGTATGTATGTGCTATACACTAGTATGTATCCCAACTGTGAGTAGTATTATTTATTTTCTCACTAGTTATTTATTTGTTTATTTACTTGTCATAAGTAATGACTTGTAAGAATGGATCCTTTATAGTTTGATAAGTCTTACTAGAAAGGTTGAAAATGCTACTAACAGCTGGAATACACAGCAGTGTATATACTAGTTTGTTTTTATGAATGAATATTAAAATAGCTTGCCATGCTTCTTATTTTCCTAGAATGACAATGCATCACTGATATGGATTGTTTATGTATTATGAACTGCTATTATTTAAAACTTATTTTTATGCAGTCAGATGATGTGTTGCAGTCAGATGTGTGATAGTCATTTGAATGGCTAGTGTTTACTATAATTCATTTAGGGTGCTTTGGTTCCTGAAGAGACTTGGGAAGCACATGACCATTAGACGTCTGCTTTCATAATCATACAGTTCATGAGTCTTATTTTGTCCTTGAAAATGTATTCTTTAATTCTGAAGATGTTTCTGATTAAATTCTGTCCTTGTATATTGTAAATACAGGTAAAAGCTCTTAAAGAGAAGATAGAGGAAGAAAAGGGGCAAGATGCGTTTCCAGCTGTCGGTCAAAAGCTAATCTATGCAGGTCTGTTTCTCTGGAAGTTTCTTATTTCTGCCATTTTACTTTTTGCATCCACCATGTCCTTCTTTGGTTTTGATGAGATGCTCTTTGATTTACAACATTGCGTTTGTGTTTTTCTCCATAAAACGCAGGCAAAATTTTGAACGATGATATACCTCTAAAAGAATATAATATAGATGAGAAGAACTTTGTCGTGGTGATGGTTACAAAGGTAAGGCTGTTTTATTTTTCACAATTCTCTCATTGCCTTCTTCAGAAGATCGTTGTATTTTTCCAAGATGTTCAACATGTATGTAAGTTTCTGTGGAAGTCCATTTCCACCACTGAGTAAAAAATTTTAAAAAGGCAATTGCAAGTTATAAAGAAACACTACACATCTGCATGTTTCTATACACTGAACATGTAATACTTCACATGCATGCATCACCGTTTTCCAAAATTAGCATTTTCGAAGTTTACCAATCCGACCTCATGGCAATTCGTATACATTTTATGAGGTAGCTAATTCGTACAACCTCACTCATATGAATTTGTACAATTTGTGAAAAATCGTATGTATTTTACGAGGTTCGCAAATACGTAGTAATTTGTACAAAGAACCGCCCCTAACTCCATCCCTAAACTTACACGTCACAGAAATCGTACAAGATTACGACTAAGATTAGCCACCTCGTAAAATACATACAAATTGGTCATGAGATAGTGTTGAGTTTACACAGAGATGATAATAGTTTGTTATTGAATAATAGTATGGCACTTTTAATTGTGAGATATAATATCGCAATTGCGCGTTATAAAGTCAGAGTTGCGAAATATTCTGGGAACAGATCAGTCTTTTTTTTCCCCTTAAAAAAACTTAATAATTCTCTGTTACAAGTTTATATACAATTCTAAGGAAAATATCAGAATTGCCTGTTTTTATCTCGCAATTGTGACTTTATATCACACAGTTATATATAACAGTTTTCAACTAAAAACAAAAACCGAAAACCTTTTCTGTGGGCCTGAATATGCAAAATCTAAAAAAAAAAAAAATGGCTTCAAAGTTTAAGTTTCTGAAAACAATACCATTATCATCTCTGTGTAAACGCAACGCTATCTCATGACCAATTCGTACGTATTTTACAAAGAGTGGGTAATTCGTACAATCTCTCATGGCAATTTGTATATATTTCATGGGGCTAATTCGTACAACCTCACTCGTACGAATTTGTACAATTTTTGAAAAATCGTACATATTTTACGAGGTGGAAAATTTGTAGTAATTCATACAAATTACCACCCCTAGCCCCACCCTTAAACCTACACGTCACAGAAGTCATACAAAATCGTACGTATTACCCATCTCGTAAAATACATACAAATTGGTCAGGAGATAGTGTTGAGTTTAGACAGAGATGATAACTAAACTGGCACTTTGAATTGTGAGATATAAACTCACAGTTCTGACTTTTTTCTCAGAATTGAGTTTATATCTCATAAAAAGTGTAAACTCAACGCTATCTCACAACCAATTCATACGTATTTTATGAGGTGGCTAATTCGTAATTGGCTAATCGTAATTTTGTACAATTTCTGTGATGGGTAGGTTTAGGGGTGGGGTTGGGGTGGTTCTTCATACGAATTACGACAAATTTGCCACCTTGTAAAATCCGTACGATTTTTCAAAAATCGTACAAATTCGTAGGAGTGAAGTTATATGAATTAGCCACCTCATAAAATATGTACGGATTGCCATGAGTTCGGGTTGGTAAACTACGAAAATGCAAATTTGTGAAAACGGTGACGTGTTCAGTATAGAAATGCACAACTGTATAGTGTTTGTTTACTAAGCGACAATGCCAACTACTGGCCTGACATGCGTAATACTGTGTATTAAGTCACAAGGTTAACGAGGATAATGACAACGTTGTCGCCTGTATGCAAAACTTGTCAAAAATATACAATTGTTGTGTAAATGTACTCAATGTGCAACAAAAAACTGATTTGGTATAATTACCTCCCAAAACGAGAACGAAAGTCTCACACGATTGTGTTTAACGAACATTAGGCATATAAACACAAGATAACATGACTGCAAGTTAAATTTGCACAGAAACAATGTTGAAGTCCGTTGGCATTTTTCTATAGTTCTCTGTGCAGTTGTGTTTCTTTTCCTACAGCCCAAACCTGCAGCACCGCCACAAGCTCCTCCTCCTGCTCCAGCACTGGCGGCCGCCACTAACGTTAGCGCTACCACTAGCGCTAGCCCTACCACTAGCGCTACCGCTAGTGCAGCCACGGTCAACCCTCCCGCGCATCCGCCCTCAACTCCTGCTGCGCCTCCTGCTGCCTCCACAGTGCCTGTATCGACCCCGACTCCCGCACCCGTAGAACCAGCGGCATCAGAGGAGCCGCCCGCCCCGCCCGTCACAGCGCCCCCTGCTGCCTCGGAGGCTGTTGTCGAAACGCCTGAGCCTGTTAGCGCGACTCCTGCTCCGGTTTTAGAAGAGGAGAGCCAGGCAGTGGAAGAGGAGCAGGCCATCGCCCAATCAGAGGCCAGGTATGGCCACACCCACAAAAAAAACTTTTTTATCGCTTAAAGAACGAAAATTCCTCAATTTCTCGTCTGTTTTGTTTAGCATTACAGATGAGTTGGATCTTTTAGAAGCAGCTGCGTCCATACTAGGTACATTTGGGTTTGTGGTTTTGTTATAAATCAGGTAAAGGAGAAAAGAACTTGAATTTAAGATCTGTCGCCTGCGTTTTTTTAGTTACAGGTCAAGCGTATGAGAATTTAGTGACGGAAATCATGTCAATGGGTTATGAGAGAGAACAGGTGATCGCCGCCTTACGAGCAAGTTATAACAATCCGGACAGAGCCGTAGAGTACCTCCTTATGGTGAGAGTTACTACCTGCTTTCATGTCGACTTGAAATAGTACCTTGTATAAACCACACAAATGAACAAGTTTTTAATGTCCGTTCCTCAGGGTATTCCCACAGAATCGGAGCAGCCGCCACAGGAAGTAGTGCGGCCCACGCCCGTGTCCAACCCTACCCCTCCAGCACCACAGCGACCTCAGCCGCCGCCCGCCGCAGCCGGTGAGTGGCCATTTGTTCACGACGTGTGGAAATAGACGCCCATTTGCCCCGCAGCTGCCGCCTCCTTGCTAATTCGATGAACCGTTATTTCGGTAGCACAGCTGATGGCGCGGTCTTGACTATTTACGCTCATGGGCGTTACTTGAACTTTGGACTTTACAATGGTTTTTTTGCTTTTCTATTGTTTAGGGTCAATTTAAGCACATTTGATTTTTAAACAGTTTGAAACACTTGTTAAACTATTTATTACTTCTTTAAATTTGGTGGCTTTTTCTTATTTTGGGCCATGAATGTGTGTGCAAAGTTTCAACATGTAGATGTGTTTTGGAGAGGCTGTACACATTTTGGTGGTGTTGAGGTCAAATTGACCCTCATGGGTTTACATGCAATTTGCCAAAAATTAAAAAACAGCAAAGAGTGAGGTAAAAACCCATTTTTAAGAAACAGCCTGAAATAAAAAAAAAAAAAAACAAAACAAAACAAAACAAAAACAGACATATTAAAAAAAAAAAATACTTGAAAAATGACAAAAACACCACAAATTTGTCAAACTTTGCCTAAACTTTTGAACAGGTGATAAAAATAAAAACAAATATAAAAACATTAATAATATTTAAACTAAATTCAACTAAAATGAAACTAATTTATGTATAATGTTTATATTGTTTATAATTAGTCGTTTGCACCATTACACAAGTAGTCATAAGTTAACAAAAAATAACTTTTTATTTTGTGAAATAAAAATTAAATAAAATAATAAACATAAAGTATATATTTCTAGTCTCTGTCAAGCTACAATTAGTGTTTTTAGCATCATTAATATTCTGCTGTAGTTTTTCTTCATATATTGAGTTACTTTTTATATTTTCCATCTTGATTTTCATGTTTTAATAATTTTGTTGTTTTGAAATTTTAAATGTCTATAGTTTTTAAGTTTTAGTTTATTTAGTTTGAGTTATTTTAGAACTTAAGATCAAACTAAATGAAAATGAGAAATGTAGCTAGTTTTTTTATATAGCTTTTTTATTTTAATGTTGTATTTTTATTTTAATTCAAGTATTACATTTTTATTTTATATATATTGTATTGTTTTCTATATTTTATTGTATCATTTAATATTTAATATTTTATATATATATATATATATATATATATTTTTTTTTTTTTTAATTTTAAAATAACTTACTTAGGTTCCATACACAATGTAAACAAAGTAAACAGATAAAATAAAAATGACAAAACCAACAAAATTACTAAAACTAATTAAAAGTGACAACAGACAATATGAAAATGAAATCTAATTCACAATATTAACAAAAAATATATTTGTATGTCAGTGTCACTAAAATAACACTGTTAAAATTATTATGAATATAAACAATTTAATTATTTAATAGAACATTTAAATTGTATTAATATATAATTCATATTATTTAAAAATAACACGTTATTTAAGATTAATAAAGTAAATATTTAAATAATTCTGGAATTATTACCATTCATACCACAGTATGCAAAATTCATAAATTTATTGTGTTGAGTTTTGGCGAATTTCATGGAAACCAGTGAGGTCCAACTCATACAGCATAAAAAAAGTGAACACTGTGAAATGTTGATGTTATTTTTACATTCATTTAAACAATAAAAATGACAAAACACAACAAAATGACTAAAACTTTAACTAAAAGTGAAAATAGACTAAATATAAAAGAATAATATAATAATAATATAAGTTAATATTCTATAATATACATTTTATATTATAGAATAGTATAAAAATTAAATCTTATTAAAAATATTAACTAAAACTCTAATAGCATGTCGATGGTAAAATAACGATATAAAAATTTTAATTATTAAAAAAAAATATATGTATTTAAATAAATATTAAATAATTAACATTAATGCTACAAAAAGCACAAATCATGTATTTATAGTGTTAATGCCCCCCCCCCTAGCGACAGGTGCAGAGTCGGGAGCGGCGCAGGCCTCGGCAAACCCGCTGGAGTTCCTGAGGAATCAGCCGCAGTTCCAGCAGATGCGTCAGATCATCCAGCAGAACCCTGCGCTCCTGCCCGCGCTCCTGCAGCAGCTGGGCCGCGACAACCCGCAGCTCCTGCAGGTGCGTGGAGCTTAGCGCTGAGCCACAGCGGTCGAACGCACAGAAATGCTAAATCCGCGTTTATTTATTTTTCTGTGCAGCAAATCACACAACATCAGGAGCGGTTCGTGCAGATGCTGAATGAGCCGCACGGAGGCGAGGCCGGAGCACCACAGACCAATTACATCCAGGTCACGCCGCAGGAGAAGGAGGCCATCGAGAGGGTACGCTAACAGTGCAAAGTGTAAATACTGTCATACTAGGGACAACGAACAGACCAGTGTGAAATTTTGTTTTACTAGTTACCACTTGGCCATGGTAGTGTCACAGAAATTACACAAAAAATATGAAACAATGAGAATTGTTGCCTGTATTTCAGTTAATGTTTATTTTATTTTAAGTAATTTTTTTTGTATGGTTTTAGTTTTAGCACTGTAGCCAATTTTCAAAGCTGCAGCGGTTTTAAATTAAAACAAAATACTAATAAATCGATTCACTTTTACTTAAAGTCAGCATAAAATGACATTTGCATTCCGTTTTATTTTTAATTTAATCAAAATTTGTAATTTCATTTATATTTATATTTTTAATTAAATATTTATATTTAATTTAAAGGAAAATTAAATATATATATTATTATATATTATACTATTATAAATGATATAAAATATAAAAAAAAACTAAGGTATTTCATATAGGCTATACTATAGAGACATATTTTAAAAATTAAAAAAACTGAATTAATAAAACTTTAACTAACATAAAAAATATATGAAGTATAATGTATTTATGTAACTTGAAATGGTAAAATAATTAAAACTAAAGTAATAAACAAAAATAAATAAAACTATATAGACATTTTAAAAATGAAAAAAAAAAATCTTGAATTAATAAAACTGAAAACATTATTAAAAAAACTATTAAATACTGTGAAAAATATATTTAAGGAAACTATATATTTTTAGCTTTAGTTGAAATGATAAAATATTTAAAACTAAATAAACAAAAAGTAATAAATAAAATGTAATAACTATGTAGACGTATTTTAAAAATGAAAAGAAAAAACTAAATAAAGCTAAATGTAAATATATTACAAAATAAAAAACTATAATGCAAAAAATATGAAAAAACAACAAAACAATAAAGAAATGTTATATATATTATATAACATGTTATATATATATTATATATTTTTAAACTAAAATGTGCATAATTCATGTTTGTTGCAATCTAATGGTTATGTAGTAATTTGCTAATCGAAAATAATTTATTATTATAATTTTGTGTCTTTGTCGTTTAATTATATTATACTGTAATTTATTATAATTCAAATACCTATATGTTTTTTAAATTGATGTTTTTTATTGATAATTACTTGGCTTTTAAAAAATATATATAATGTGCATTAACACTTACTGTTAACACTTCCACAAAACAAAATGTATGTAACGGTAAAATAATTAAAACTAAATAAATAAAATTATAAAAATAATCAAATAAAAAATAAATTAATTAATAAGTAAACAGTAATAAAACTATATAGACATTAAACATTACATTAAAAATGTAAAAAAAAAAAAAAACAACAACCTTGAATTAAGAAAACTAATGAAAGATGAAAAAAAAAAATATATATATATATATATATATATATAGTATGAGAAACTATATATAAACTAAATATTAACTAAAACTAGAATAGTTTATCAATAATAGAACAGTATATATCTATAGTATTGTACTTTATTACAATTCAGTAACTATATGTCATTTTATATTGATAATTACATACTGATAATTTAGCTTTTTACATAATTTATATTATATATATCACACACTAATAATCTTTTTATTTTAACACTAAAAGTCAAGGTTAACAAAAATTGTAACACAATAGAAAAACTATATAAAAAAATATATAAAATATATTTAAATATTAAAAAATAATATAAATATATAAAAAAATATATTTATTTTCAGCAAGCTGCCAAGGCAGTATTTTTTAGATTTTAATTAATTTTAATATAAATGTAATAAATTCAAAATGATTAAACAGTCATTTTACACAACATGTTTCAACATTTTATAAAATTGCGTTGTTTATGTTTTCCAGTTAAAAGCTCTGGGTTTTCCCGAGGGACTCGTCATCCAAGCCTACTTCGCCTGCGAGAAGAACGAGAACCTCGCCGCCAACTTCCTGCTCCAGCAGAACTTTGACGACGAGTGAACGTGAACCGTTTAGACACGGCGACGCTCGGGAGGACGGCGACGGAGAGAATGCAAGCGCTAGGCCCCATGTTGTGCGCGTGTGTGTGCGTGTGTGTGAATGTGTGCGTTAGAGCGAACAGGACGTCGACTGGTCTTCCATGATGACTTTCATGGAGTTTAAACTGAAGCCATGACGTGAAGTTATTATCAGCACAGCTAATTTTTATTTTCGATAGATATAGCCGATCCTCCGCGACGAGGCGTCCGTTGTCTGTCTGGTTTCTGCTGCTATCTCTGCTGTGTGTGTCGAGTGAGGTTTTATTTACAGTTAAAACCCTGCCAAAAAACTCTTAAGGTCATTTCACGCCATTGTTTTTCAGTATTAAAAACGAGACGATTCTGAGTAGATGCCAAATTTAATTTGTTGTCTTTTTCAACGTTGTACCATTTTTATTGTGTTTTGGAGTCACAGTTACATCAAATTAAATATGGCGTCTACTTATGCCGCGTTTACTCTTCTTTCCATACGAGTCCAACGTTTATGCAGTGGACGTCACTAAAATTATCCATTAAACCATTAATATTACAAATAAACCAAATGTTTTGCACTGCATGGGTATGTTGGTATCTTTAAACCCATGTATAAAATAAGAAAACTGTCAATAACGTCTACAATTATTAGTTCTTGATACTAAACAGCATTGATAGTTGGGATGTGACTATCTGGTTGGCTACTTATTTAGATTTAATTTCCAATAGGTTTATTTCTGTTATGTGATAGGGGCGGTTCAGCCAAAAATTACAGTTCTGGTATCATTTACTCACCCTCCACTTCTTTCTTCTGTTAAACACAAAAGAAGATATTTTGATGAATGTTGGTAACCAAACTGGTGACGGTAGCCATTGGCTTCCATAGTATTTTTTTCCGTACTTTGAAAGTCAATAGCTACCGTCAGCTGTTAACTGTAATCAAACTGGTGACGGTAGCCATTGGCTTCCATAGTACTTTTTTTCCGTCCCATGGAAGTCAGTGGCTACCGTCAACTGTCAACTGTAACCAAACTGTTGACGGTAGCCATTGGCTTCCATAGTATTTTTTTTCCGTACTTTGAAAGTCAATAGCTACCGTCAGCTGTTAACTGTAATCAAACTGGTGACGGTAGCCATTGGCTTCCATAGTACTTTTTTCCGTCCCATGGAAGTCAATGGCTACCGTCAACTGTCAACTGTAACCAAACTGTTGACGGTAGCCATTGGCTTCCATAGTATTTTTTTTCCGTACCATGAAAATCAATGGCTACCGTCAACTGTAACCATAGTATGGAAGAAAACAGTATAGAAAACAAGTCATTGGCTACCATCAGCTGTAACCCAACAAGTGATGGTAGCCATTGATTTATATAGCAATTTTTTCCGTATCATAGAAGTCAACGGCTACCATCAACTGTCAACTGTAACTATAGTTACACTTGTAAGTCGCTTTGGATAAAAGCGTCTGCTAAATAAATAAATGTAGATGTATAGTATGGGAGAAAAAAAACATTATGGAAAACAAGTCAATGGCTACCATCAACTGTAACCAAACAGGTGATGGTAGCCACTGGCTTCCATAGTATTTTTTTTTCTGTACTTTGAAAGTCAATAGCTACTGTCAACTGTCATCTGCAACCAAACTGGTGACGGTAGCCATTGGCTTCCATAGTATTTTTTTCTGTACCATGAAAGTCAATAGCTACCATCAACTAACCAAACAGGTGGCGGTAGCCATTGACTTCCATAATGTTTTTTCCATACCACGGAAGTCAATGGCTACTATTAACTGTCAACTGTAACAACAGAATGAAAAAAAAAAAACACTATGAAAAACAAGTCAATGGCTACCATCAACTGTAACTAAACAGGTGATGGTAGCCATTGGCTTCCACTGTATTTTTTTCCATACTATGGAAAGCAATGGCCACCATCAGCTGTAACCAAACAGATGATGGTAGCCATTGACTTCCATAGTATTCTTTTCCATACTATGGAAAGCAATGGCTACTGTCAGCTGTAACCAAACAAGTGACGGTAGCCATTGGCTTCCATAGTATTTTTTTCTGTACCATGAAAGTTAATGGCTACCATCAACTGTAACCAAACAGCTGACAGTAGCCATTGACTTCCATAGTATTCTTTTCCATACTATGGAAAGCAATGGCTACCATCAGCTGTAACCAAACAAGTGACGGTAGCCATTGGCTTCCATTATATTTTTTTCCACATCATGAAAGTCAATTTGACTTATGTTTTCAACCAGTTGACGGTAAACATTGACTTCCATAGTATTTTTATTTTTCCATACTATGGAAGTGAATGGCTACCATCAACTGTCAACTGTAACCATGTACTTCTAAAGTGTTTCCTCCATACTAAGGTTACAACTGACGGTAGCCATTGACTTCCATAGTGTTTTTTTTTTTCTTTTCATAATAATGAAAGGCAATGGCTACTGTCAACTGTAACCAAACAGGTGATGGTAGCCATTGACGTCTATAGTGGAGGGTTTTTTCATACTATGGATCAACTGTTTGGCTACCAACATTCTTTTTTATTTCATTCTTCATTTTTAACTCTAAAGTTCCCACTCAAACCAGTTCATTATGCAGTAGAAGCTGAATGAGCAGTGGTTTTGAATGGAGCCCGAAATGCTGCAACAATTGTATTTTATGTGGTGAAGCACCTGAATGTGGTCGAGTGTCTCAGCGGGTCTCGAAAACCTCATAAAAATATGCATTGTAATTTGAATATTTGTACATATATTCGAGTGAAGGAGAAAACAGTGTTGTCTTGGTCTCTGTTGCACACTTAAGACAGTGCCAAACATAATTAAAAACTGGAAATGGATGAAATTACAGAGTTTAGCTGCAATGCTTGAAGTGGATGCAGAATACATATATTTTTATATAAATGATGTGTCCTGCTCCTATAGTTTTGAGTTAAAAATGCTGGAAGGGTATTTTTATCAAATGCGCTGAAAAATCTATGTGTTCTGACAGGTACTGGCAAGACTAAGCATCCTGTTTACAATAGGTGATGCAGTTTTGGTTTTTCATTTCAGCATTTTTTTTTTTTTTTTCGTCTTGGGGGATTTGATGTGTGGAGAAAGTAAGCATGGAAGGGTTTGGTCTTAAATGCATCAGCACATAAGGGTTTGCTGAGTGGTTTATGAATGTATTGTTTCAGTGGTGTGTAAAATAAATTGCTTTTAAAAAGCTTCACTGGAGTCTCCAATTGGATACTGTTGCACTATCTGGTTTCGTTTAATATTAATGGATCCATAAACTCCCCATATGCGTCTGAAGTTCTATGGTAGTAAGAGATTCCCATATACATACTTCAATGAATATTACCATAAGTACCACCTGTAGGTTCAAGAGGCCAACTACTGGGCACATGTTCAGGTCACTCCTCGTTAGTATAGTGGTAAGTATCCCCGCCTGTCACGCGGGAGACCGGGGTTCGATTCCCCGACGGGGAGAATGCCAACCTTTTAAAAACCCATTTAATTTTCAGTGGGTTTGAGACCAATTTTTTATCAAGCAAGACATAGGTACTTATGCTACAGCTTAGGAACAAAAAAGCTTTAGTCAGGTTTACGTGGAAAATCAGGAAGTTCCTCCACCTGACATCAATGTCGCCCCTGACATAGTGCTCCAGGCGGAAGAGGATTTTTTTGTGAACCCTGAGCATTTGGCCCAGCTGAGTCCTTACTTCCAAGCCTTTATTTTTTTGCGGCACTGACAAGATAATCCTTCAAAATTCCCAAATGTAATAAATATTCAAAGTAATATACTCCACATATAAGTTAGACATGTTCATTTGTCCAACATCTACCCCTTGTGGTTTGTTGCGGTATTGACTTGGACAACACAAGAAGAAGGTTCTTATGACCAGAGCTTAGGAACTGAGAAAGATTAGTTGAGGAGGATCAGGAAGCTGTTAATGTCGCTCCTGACGTAGTGCTCCAGGTGGAGGGGGGCGTTGTTCTTTATAAACCGTGAGCCTTTGGCCCAGCTGTGTCCCTACTGCTGAGCCTGGATGTCCATGAAAGACATTAGGATCACATTAAGTTGGACGCCACATAAAACATTTTAAAAACCAGTGTTATGTGAACCCAAGTGTAAGTTCGTGATGCCATCTATTGGGCACATGACCAGCTCACTCCTCGTTAGTATAGTGGTAAGTATCCCCGCCTGTCACGCGGGAGACCGGGGTTCGATTCCCCGACGGGGAGGACTGTAATTTTTTGAAAATCCATTTCATTTTCAATGGGTTTTTATTAAGCAAGAAGTAGGTACTTCTTGTACCAGAACCTAAGCACTGAGAAAGCACTGAGAAAGATCAGGATATTGTCAATGTCACTCCTGACGCAGTGCTCCAGATGTAGAAAGTGTTGCTGTTTGTGACCTATGAGCATTCTAACTTCAAATTTAATTATTCTTGTATGCAAACATTGCAATATGCAACTAAATAAATGAATGCAAGGCTACACCCAGAGTGTAGGCCACCCTTGTGCAATTGTTTGAAAGAGGTTTTAAGAGCCAGTTGACAATAAAGAGATTATAAATCTTCAGTTGTCCAACAGCTACCACTTGTGGTTTCTTGTGGTATTGACTCGACAAATCTTGCACACACAGAGAGATGGTCCACACAGCAGAACACAGGATCCAGGGGGCAAGGATCCAAATTCAACTCCTCCCACCTTACATATACCTAAACCTACCCGTCTCCACCCCCTGATCCCTAAATCCACGCATCTCCACCCCTAAATCTACCATCTCCACCTCCTAGATGTGGAACCAACCCCACCCCCTTGTGTAGAGAGGGGCTACTGCACACAGATATTATAAGCCTTGATGTGAAAACTGATGTCAGCCTTTAAGTGTAACTCAGTAAACCTAGAAAGATATGAGCTAAACATTTACAAAAGCCTTTCTGTATGCTTTTTGAAATTTGGTCTCTCTAGCACTTTAACTGAGATATATTTAGCCCTTGTTTTTGTTTGCTCGCTGACCCCATTCCCATGCTGAGTGGGTGACAGGCTAGAGCAAGGATAGAACTGTCACATGACACACTTTAGCAGAGAAGAGTTGGGAGGGGGAGTGCACAGTCATGGCTTGTGCAAAGCAAGACATAGCTACTTATGACCGGAGCTTAGGAACTGAGAAAGATTTAGTTGAGGAAGATCAGGATGCTGTCAGTGTCACTCCTGACGTAGTGCTCCAGGTGGAGGGGGAGCTGTTCTTTGTAAACCGTGAGCGCTTGGCTCAACTAAGTCCCTACTTCCGAGCCTTGTTTTTTGGCGGTGGTCGGGAGAGCACCAAGAAGCACATAGAGATTAAGGGAGTTGGACTGCAGCAGTTCCACACACTGATGGAGTTCACAAAGAACCTGAAGCTGAACTTGGACTGCAAGAACGTCCTTGACATTTTGGAGGCTGCAGACTTCCTCCAGTTGGACAGGGCTCGGTTACTCTGCTGCAAGTTCTTGGAAAGGCAACTACATATTAGTAACTGCTTGGGAATGATGGCCTATGCTTGGCAGCTTGGCTGCCTGGACCTCTACGCTGCAGCAAGGGATGTAGTCTTGACCCACCTACCTGCCTTAGCCTCCGAAAAGGACTTTATGTTCCTGCCGAAGGAGAGCATTGCTGACCTCCTTGCTAGTGACAACTTAAGCATTCCCAAGGAAGACTCGGCTCTTGATGTGGCCCTTCGCTGGGCAACGTTTGACCCAAGTCGGGAAAAGGACTTCATGGAACTGGTGGGTCTGGTTAGGCCCGAGTGCTTAAGTCTTCCCTACATTACTGATCTTCTGTCCAAGATAAACAGTTCAGACCCACGTGCTAAGCTCATTTGTAGACTGAACGATAACTTGCCCAGCAGTTGGACTATGGGCAGGTCCATGCCTAGAGCCCGCTCAAGGGAAACTCTGTTTGTTCTCGGTGGACCGCATGAGGAAGAGACGCAGCTGCTGTATCAGTTTCACCCCTACAGTGGAAGGTGGCAATCCCATCCACCCCTGCAAAAGAAGTGTCTCACACAGTACTCTGTGGCTGCAGTAGGTAACAACCTATGCATTTTATTCTGCCACAAGTTGTTAGCATAATTCCCTACATGCTTGTCAGGTGTTGCATGCCCTTTCAGGCGTGCCGAATCCGGTCCCTGGAGATCTGTTTGGTTCAGGTGTGTCTGATTAGGATTCAAGCTAAATTTGAAGGTAGATCTCCAGAAAGAGAATTGGGCATTTTGTCTTTGTTGTCTACCAGTCCACACCATCTAAAACAGGGGTGCCCAAACTCGGTCCTGGAGGGCTGCTGTCCTGCAGAGTTTAGCTCCAACTTGCCCTAACACACCTGCCAGGAAGTTTCTAGTATGCCTAGTAAGAGCTTAATTAGCTGGTTCAGGTGTGTCTAATTAGGGTTGGAGCTAAACTCTGCAGGACACCAGCCCTCCAGGACAGAGTTCGGACACCCCAATCTAAAATATTATTTCTTACTCTAAGGGGACAACATAGTAGTGACTGGAGGCTACTTCCGGGACGTGTTATGGTATAGCGTGGACTGGGTGAGCATTTACGAGCATGGCAACAAGCGATGGGTGGACGGCCCAGCGATGCAGAAGTCCAGACACAGCCACTGCTCGGCGGCTCTGGAGTTCCAGCTGTTTGTGTTTGGCGGAAGCATGGACGAGGGGCCTGTGGCCGACGTCGAGAGGCTGGTTTTGGGAGCCAAGGAATGGGACACCGTCAGCCCCATGGTGCGGGCTGTGGAAAGGGCAGCCATTGTCACTTTGGGGACTAGTATTTACGTCGCCTGTGGTCTGGATGAGAATGGGGATGTATACAGTGGGATTCAAAGGTACAAGCCGGAGACTGATCAATGGGACGTGGTGTCCTATTCTCCATTCCCACGGTGAGTAAACGGAAATTGTGTCTAACTTGTTTTGAGCCAGGCTTGGGCAATTCTGGCTCTCAAGGTTCAATGCCTTGCAGATTTTAGCTCCAAGCAAATACATACATGTTTTCAGGATTATTTGAAAATTGTAGGACCTTGAGTTTTGCTCAAACCCTAATTAGGAGTTGCCTACCCCTGCTCTCCACAAACAGTCAATTATATACACTTGGTAAACCCAAGTGTACTTCTTTTCCAGTTACGACCTTCTTGCAACTGAGCTCAATGGTGCCCTCTACCTGCTGGGAGGACAGACTCTCCGCTTAGACATCGACACGGACGAGTGGACAGTTCTTCAAGAGGACTGTCTGGACAACAAATTCTTTACAGGCTGTGCCACAGTGAATGGGCAGATTTACATACTGAGTGAGAGGAAGATCAACAAAACGTACCCCAATATGGTTCTACTGGACCCTTACATTGACAGTTGCTTGGAAATTGACAATAAAATACCCTGTCCTGTCCCCATTAGAGGTTGCATCACAATGCATGTCAATCCTTTCTAAAGCCATAACGTCAACACAAAGTTTTGTGGTGAGCAAAGTCAACCATAATCATATTCTAAAACATTTTTATTGTTATTCAAAAGGTCACAGAGAAAAATGGTGGATGACTGTGCAACATTAACAGTATTGAAGATTATAAGAATATATCCCTCTTCTGTCATCGTTATATAACAGCTACAAAATGTTGCATTAAACCTGGTAAATCCCAATAAAAAGAGGAAAATTCATACAAAAACAATCACAGGTCTTTCATAAGTTAAAAGAGTGTAAGACAAACACACAGGTCAGTTATGGCTACTGTGCAAATAAACTTTCCAGAACCATCTTGAACAACAAAAACACTTTGCCTTTAGCCCTTGGAGCAGATTCAAGAAATCAAGAGCCCTACATAGGCGTCCTCAACTGTTTTCAAGATTTCGAGGCACATGCACTGGTGAGAAACCTCAACTGGTGATTTCTCATCTTGTAAGGCAATGTGCAACAAAAAGTGGCAACTTACAAACACAACAAGCTCCAGTAGTTCCTTGCAACAGTCTTTCAGTAGCAGAATCACAAAGACGAGAGGACATCTCACCACTAGATGGCGTGCTAAGTCTTTCCTAGTGGTGCACCAGTGCTCATTTTGAAAACAACATCCACTGAAAACAACATTTTCACACAACTTAGAAGACTATCTATACATTTTGTTCTACAAGAGTATTTAAAAAGAACACATTTAAATGAGGGTCTGACTCTTTTTTTTACATATCACCTTTCCGTAATGAACATCTGTAGCAAATTAGTAGCCTAATTTAAAGAGTTCAAAACTTTAATACTTAAAATGTCTGTTTCTATTTTAATGTACGCTAAGTATTCTGAGCTTAAGTGCTACTCAGCCAACGGGCTATAATTAATTAAACTAACTTTAAACAAAGTTGAACCTATTTCAAATATACTCCAATGGTAATGTAATAACACAAACAAGTAGTACTTTTTAATTTACGCAATCTACCGACTACGTTTATCGTCAGCAGTCTGAAATTACAGTAGGACTTTGACAAACAAGATAAGCCAAGAAGGTTGGAGAAGATTCAACGTTTAAATACATAAAGTAGCACTACTATCTGGCTTTCGGCATTCTACTATTTATTTTTCGCCTCTGATTTGTTAAATTGTTCAGAACGCAGTTATTAGCCAACGACGCCAATTTCGAGTTAAAGGCACCCTTTTTCTGCTCCCAGCTGCGTTCTTCTTCTCCACCTTCATCTTCTTCATCAGCCTCACTTTCTTCATCGCTCCGTTCATCACGTTCCACCTTAAAACAAGTTTTAATACTTAGAAAACAGAGCGATAACCTCATACATGAACTTACAACTTAAGATACTCACTTTGCCTAAAAAGACAAATTTGTGAACCATTCGAAGAATCAGCCAAGCCCAGAAGATGTGCAGAGCTTGAAGAACCAGCAACAAGCCGTTCAGGAAATAATAACCAGGGTACGGAGGAAAGACGTCCAACGAATCCACCACAGCTGTGTAGACGACTCTGGAAATTGACCAAAGTATGGTTCATAAGCAACGTTTTGGCTATCTGAACATCTTAATGTATTCATAATCATCTGAAATCAGAATTAAATGAAAAATTAAGGCTAAAGAAGTTATTACCTGCATGGGAAAACCACAAGGCGAGTTACTAGGAATACGGTAGCGAAAACGACAAACAAGGCATCGCAGGTTTTTCTCCAACCACCATAATTGAACATCTTGGCAGACTGCAAATCAACAGTTACACACGTCATTTATTTATATATTCAGTCAAAATAATGTGTGCTTTTTTTCTGTTTCAACCTGGTATTTATTAACCCCTGAAGCAAAAAAGAACAAAACAACAATAAATTCTACAAGAGTGAAACTCTCAGAATCTGTTTTTTCAGTATTTATTTGTTAAAAAATCCCACAATGAAGTCTGATTACCTTACGTGGACTTTGCGAATGAACAAAGATCAAATAGGACTATAAAACTGTTATTTTGTTAGTATTAAATCTTTATTTATTAAAGGAATAAACACACTTTTTCTTCCATGTTTAAATTTTTAACAAAAAAAAAGTGCTAAATTTCATTTGATTAATGGATAAATAAATTTCATTCATTTACAGAAAAAAAATTGAATTCACAACACATAATTTCTTTTTTCTTTTTACTTTAAATTACATTTTTTACATTTAAATTAAGTTTTTATGAATGTATTTAATTAGACATCCTTTCTTATCATTAAAATTTAATTAAACCCTTAAATTGGAATCCAAAAAAAAAAATAAAAAATTAATTGGTAAAAAATAAACAGAATAAATGTGTATTTCATAGGGCCCTTAAAATAAAATTTTTGTTCAACCTTTAATAAATTGTTCTTAAATTATATAAGTTTTATTATTTTAATTATTTGTCATGCGTTTTCATTACTAACATTTAATTTAACCATTAAAAATGAGTCCAGAAAGATTAACATTTTATTTGCCAAAAAAATTAATTTAAATAATGGATAAATGATAAATACATTTCATTCATTTACAGAAAAAAATTTAAATGCATGACACATAATTTCTAAAAAAAAAAAAAAAAAAAAAAAAATATATATATATATATATATATATATATAGTTAATTAATTAAAAAATAATTTAAATTTGTCATTTCTTATACGTATTACATTTCAAATTATTTTTTTAGATTTAAATTATATTACGTTTTTATGTATTTATGTAATTAGCCATTTTCTGATCATTAGATCATTGTTCTTTTTCAATTAATTCAAAAACAATAATTTAAAAACAATAATTTAAATAATTAAACTAATTTATATATATATAAATAATTACAAAATAAAAGTAATTCAAAATATTTCATTTTTTCATATATTATAAAAATAATATTTTCAAATTACATTTTTTACATTTAAATTAAATGAAGTTTTTATGTATTTACATTAAACATTTACATGTAAACATAATTTAACCATTAAAACAGAGTCCAGAAAGATAAACATGAAAAAATGATGTCATAATGGAAGTACGCAGAGTGGCCAATCGGATTCTGAGATTTACCTCCAACAGGAAGTCGGAAGAATCGTGGACGAGCATCACCAGTGTTCCCACGCGCACGTAGTTGGCGCAGTACGAGAACGCGATGAGGAAAATGGTGGCGATGTGGTGAATGATCTGCTCTTTGAAGTCCTACACAACCCAAACAAACACGTAAGCATCTTAAGATCTTACGAAGGAAATTTTACATCGAACGAAACTTACTTTGCGCTTTACGTCCACCGATACGCAGAGCAGAAGCGAGAGGTAGAAGGACAACTCCACTATATAATACCAGTACTGAGCTTCAGCTACAGCCTGCAGGTGAAATCACAAATGATTTTTATTTCATAATTAACTCGTGTGAAATTCTACATTTCTAAAATTCACTTATTACTTAAAACACATGAAACATGAACAGTTTGTATTGTAAGATCATGCAGATGATTCGATATATTTTTCTGGCTCATGACTGTTTTGATCAGATGGTGGGGTGCGGCGCTCACTAGTTCCTCCGATTTCTCACTAATCTCGAGTTCCTGGGATTGTTCAGCAGGAAGTGAATGTGTGCGGAGAGCCGTTTGTTACGGACCTGTCTTGGGTATCCGCGCCAGCATTCCCGGTGATCCCAAAACCAAGGAGTCTGGAAAACATCATTTGACAAAAATTATTACATGTGAATGTATATGTTCGAATGTTTTAGTTTTCATGAAGAAAAAAATATAAAAATTAAATATTAATAATTAAATAATAAAAAAATATACAAACATATATTATATAAAATATTAAGATAAATATTATAATAATATAAGTATTAATAAATACATATTTTAAGATAAATATTAAAATACAAAATATGCAATATAATATATAATTACAAAATTACATATTAATAATTATATAATTAAAAAACATATTAAACATTAATTTTTTTTTTTTTTTTAATTTTGAAGAAACATGCACCAGTTTTTGTTAATTGTATGATGACTTAATTCGTGTATTAAGTGTATTAGATGTTATTTAAAAATAAAAATCTATTTTATGAGCTTTCTGACTTAATTACATCTTTATAAATATTTTACTATAAATAAAAATTTTAAGCAAAAACATAAATATAATCAAATACTGTTTTTTTATTTAGGAGTAGCATGCATCACATTTTTGTTTTAATACAGGACTGCTCATTTTTGTGTAGTAAGTGTAGTAGATATTATTAAGATTTAATAAAAATAAAATTGTATTTTTTATTTATTAATAAAATGTTTTACTAAAAAGGAATATTTTTATTATATCCTGATATTTTATTTTAAATAAAATAAATATTGAAGCAAAACAACTGTATCAAAATGTATTATTATTATTATTATTATTTTTTTTTTACTTTGGAGTAACAGGCACAATTTTGCCACAAGTTTATTTACTATAAACTAGTTGTATTTCTACATAAATGTTAATTTTTTTTTTTATGAAATACATATATAAGACAAATATGATATCAACTATATATATATATATATATATATATAAATTATCACCCGAAATTTTATTATTATTATATTTTTTTATTATTATTATTATTATAAGGTTATATCTGATTCTGTTGCAGAGAATAAAATAAAAATAATATATTTTATATATAGATTTAATATTATTATATTTTCTGTCCAATTTTATTGTATTATTTTCTGCAAAAGTGTGATTATTTTATTGGCTTGTGTTTTTAAAATGTAGCATCATTTAAATTATTGAGTTAAAATAAAAAAATCTTACAAAATTATGTTATATTAATTACTAAAATAGTATATAATTCTTACAAAGCATTTTCGGGTTTTGGCCAAGTGTATCCAGAATTTTTAGTTTTGGCCCAGAAAAAAAAAACAAAAAAAAAAAAACAATATATATATATATATATATATATACACTACCGTTCAAAAGTTTGGGGTCAGTACATTTTTATTGTTTCTTTTTTTTTTTTTTAAGAAATTAATACTTTTATTCACCAAGGATGTATTAAGTTAATAATTAAAAGTTTATTAAAAGTTAATAATAAATAATTTACATTGTTATAAAATATTTATATTTTGAATAAACACTGTACTTTTTAAACTTGTTATTCATGAAAGAATCCTGAAAAAAAAAAAATCACAGGTTCCAAAAAATATTTGGCAGCACAACTGTTGATATTATCCAACATTGATCATTCTAATAATAAATCCGCATATTAGAATGATTTCTGAAGGATCATGTGACACTTAAGACTGGAGTAACAGCTGATAAAAATTCAGCATTTCATCACAGGAATAAATTCTATTTTAAAGTATGTTAAAATAAAAAACATTATTTTATATTGTAAAAACATTTTGCAATATTACTGTTTTTTTTCTATATTTTTAATCAAATAAATGCAGCCTTGATGAGCATAAGAGACTTCTTTAAAGACTATTACAAGTCTGACTGACCCCAAACTTTTGTCAGGCACAAATGAAACCTTATTTTTTCTGTGAACATCTCAATCTTTGATTACAAATGTGATCATGATGCTGAGGAGAGTATTATGAGAGCGGCTGTAGATACTCACATAAAGGAGCGAGACGAGACCAGCTAAGAAGGCGATGAGATAAAACACAAATCTCCACCTGAGAAACCACACGGAAATGCTCACGTTAATCGAACGCAAACACAATCAATCACAGATATCTGGCGTGCCCTACTTTTGGCACATTTTAGAGGAAGTACTCATGTCGGCTTACGAGGCTTCGCTAAACTTCCTGGTGTTGCTGGGTCGGTCCTGGTTTCGGCGCTGACGCAGCCACGTCTGGATCTGACGCTGAGTGAGACCGCACTGTTTCTCCAGAAGCAGCAGATCATTCTGAACAAACAAACAAACACACACGGGAAACTGATCGAGCCCTTCACAAAACAACACACCTGGGCATTTTTACCCCAACACAACATGAAGAAAAAAATAGGATTTCTTTGTATACAATTATTTAATGTATCAAATTATTATATATTTATTTTTATTCATTTTTAAAATTAAAACACTATACAATTATGACATGACATGAACCATTATAATATATATAATTATATATATAATCATTTTTATATTTTATTATAATTAATTAATTTATATTTATATTTATTTTACATATATACACACACAAGCTTTTGCTTTATAAGAAAATGTAATTAAAAAATAATAATGCAAGCTCATGTTAAAATAAAATATAATGGACATTTATTCATTTGTTTGGTGATTTCAAAAATTATTTAAACGTAACTATTTGTCATTTTTTTAACTATTTAATAAACTGTAATAACTATAACCCATCATAAAGATGATGGAAGAGTCAAGAGGTAATCTATTCTAATTAAATTAAAATAATATTGTGATAAAATAGTGTAAATAATCTTTTTTTGTTGTTGTTGTTGTAATGAAAAAAAAGATGATGGAAGAATCAAGGGAAATTTTCATTATTACTGTAATAATATTATAATAAAATAATGTAAATAATGTAATACATTTAATTAAAAATATTTTATAATAAAAAATCTATATAATTTTTTACAAAACTTTTAATTAATGTAAAAGTGTAAATGTAATAAAATTAACAAAATATATTGTAATAATAAAAAAAAAAACTAATTAATATTGAAATAATATCTAATAAAAGAGTGTAAATAATGTAATAAAAATGTTTTAAAAAAATGGAAAAATGAAAAAAAGATGATGGAAGAATCAAGATCAATTTTAATTAATTTTGTAATAATATTGTAATAAAATAGTGTAAATAATGTAATAAAAATAAAAAATAAAAAATATTGTAATAATGAAAAAAATGGATATAGAAAAGCCAAGCAAACTTTTATATATTGTAAAAAAATAATGTAAATAATGTAATAAAATTTAAAAAAATATATTGTAATAATGAAGAGTCAAGAAAATTCTAATTAATATTGTAATAATAAAACACTCCAAATAATGTAATAAAATTTGTAAAAATATTGTAATGTAAGTAATAAGTATTGATAAAACAGTCCCATTTAATTAAAAAGGGCTATTGTTGTGAATATTTCAGTGCTCAGCAGCTGTCAATGTAGATTTAGTGGTGTGGATGTACAGTATTGAATCACACGTCACAGACGGCTGGTGCAGGTGCTCATGTGACTCACTAACCTGGGACGGGTGCTGCTTCTTCTGCAGGTAAAATGCCTCCAGCTTTGGGACGGGCGTGACACGCACCCGAACTCTGTCCCGTACTCCCAACCGCCGGCTGAGCGGCAGCGCCACAACCCTGAACACACACACACACACACACACAACGGCTTTGTTATGACAGCGACAGATGTGACTCAACGAGGGTGCGACACACAACACGCGCATCTGAACGAAACCTGACACGTCTGTAACGCAACATCTTTAATCAAGCGCACGTTGTGAGTCACTTTTTATGAGTAAACATCAAGAAAGAGCCACTTGAGAAACAGCTGGCGTTGTAGGGTGCGACATTTACGGCAGGTCTGCACTTGACTCGCTCGTCCGGACCGGCAAAGCAACTTCACAACTGGAGTATGAACGTCAATGTCACATAACCAACTGAAATAACACGACGTTATCAACTAGATGTTTGGTTGATAGGCATAATGCTGCGTAGCTCCGCCCACCACAGAATTTCATTGGTCCAAACTGTGCTTCTTGTGAAGGAGCAGTAAATATTAAATATCTTCTGATTGGCCGTCATCGGGTCATGTCGCACAGCAGTTTTGTGGCTATTGCATTACACTGCGCTTGGTTAAGAAAGTAATTATGACTACTGTAATGCAAAAAAAAAAAAAATTAAATATATTTTTATTAATTTTATTTTTTTAAATATATTTTTGAATAATAATTGTGATTGTAATAATAATAATAATAAAAATAATAATATTGCAATAATTGTGTAAATGTAATAACGTTTTTAAAAAATATAACGAATAATAAAAAAAATATATATATATATATTTTTTTTTAAATATTATCATTATTATATAACAACAACAACAACAATAATCATAATAATACTAATTATTACTATTTTTATATAACAACAACAATAATAAAATATTTAAAAAATATATTGCAATGAAAAATGGTGATGGAAGACTGAAGATAAATTCTAATATTCTAATATTGTAATAATTTTATAAAATTGTGAAAATAATGTAATAAAATTGTAAAAATACTGTAGTAATAATAATATTATAATACTATAATAATAAAATATATTTTTAAAAATATGTATTTTACAATATTATTAATATTATTATTTAATAATAATAATAATAATAATAATTATTATTATTATTACTACTACTACTACAACAATAAATATATATATATATATATATATATATATTGTAATAATGAAAAAGGATGATGGAAGAGTCAAGAAACATTCTAATTAATATGGTAATAATAATGTAATAATTTCGAATTAATTAATTAGTAATAATAAATTAAATAATAATAAAATAACAATAAAATTGTGTAAGTAATAATATTTTTAAAAAATACTGTAATAATGAAAAATATATATTTAAACATATACACATTTTCAAATATTATTATTATTTATTAATAATTATTATTATTATTACAATAATACAATTTAAAAATATACATATTGTAATAATGAAAAAAGATAATAGAAGAGTCAAAAGAAATTCAAATTAATATTGTAATAATATTGTAATAAAAATGTGTAAATAATGCAATAAAATAAAAAATACTGTAATAATGAAAAATAATGAAAATACAATTAAAAATAATATTATTAGTATTAAAATTATTATTATTATTTATAATAATAATAATAATAATAATAACAAGAAACAGTATTGTATATATTAAATATAAATAAACACTAAAAAAATATATTTTAATAATATACTGTAATATGATAAGATAAACGTATCCCTGCAAATGGAAACAAGTCAGAAGCTTGTGCTTGTGCTTGAATGAAAAACAAATCAAAAATAAAAATTAAAAATGAAAGCAAAGTAATGCAAAAATAAAATAATATTTTTTGTTATTTAACTATATAATTAATAATGAAAATATATATGTATATTGTTTAATTATTTAACATTGGATTTCTATTTCTGCTTTTTATAATAGTGGTGAATTATTTTGAGAAACTAAATTAAATGGACAGTATGGTTTTCATAATTATATTGCAGTAACTATTAAAGATTATGTTTGCATACAGTAATGAGAACTCAGTGGGAAATGTGTTGTTGTCATAAATATACATACATATTATACATACATAGATAGATAAATAGACAGATATAGCTGTATTTTTGTGCAGTATAATTTCCTACATCTTTCATTTGATTTGACCATACAAAATGAACGCAGAATAAACAAACAGCCCTTTAGCAGACAAAATAAACAAGTGCATTGAGTATCCAGTCGTTGCACAAAGACAAAGGCGTCAGTGTAAAAATAGCAGCCCGCCCTGCACCCGTGGTTTTCGTTACAAGGAAATATTGACAACAAAACCATGCGAAAACAACGCTCCACTTTCATTCGGTCAGAGCTGACACACTAAACTACAGCTTGATATCCTCATTTCAATCATTCCAAGACAAACTGCTGAATAATACATCCGAGCTAAAGTTAGAAAGCGTCTTAAGTGCACTGGAGAGAAATTCATCTCAGGAGAAACCAAACCGCGCATTAGTTATCTAATCCTCTACTGTTTACAGTAACGTCCATCCTGAAGGATCAATTAGAGTTTGCACCTGTTTATTTTAAAATAACGTGAATATAGATGTAATACTTATATGCACCTTTCGAAAACAAAACGCAGTGCGATGAAACCCAGGGCCAAAGGTAGGGAGATGAGCAGGTCGCGGGGTACGGGATGCCGACTTCCGTCCGCCGTCCCATCAGCGATGTCTTGCCACGTGATGCCGGGAGGAAGCCAGAAATCCTGCCGCCAAATCCACTGGTTTACAAGCTCCTCTAATCTATAGGAGAAAGTTGGAGAGGGCAGATCAACCATCAACAGATAAAATTCAGTCAGAATTGTCCATTTTGGCTGAGCTGCTTTAAAATGTCAATTTTGAGCACTTGCTGTGTGAGAAATACAGCTCTCTGACAGGTGAGTTTAAATAAAATAGATAATATTTTCATAAATGTGTCGTTTTAAGTGTAATTTAGGCCCGTGAAAGGGTTAAACGGCCGGCGTGACGTAATCATGACTCCACAGTGATTAGCAATTGCAGTTTTCAGGCCGAATATTTACAACAAATCAGACTATACTGCACTGAAATGCTGTTTAAATGTCAAATATTAGTCATAAAACAAAATGTAAACACATTATCTGGCTTATTATTCTATAAAAAAAACTCCAAAAATTAAAATGATATTTAAAATTTACAATTTTTGACAATTACTGCGTTAAAATGTAGATTTTGAGCACTTCTAATATAGCGCTATGTGAGAAATACAGCACTCTGACAGGAGAATTTATTTAAAACATATAAAATAGACAATATTACCAATAAATGTTTTTTTTCTAAAGCTGCGAAATGGTTAAACAGCCTCCGTGATGTCACGACTCCTCAGAAATTAGCAATAGCAGTTTTCAGGCCAAATATTTACAACAAATCAAGCTAAATGACAATAAAACTGTATAGACGTCACATATTAGTCATAAAACAAAATGTAAACACATTATCTGGCTGATTATTTTATAAAACACATCAAAAAATTATATTTAAAATTTACAATTCACAATCAATTTTTGACAACTACTTCGTTAAAATATCAATTTTGAGCACCTCTAATATAGTGCTATGTGAGAAATACAGCACTCTGACAGGTGAATTTATTTAAAAGATATAAAATAAGACAATATTACCAATAAATGTTTTTTTCTAAGGCCCGCGAAAGGGTTAAACAGCCTCTGTGACGTGACGACTCCTCAGAGATTAGCGACTGCAGTTTTCAGAGCGAACATTTACAACAAATCAAGCTAAATGGCAATAAAACTATACTTTGACGCCACATATTAGTCGTAAAACAAAATGTAAACAAATCAATTGGCTTACTAATTTATAAAACACATAAAAAAAATTAAAAACAACCAATCATCTAATGACAGAATTGCAATTTTTAACTGAACTACTGCGTTAAAATGTCAATTTCAAGCACTTTGAACATATAGCGGTATGTGAGAAAACATACAAAATAGACAATATTACCAATAAATGTTTTTTCTTTGGCCCGCGATAGGGTTAAACAGTCTTCGTGACGTCATGACTCCTCAAAGATTAGCGATCGCAGTTTTCAGAGCGGACATTTCAGGCTAAATGGCGATAAAACTATGCTTTGACACCACATAGTAGTTGTAAAACATAATGTGAACAAACAAACTCACTCATATTTAATCTAGAAAATCGTCAAAAATGTCAAATTATGTTTAAAAAATACCACAATACCACAAACTCATAATCTAATGACATATTTGTCAGTTTTGGCTGAGCTGCTGCTTTAAAATGTAGATTTTGAAGACAGTCTGACAGGTGGGGTTTTTTTTAACATATATAAAATAAGACAATATTACCAGAAATGTGTTTCTAAAATTAAATTTAAGCCCGTGAAAGGGTGGACAGGCCTCCGTGACCTGACGAGATAACTCGATCGCAGTTTTCAGGCAGAATATTTACAACAAAGCAGGTTAAATGGCAATAAAACTATGTTTTGACGCCACATATTAGTCGTAAAATGTAAACAAACCAACTCGCTCATTAATCTTGAAAAGACGTAAAAATGTAAAATAAACAATACTCATATAATACCCAATACAAACTCATTTTCTAATGACATAATTGTCCATTTGGGCTAACCCAGCAGGCACAGGACGTCAATATAACGTCAGATTGACGTTGGACCCCAACGTTGGACAGACGTGGTATTTTGGTTGAAAATGAAAATCGGGTTGACGCCAGATCCCAACGTCAGACTGACGTCAATCTCCAACGTTGGACAGACGTTGCATTTTGGTTGAAAATGAAAATCGGGTTGACGTCAGATCCCAACGTCGGGTTGATGTCAGATCCCAACGTCCGATTGACGTCAGTCTGCAACGTTGGCCAGACATTGCTTTTTGGTTGAAAATGAAAATCGGGTTGACGTCAGAACAACGGCAGAATGACGTCAATGTCCAACGTTTTGGTTGAAAATGAAAATCGGGTTGACGTCAGATCCCAACGTCAGATTGACGTCAATCTCCAACGTTGGACAGAAGTGCATTTTGGTTGAAAATGAAAATCGGGTTGACGTCAGATCCCAACGTCAGATTGACGTCAATCTCCAACGTTGGATTGAAAATGAAAATCGGTTGCAGATCCCAACGGCAGTTGGCGGGCACGTCAGATCTCCGTCAGTCTCCAACGTTGGACAGACGTTGCATTTCTGGTTGAAAATGAAAATCGGGTTGATGTCAGATCCCAACGGCAGATTGACGTCAATCTCCAACGTTGCAGACGTTGCATTTTGGTTGAAAATGAAAATCGGGTCGTCAGATGTCGGGTTGATGTCAGATCCCAACGTCCGATTGACGTCAGTCTCAACGTTGGCCAGACATTGCTTTTTGGTTGAAAATGAAAATCGGGTTGATCAGAACCCAACGGCAGAATGACGCAATGTCCAACGTTGGACAGACGTTGCATTTTGGTTGAAAATGAAAATCGGGTTGACGTCAGATCCCAACGTCAGATTGACGTCAATCTCCAACGTTGGACAGACGTTGCATTTTGGTTGAAAATGAAAATCGGGTTGACGTCAGATCCCAACGAGCAGATTGGCGTCAATCTCAAAGCGTTGGACAGACGTTGCATTTTGGTTGAAAATGAAAATCGGGTTGACGTCAGATCCCAACGGCAGATTGGCGTCAGTCTCCAACGTTGGACAGACGTTGCATTTTGGTTGAAAATGAAAATGGGTTGACGTCAGAACCCATTGACGTCAGTCTCCCAACGTTGGACGCCGTTGCTTTTGGTTGAAAATGAAAATCGGGTTGACGTCAGATCCCAACGGCAGATTGACGTCAGTCTCCAGTTGGACAGACGTGCATTTTGGTTGAAAATGAAAATCGGGTTGACGTCAGATCCCAACGGCAGATTGACGTCAATCTCCAACGTTGGACAGACGTTGCATTTTGGTTGAAAATGAAAATCGGGTTGACGTCAGATCCCAACGTCAGATTGACGTCAATCTCAAACATTGGACAGACATTGCATTTTGGTTGAAAATGAAAATCGGGTTGACGTCAGAACCCAACGGCAGATTGACGTCAGTCTCCAACATTGGACAGACGTTGCATTTTGGTTGAAAATGAAAGTCAGGTTGACTTCAGAACCCAACATTAAATTTATTTCAACCTCCAACATTGGTCAGACGTTGCATTACATTCTTACTGAAATTGGCCATTACCACATTTGTCATCAACCTATGAATACAAAAAGAAAAGAAGTTAAATGTCCAAATAATTTATTTATAGATAACACATTATGAACCGCTTGTTATAGTTTGTGTTAGGTTCGTCATATCTAATGTAGATGTCACACTGGTTCTACTGTGGTGCTAGATGGAAGATTATGGGCCTACCCAAACTGCTAGACTTTTGTCTTCTGGAAACACAACTGATACTGTATCATACAATTTCAAAACCTAAAACCTTCCTTGTGTTGATGCTACAATGCAGTGAGAATGTGAACATGTAGAAAAATCTCTAAACACAACCAACAACTGATTGAGAAATTTATGACACTTATATGGTATCAAAAGCAATGTTTCGGGATGTTTCACACTATGAATTCAGTAATATCACCAGTCTGTCATAATTTTGCAAGGAGTAACACTGCAATTTTACAGATTTTTTCCTAGATTATTATGATCAAACGCATTCAATAAAGTGCTAACAAGTACTTAAGGTTCTGCAGAGAAACACTTCCTATTTTAAGGTTATTTAAAAAAAAATAAACCAAAAATTAAAGTGTTGAAGCATTCTCAAGATGTTAAAATAAAAGTTTTATTTTTAAAAGTCAAAATACAAAGTCTGTATACTGTACAAAACTGAAAATGTAATCATTCAGTTTTTGAAGAAAAACTGTATACATTTTAAATGAAATACATTTCAAATACATTTCAACATTTAAAATACTTTACCAATTAAAGGAGAAGTCCACTTCCAAAATGAAGATTCATATATAATGTACTCGCCCCCTTGTCATCCAAGATGTTTGTCTTTCTTTCTTCAGTTCTAAAGAAATTATGTTATTTGAGTAAAACATTTCAGCATTTTTCTCCATATAATGGACTGATATGGTGCCCCAAGTTTGAACTTCCAAAATACAGTTTAAATGCAGCTTCAAACGATCACAAATGTGGTTGTAAAACGATCCCAGCTGAGAAAGAAGGGTCTTATCTAGCAAAACGATCGGTTAATTTCATAAAATAATACAATTTATATACTTTTTTTAATATCAAACCCTCATCCTGACTTACTCTGCCTGGACTGTTTTTTTTTCCGGTTCATGACAGTTAGGGTATGTCAAAAAATTCCCATCTCATGTTCTCCCTCAACTTCAAAATCGCTGCTTTTTTACCTTTTTGGTTGAGGGTGTTTGATCTTCTTTGCATGTTCACTTTGCAAAGACTGAGTCAGTACTTCTGCAGTGATGTAGGATGATTTTGAAATGATTTTAGAAGTTGAGGGAGAAAAAACTTTTGGAGTTTTTCGACATACCCTAACTGTCTTGAGCCAGAATACACAGAGTTCAAGGAGAGTGAGGCAAGATGAGTGTTTGAGATAACCGATCGTTTCATTTACAACCACATTCAGGATCGTTTAAAGCTGCATTTAAACTACATTTTGGAAGTTCACACTCGGGGCACCATATCAGTCATATGGAGAAAAATCCTGAAACGTTTTCCTCAAAAAACAATTTCTTTATGACTGAAGAAAGAAAGACATGGACATCTTGGATGACAAGGGGGTGAGTACATTATATGTGAATCTTTGTTTTGGAAGTGGACTTCACCTTTAACAGAACAATTTGAAGTTGATCAAAGAAGTTGAATTAAATATTCTGAACTGAAGAAATACAAAACATCTACAAGATTTACACTGTTTAAAATGACTATTGATTCTAAAACTTTCATTATTCATAAATGTAAATTAATGTAACCAGATTCCTCACAAACAGTTCTTAAGGAGGAACTGAAAAACTAAAAATTGCATTTTTATCCTACAAGTTAGGGTTAGTATCATGATGAGGTCATGATTTTACCTTTTTTTAAAACCTATTTTAGCTTGTATTTTCACAATATTTTCCCATATTTAACTAGCTCTGATAATATATGTGGACAAATATTACGTTGTATTTTAAAGAAGTAGTTCACTTCCAGAACTAAGATTTTATTAAATTATTTCATTAAAATTTACTCACCCCCTTGTCACCCCAGATGTTCATGTCTTTCTTTCCTCAGTCGTAAGAAATTATGTTTTTTTGAGGAAAAAAATTGGGAATTATCTTTATATAGTGGAGTTCAATGGTGCCCCCAATGGTGAACTTCCAAAATGCAGTTAAAATGCAGCTTTAAATGTCTCTAAACCAGGGCCCCTGGAGGGCCGGTGTCCTGCAGAGTTTACCTCCAACTTTCCTCAACACACCTGCCTGGAAGTTTCAAGTATACCTAGTAAGACCTTGATTAGCTGGTTAGTTGGAGCTAAACTCTGCAGGGACACCGGCCCTCCAGGACCGGATCTGGTGACCCCTGCTCCAAACGATTCCAGCCGAGGAAGAAGGGTCTTATCTAGCAAAACAATTAGTCATTTTTGTAACAAATTGATAATTTATATACTTTTTAACCTCAAACTCAACTCCCATCCCATTTTCTTCTTCATCATCCTACTTTGCTGCAGAAGTACCAACCCAGTGTTTACAGAGTGAACATGCAAAGAAGATCAAACATTCTTTACAGAAAAAAAAAAAAAGGTAAAACAGCGATGCAGGATGATTTTGATGTTTAAGAATAAAACATGATGGGAATTTTTCGCCATATCCTAACCGTATTGACATGGATTACACAGACTATGCATGTGCATCACAGAGATGAGACAAAACGAGCATTTGAGGTTAAAAAGTGAATAAACTGTCAATTTGTTTAAAAAAAAAATAAAAAAATAGACCGTTTCGCTAGATAAGACCCTTCTTCGTTGTCTGGGTTTAGAACCATTTGAAGCTGCATTTTGGTTCAAAGTTCAAACGTGGGGGCACCATTGAAGTCCACTATATGAAAATAATCCCTGAAATGTTTTTTCTCAAGAAACATAATTTCTTATTGACTAAAGAAACAATGACATGAACCTCTTGGATGACAAGGGGGTAATTAAATTATCTATAATTAATTTTTTTTCTAAAAGTGAACTTTAATCTTTTATTCCTTTAATCCTTTAATCCAGAGTCCTAGCTACAAAAGTGTAATGATAAGTGTAATGATAAATCAAAACATACAAATAAAGGTCCATGATTCTGCACCAGACATGACAGGCACAGCAGATAAAGAGCAGTCCTTCAAAACTGAAGTAATCAGCTGGATCCTTGGTGCATCTGGAGGTAAAAAAAATAATAGGAAAAAAAAGATGATTTATTTTTAAAAAATTTAAAAATGAGAATTTCATTTATGTACCTTTTCTTTAAAAAACTGTTGACATTATGAGACATTCTGGCTAATTTAATGATCTAGTTGTAATCTAATAGTAATCTGAATGTCACTGGTTTGTGTCTCAGTACTGGAAATGTAGGTGAGTGAATGAACAGTGCTCTCTTCCACCCTCACTACCCATAACTGAGGTGTCCTTTGAGCAAGGCACGTAACTCCCATGGGCCCCACAGCAAAAAAGGCTGACCACTGCTCTAGGTGTGTGTTCTCTACTCACTGCTGTCTGTGTACTCTACTTTGAGATGGTATTTATAAGGAATATGAGTATTCACAACAATGAACACATTTTTCCAGATGTATCATAAAGTAAACAAATTTTGTACGCAGAAAAATGGCAATTAGCAAACCAAAAATTAAAAACAACTAATATTTTTTTATTAATTGCTAATTGCATGTATAATAATACCTGTATATTTATAATTAATATTATTATTAATAAGTTTACACTGTTTTTCTATCACAAGTGGGTGAAATGTCTAACAAATGTACTTGAGAAGATCATTAAATTTCTCATAATATCACACTTATCCACCTTATTCCTAAACGCAGAAGTAAGCCAATAGCCGCTGTAGGTTAATAACAAGAAGAACAACAACGTGCTGCAAACAGTAAAACTGTTTGCATTACAAACCAGTGTGTTCATAATTAAGGGTGTGTTTACACTTGTCATGTTTGGTTTGATTAAAACAAACTTTGATGCGATTGCTCTGTTAGTGCGGTTCATTTGAGTAAGTGTGAACATTGCCATGCGAACCTTGGTGCACACTAGGGACGTCACAATACTCAATATAATATCAAACCGTTTGGTACAACATCCACAGTTCAACACACGCTTGTTAATTGCGGTTTTGCATTTAAAGAATTTCCTTGTTTTACAGTACTGTGCGAAAGTCTTAGGCCACTAGTATTTTCTTCAGCTACAAAATGGTTTAAAGTCAGTTAAAGTCAGTCTTTTGCTGTAGTGTGTAGTGTATCAGATTACATTTCCAAACATTCATTTTGCCATTAATCATAATAATCCAGTGAGATTTTTGTTTGCACAAGGAGTCTGACACCAGCGAGTGCTCTGCACAGAGATCTGATCTCATCATCATCCAGTCTGTCTGGAATGACATGAAGAAACAGAACAAACTCAGACAGACTAAATCCAGAAGAACTGTGACAAAGTCTCCAGGATGCTTCAAGAAACCTACCTGCAAAGCTGCAGCACTGTTAAAAGTTGTAGGCACTTGTGTAAAAATGCTGTAAAATGAGGATGCTGTCATAAATAGATTTTCTTTATCAATTACCTTCTATTAACTAAATGAAATCAACATTTGGTGCGATCATTCTTTGCATTTAAAGCAGCTTTTGCCCTATAGGTGCACTTGCGCAAAATTTTTCAGGTAGCTTTGCAGGTAGGTTTCTTGAAGCATCTTGGAGACGTTGCCACAGTTCTTCTGGATTTAGTCTGTCTCAGTTTTTCTGTGTCTTCATGTCATTCCAGAGACAGACTGGATGATGGTGAGATCAGATCTCAGTGTGGAGCACTGGCTGTTGTCAGACTCCTTGTGAAAACAAAAATCTCACTAGATTATTACAATTAATGGCAAACAGAATGTTTGGAAATGTAAACCGATATTTTTTACTGACACACTACAGCAAAAGAAAGAAATAACTTACTTTAAACCATTTTTTAGCTGGTGAAAATACTAGTGGCGTAAAACTTGGATGCCCTGGGGATAACCAGATAAACATCAAATTTTCATGTTTGGGTGAACTATCCCTTTAAAGCGGTGCTGAGCAGACCGATCAGTGAATGAGTACTTTGATGTTATATACCTGCAATGCCGCTTTAAGTCGAACGCACATTTTCCTTATGTTTGGAGTGTTCAGTGAGTTCTGTAACGAAATATACATCATTCAATTTGACCAATCAGGTTCGCTGTGAAAAATGCCAGTGTGAACGTTAAGCGGACTAGCACCAAATATATTATTTTCCTTTTTGCTCCAGACCAAATAAACCAAACAAACCAAACTACAAGTGTGAACACACCATAAGATAATACACTTTAAAAAATATGGTAAGACACAACAATTTGAAATATCAAGCAGCAAATCGTTCGGTTCTGTACAGCTAAAAATAGAGACCGGAAGCAAGACCAATAAAATTTACAAATGGCCATGTCCATTTTTACATTTAAGGTGGATAAGATGAAAATTCTGTCATCATTTACCTACCCATGTCTTTTCCAACCTGTATAACTGACTTTCTTCTGTGGAACACAAAAAAAGATTAAAAAAAGACATGAGAGTGAGAAAATGATGAGGGAGTTTTCATTCTGAGTGAGCTAAATTTAAGAAGCAAGTTTGAGAAATCAGAGGGGTGCCCTGGTGCAGTTTTCCTGCTTTGCCTGTTCACATTTTCACACTATAACAGCACACGATCATTTAAAGTATTAATGTTAAAATTACATGAATACTCACTTTTACGGGAAATCATGTGGCAAATTTTCAATCCCAAAACGTCTGGACCATTAGGTGGAAAACACACACACACACACACACACACACACACACACAAATGAATATTAACAGGATTAATAAAACAATATTAACTACTGACAGAGACATGGGCTTACAAAAATTTAGCCTACTCACCAGCTTAATACAAAAACTTCACTGTAGATCCAAAAGCATGATTTGCACAGTGTTCTTCAGAGTCCAAGAATGATGGTTTCATGTCCTCTCTGTTAAACGAGTGTGACAGCCAGTTTTTCATATTCCAGTCAGACATTTTCTTTTACAGTAACATCACAATAGTTATTTTTACCATTTCATTTTGTTAATAAAAATAAGATAGCAAAAGACAGCCTTCTGTACTTAACTCATATTAACATCATACATGTCCCGCTATTTATTGTCATGTTATGTTATGTCTGTTTCTTTATTAAAACATCAATAACTTGTAGTGCTACGCGGACATATTTACCTACATTCCGCGATATAAAAATGATTTTAAAGAATCTAAACCAGTTACTTCATATCATGACCACGACATCGTCATTGCACACAGCATTATCTCGACAGTATTAAAACATAATAACAAAACACGGCAACAGATTGTCATCGCGACAAGTATATCGATTTAACAGTAACAGTAGTAACTTAGAAAAATTATAAAAGATGTTTACCTTCTGCCGTTTGCAATGTATGCATTGGCCATTGGTCACGTTAAGTGTCTGTGTTCATATTCGCACGTTTTCCTTCTCAATCGAACTCAAAAAAGAATTCATCTGTCAGATGTGTGATAATCCATGTAAAAGCCATTACTTGTGCACCGAGCGAAGCAGGACTGCAGTCAAACCGAGCGAGCAGAAACGGAACTGATGTGTATCTTCAAATTTGTTCGGTAGAAGGCGCGCACAACTGTCATTGGCCAGATTCCTGGATGACATTCAGTTTAACCAATCACGACCAAAGCAACACGGAGAGACATCAAATAACGTTGCAACTGTAGAAAAATAAACTAGTTTTAAACGAAAGTATGCAAATATATATGTATGTTGATTTTTATTTTTTAGGCTGTTACATTTAATTAATTGGTCCAATGGCGTTTTCACATCTGCTTACAAGCAGGGTTTGGTACATCTGTGCTGTTTACTGTTTGAACTTTAATAAATCCCTTGCCTTAATTTCCTTTATAACCACTTTTATGCCTAAATGCAGCTGTGCAACTGTGGCATTTTCTGTATCTTATCTTTCTGTATACCTTTGTTGTATTGCAGTGTTACACCACCTGTTAGTTTTGGTTTACAGTACATTTGAAGTGGGTCAAAAATGTTGATCAAAGTTGTCCTAAAACAAGAACAGTTTTTTGTTTAGGTTGTTTTGGACAGCTTAGATGAAAGGTTTTGATTCACTTCAAATGTTCACTACAATATTCTTCTGTCCACAGTAACACAGACTTAATTGCAGCAAACACTGCCATAATTTCATACAAGTTACATTTGTCTACAGCTTGCATGTTGACTGCAGTGGTAATGCTGTTACAGCGTTCATGGAATGGGAAAATGTAAACTGTAAATGCTGAAATGCTGTCCAACTACTTCAACAATAATTGAGGACTTTGATAATGAATGTCATTCATTTCAACACTGTATTGCTTGCAGCAGAAAGATGGCACAGTTAAGCTGTCACCTCACAGCAATGTGTTTCCATAATGCAGACATGAACATTTGACAAACTGAGGATTCTAAATTTTCCATATTTTTTATTGTGTTTTCTACACATTGCATGCTTGTATGCATTTCCAGTCCTTTCAGACCCTATTTCTCCATGCTCTGTTCTGGTGAAAAAACTAGCATATGCTGGTAGGCATGTTTTGATGCTGGTTAGGTATGTTTTGGTGTTGGTTTAAGATGGTCCTTTGCTGGTTTATACTGGTCCTTGACCAAAGCACCAAAACACACCTAACCAGCATTCCAGCTTCAAAACATACCTACCAGCATATACTGTTTTTTTTTCACCAGGGTCATTAGGGATAGGGTTTCTCTCACACAAATAACAAATGCATATTCTGATCAGATAACATATACCAATACTTTACGATGGCTGTATGCCCTGTGTTTGTGAAAGTCAATGTGTGTTTTTTGGAGAGTATGAGCTTGTAAGGATTACGTGTACTTTTCTCTGTTCACAATTTCCTTTGCAACACAATTTGGATCAACTGGTGCGTGGACAGAGGCCTGAAAGTTTCAACCTGGAGAGTAGTGCAGCTTTACTCTTTAACAACAAACTGTGAATTATTTGGTGTGATAAAATAAGTCAGCTGTGTTTGTATTTAGATTTGCAGTGTTTGAATGTAAAAACACCTAAACATTAAAATATATGATGAACTTTGTATTTTACAGAATTTAGGGTAATTTAAAGTGACAGAAAAATGCTGTAAATATATACAGTTATATATATATAAAAAAATTGTACTGTGTTCCTTATGACTAAATGTTAGTATTAGTAAATGCTACAACCCAAAACTAACGAAAGATCAATGTCTAATGATGACCACACCTGACGACTAAATGTCAGTATTTGACATCAATATGACGTTGGCTTGAGACGTTGGCTCGACATTGGAAGTTGGTTAATTAATACCACAACCTAAAACTAACAAAAGGTCAATGTCTAATAATGTCAGAATTTGACGTTGGGTGGACGTTACAATTATGACGTCTAGGAGACGTTGGGTTTTTATTGCTATACCTGACAACTAAATGTCAGTATTTGACATCAATATGACGTTGGCTTGAGACATTGGCTCGACGTTGGATTTTGGTTAGTTAATGCCACAACGTAAAACTAACAAAAGATCAACGTCTAATGATGTCAGAATTGGACGTTGGCTGGACGTTACAATTATGACATCTAGAAGATGTTGGGTTTTGGTTGCCATACCTGCAACTAAATGTCAGTATTTGACATCAATGTGATGTTGGCTTGAGACGTTGGCTCGACGTTGGACTTTGGTTAGTTAATGCCACAACCTGAAACTAATAAAAGATCAACGTCTAATGATGTCAGAATTTGACGTTGGGTGGACGTTACAATTAAGACGTCTAGGAGATGTTGGGTTTTGGTTGCCATACCTGACGACTAAATGTCAGTATTTGACATCAATATGACGTTGGCTTGAGACGTTGGCTCGACGTTGGATTTTGGTTAGTTAATGCCACAACCTAAAACTAATGAAAGTTCAACGTCTAATGATGTCAGAATTTGACGTTGGTTGGACGTTACAATTATGACGTCTAGGAGACGTTGGGTTTTGTTGCCATACCTGACGACTAAATGTCAGTATTTGACATCAATATGACGTTGGCTTGAGACGTTGGCTCGACGTTGGATTTTGGTTAGTTAATGCCACAACCTGAAACTAATGAAAGTTCAACGTCTAATGATGTCAGAATTTGACGTTGGGTGGACGTTACAATTATGACGTCTAGGAGACGTTGGGTTTTGGTTGCCATACCTGACGACTAAATGTCAGTATTTGACATCAATATGACGTTGGCTTGAGACGTTGGCTCGACGTTGGATTTTGGTTAGTTAATGCCACAACCTGAAACGAATAAAAGATCAACGTCTAATGATGTCAGAATTGGACGTTGGTTGGACGTTACAATTATGATGTCTAGGAGATGTTGGGTTTTGGTTGCCATACCTGACGACTAAATGTCAGTATTTGACATCAATATGACGTTGGCTTGAGACGTTGGCTCGACGTTGGATTTTGGTTAGTTAATGCCACAACCTGAAACGAATAAAAGATCAACGTCTAATGATGTCAGAATTTGACGTTGGCTGGACGTTACAATTATGACGTCTAGGAGACGTTGGGTTTTGGTTGCCATACCTGAAGACTAAATGTCAGTATTTGACATCAATATGACGTTGGCTTGAGACGTTGGCTCGACATTGGATTTTGGTTAGTTAATGCCACAACCTGAAACTAATGAAAGATCAACGTCTAATGATGTCAGAATTTGACGTTGGTTGGACGTTACAATTATGACGTCTAGGAGACGTTGGGTTTTGGTTGCCATACCTGATGACTAAATGTCAGTATTTGACATCAATATGACGTTGGCTTGAGACGTTGGCTCGACGTTGGATTTTGGTTAGTTAATGCCACAACCTAAAACTAACAAATGATCAACGTCTAATGATGTCAGAATTTGACGTTGGTTGGACGTTACAATTATGACGTCTAGGAGATGTTGGGTTTTGGTTGCATACCTATGACTAAATGTCTCAGTATTTGACATCAATATGACGTTGGCTTGAGGCGTTGGCTCGACATTGGATTTTGTTAATTAATGCCACAACCACAAAGTATTGAAGGATCAATTTGGATGTTGGTTGGACGTTACAATTATGACGTCTAGGAGATGTTGGGTTTTGGTTGCCATACCTGATGACTAAATGTCAGTATTTGACATCAATATGACGTTGGCTTGAGACGTTGGCTTGACGTTGGATTTTGGTTAGTTAATGCCACAACCTAAAACTAACAAATGATCAATGTCTAATGATGTCAGAATTTGACGTTGGTTGGACGTTACAATTATGACGTCTAGGAGATGTTGGGTTTTGGTTGCCATACCTGCAACTAAATGTCAGTATTTGACATCAATATGATGTTGGCTTGAGACGTTGGCTCGACGTTGGACTTTGGTTAGTTAATGCCACAACCTAAAACTAACAAATGATCAATGTCTAATGATGTCAGAATTTGACGTTGGCTGGACGTTACAATTATGACGTCTAGGAGATGTTGGGTTTTTGTTGCCATACCTGACGACTAAATCTCAATATTTGACATCAATATGACGTTGGCTTGAGACGTTGGCTCGACGTTGGATTTTGGTTAGTTAATGCCACAACCTAAAACTAATGAAAGTTCAACGTCTAATGATGTCAGAATTTGACGTTGGGTGGACGTTACAATTATGACATCTAGGAGACGTTGGGTTTTTGTTGCCATACCTGACGACTAAATGACAGTATTTGACATCAATATGACATTGGCTTGAGACGTTGGCTCGACGTTGGATTTTGGTTAGTTAATGCCACAACCTAAAACTAATGAAAGTTCAACGTCTAATGATGTCAGAATTGGACGTTGGGTGGACGTTACAATTATGACGTCTAGGAGACGTTGGGTTTTGGTTGCCATACCTGATGAATGTCAGTATTTGACATCAATATGACGTTGGCTTGAGACGTTGGCTCGACGTTGGATTTTGGTTGGATTGATACCACAACCCATAGAACTAGCCGAAAGATCAAGGTCTAATGATGGTGGATGTTGGGTGGGCGTTACAATTATGGCGTCTAGGAGATGTTGGGTTTTGGTTGCCATACCTGACGACTAAATGTCAGTATAAATGTCAGTATTTGACATCAATATGACGTTGGCTTGAGACGTTGGCTCGACGTTGGATTTTGGTTAGTTAATGCCACAACCTGAAACTAATAAAAGATCAACGTCTAATGATGTCAGAATTGGACGTTGGGTGGACGTTACAATTATGACGTCTAGGAGAAGTTGGGTTTTGGTTGCCATACCTGATGTCTAAATGTCAGTATTTGACATCAATATGACGTTGGCTTGAGACGTTGGCTCGACGTTGGATTTTGGTCACTTTGCAACACAACCTAAAAACAACAAAATATCAACGTCAGCTGATATCGCTATTAGACGTCAATCTAACGTTGTCATTAGACGTTGGCTCGACGTTGAATTTTGGTCACCCGACGTCGCAACCTAAATCTAACCAAATACCAACGTCTTATGACGTTGTGTGCCTGCTGGGTATAATTATTTCAGTTGGTTATAACAAAACTAGCATGTTACTTACTTGTTCAGGTGACGTACTTCCAAAATGTAGTATCTGTAATTCCGAAGTACAATGAATATCCACACTGGTGTGTTGACTGACAGCCCACATATAGACTACAGCTCAAAACATTAGATTCATCCGCGCTGAGGAGCTGTAGCGATGCACAACCCACGTGAAAAAAGATAATTCCGCAAAAAACTGCAATTGCAGATTTCAAACAGAGATAAGGCAAAATTTAAGGAGGATTCACAAATAAACAAACTGAGATCCACAAATATATGTTTCACAAATATGGATTAAAGTCACAAATAACTTAAGATTTAAATAATAATAATCATAAATGAATTAGCAAAGTTATTACAGGGCAAGACTGCAACTTCTTTAATTCAGAAGTAATTCCATGGGCGGGACCTCCGGCTCAGTATCTGCTAATAGGGAAATAACGAGAAGAATAACGACTTGCAGTAAACGGCTAAAACTGTTTGCACTACAAATCAGTGTGTTCATAATTAAAATAATATTTTTTTTAATACATAATATTTGTAAGACACAACAATTTTTAATGTCATGCAGCAACATCAGAATGTCAAAAGTCAAATTAGTAAGGGTGGCAAACATTGATTTCTTCTAAGTTGCTTTAAGATGGCATAGTCTGAAGTACAGAACTTTGATACAGTGGCAGAAGATCTGGCCTACATCGTACAATACTCGGTAGATGAATTTATAGTACAAAATTGCTTTGGCAGAAATGAATCACACTGACTCTCTCTGCTGGTCATAAAGTGAACAACATGCTTATCTTCACTGTATGAGACTTATGGTTTTTGTGGGACCTCTGAAACCACTTGCGGAATGAGGTAAATTTCACATTAGTCACAGAAATTATTTTTACATAAACTTTTGCATAAAAATATTTTTACATAACATTTTATGCTAAACATTATTTAAAAAATGTAATGCCATTTGCTAATACTAATATTCATTTTACAGAGTTTATTATGTGTTAATGTCATGCTAACGTGTGTGCACTAATAGACATTTTTAGAACACATTCAGTTAGTTATCAGTGCTTTTATCTCATCTCTGCAGGTGCTGGGCTTTGATGCTGTAAATAAACTGGAGAGTTTCCTGTCTCCTGTAAGCCTTATATATTTACATACGTGCACTTATATCTGTCTGTGTGTGTGTGTGTGTGTGTGTGTGTGTGTGTGTGTGTGTGCATCCCCTCAGTGAGGCATCTCAATGTGTGGGGAGGAGTTCATCAGCACTGACAGTTTTGATATATATGGTGAAAATCATAAAGGCGTCCTCTGATTTGTCAGTGAAGTTGTTTTATGATTTCCTCTGTTGTGTCTAATAAGGTAATAGCGAGTGTGATTGGAGCGTGTTGGGCCTCTTTCTCTCTCATTAGGAGGATGCCTGTACTTCTGTATCATCAGTGCAGAGAAACTTGTACTAGGTGTTGAGTTAATCATGCTGAGGATGATGGGAAGATGCCTGACACTCATTTTACTCTCTTCAGTTGTAATACTCATCACAGCTGGTGAGTAAACAAGGAATGAAACAAATTAAGTTATTTGCAGATGTTATTTGCGCAGTCAAGCTTATTTGTAAGTAAATAATGTGGAGTCTCAGATAATAATTAGAAGATGATAGAGACGAATGCCTAATCATGTTTATTTGTTATTTACAGAATAGAGGCATGCAGTTTTTTTTTGTTTTTGTTTTTGTTTTTTTTTTGTTATATTGGTTTGTCTTTATTGATATAAAAGCTTATAGATAAAGAAATGCACTGCATTAAATTTGAAAGCTTAGGTGTTCCATTTGTCCGCTTGACACCATATGCATTCATTTTTCTCTCCCTCTCCCACCCTCATTCTAACTTCATCATCTTTCTGTCCTTGCTTCAGCTCAGTATATAGAATGTGTGAATGTGAGGTTGGTTGGTGGTCACAGTCGCTGTGCTGGTAGAGTGGAGGTTCATCATAGAGGTCAGTGGGGAACAGTGTGTGATGATTTCTGGGATTTTAAAGATTCTGCAGTGGTGTGTAGAGAACTGAACTGTGGAGAACCTGTAGATGCTCTGAGTGATGCTCATTTTGGACAAGGATCAGGACCAATCTGGATGGGTTATGTCATGTGTACTGGATCAGAGTCCACACTGAAGAATTGTGGGTCATTAGGATGGGATAAACGCAACTGTGATCATTCTAAAGTTGCTGGCGTTATCTGCTCCGGTAAAGTTTTGCATATTCTATTCTGTTAACATGTTTTTCATTATTCAGTCATTCAAAGATGAAAAATAAAATTGGTTTGACAAATCATGATCTGAAAAGTGTATTAATAAATTTATAGCCTTGGTATTTTTGGTCTTGTTGTTACTATTTAGAAGTTAGGTTGGTTGGAGGTTCTCGCTGCTCTGGGAGGTTAGAGATACTTCATGATCAGACGTGGATGTCAGTGTGTGATGCTGCCTTTGACCAGCAGGATGCAGAGGTTGTGTGTAGAGAGCTGGACTGTGGGGCTCCTGTACAGGTGCTGGGAGCAGCTGCTTTTGGCAGAGGAGACGCTCAGATGTGGACACAAGAGATTCAGTGTAGAGGAAATGAGTCTCAGATTCACTTCTGTCCAACATCATCATCACAACAAAACAACTGTTCACATGAGCACAACATCAGTTTGGTGTGTTCTGGTAGGAGATCAAAATGTCCAACTATTGCCTCTCTGTCACTTTGTCTTTCCGAGTCAAGCTTAAATCTGAATCATTAAGTATCAAATCAGAACTTTATTGCCATAGATGCTACAGTGACTCCGAACTGTCAGTTTCATTGTTGGTCAACCTGAGGAACAAAATTATGGTTATGTAATGATTTTTGACAGTAGTTTGCAGCTGACCAAACATGCAATGAAAATTAATCTGAGATCTAATGAAAACAAGACTGGAAAATGTGATAATGTATGCCTCTTAGGGTTCAGTCCTCTGAAACAGCAATAATTGAACTGTTGTTCATAAAGAATCTTACAAGTTTTGTTTGTTTGAGGATATATTAGCCAATATTCTAAAAACTGAAAGTTACAGAACGTGATTTCTTAAATTCAGCTCTAGTTTGACTTGAGTCTATCCATGAGGTTTTTGGTGTGCATCATGTATTAAATCCAATTTTTGAACATCTTGTACTATACCTATTTTTATGGCCCATATTCATCTTATCTGAGCCAGATGAATGAGCAAAGTTATTACATTTGTTTTTGATTTCAAATATGCACAGAATCATAAATGCTAGTTGATAAATGTTATATTACAAACATCAAAATGTCAATTTACATTAGACAAAAATAAAATGGAACAGAATATGGACTATGATGACAATATTTTTCAAGGGAGACAAGTAAATGTGTTTGTTTTTTATTAATAAATTAGATGCCTTAACTTTTGAAATGGCTCAGTGTTATTTTGGTGCAGTATGTTCAGTGGAAATTAATTTGTCTCTCTCTCTTTCAGATAAAAGGAATGTGAGACTGGTAAACGGAACCAGTCGCTGTGCTGGTAGAGTGGAGTTTCTTTATAGAGGTCAGTGGGGAACAGTGTGTGGTGCTGGTTGGGATTTGGCTGATGCTGCAGTGGTGTGTAGAGAACTGAACTGTGGAGAACCTGTAGATGCTCTGGATGATGATCATTTTGGTCTGGGGTCAGGACCATTCGTAATAAAAAATGCAATGTGTAATGGATCAGAGTCTTCACTTAAGAAATGTGGCTCCATGCAATCAAGTGTTCATGATGAGTGTCTTGATAAGAGTGCTCAAGTCATTTGTTCAGGTAAGTTAAAAGTTTTGTATGATATTGAAAAGCAGCTGCCAAAGTAGTCAACCTTGGGACATAAAATAGGCCTGAAAACAAAAAGGAAATGTGACGTATAACTGATATATTAAAGGATGTTCTTTTTATGTTGTTTCAGAAGTCAGGCTGGTTGGAGGTTCTCGCTGTTCTGGGAGGTTAGAGATACTTCATAATCAGACGTGGAAGTCAGTGTGTGACGCTGCCTTTGACCAGCAGGATGCAGAGGTTGTGTGTAGAGAGCTGGACTGTGGGGCTCCTGTACAGGTGCTGGGAGCAGCTGCTTTTGGCAAAAGAGATGCTCAGATGTGGACACAAGAGATTCAGTGTAGAGGAAATGAATCTCAGATTCACTTCTGTCCAACATCACTATCACATGAAAACAAGTGTTTTCATGACAATAGTGTTGGAATGGTGTGTGCAGGTTTGAACAATTTCTTTTTGTAACAATGTAAAATCAAATTAAATTTAATTCCCCTAAATGTAGAATAAATATTAGTTTCACAGTAGGCTTTTTTCCTCTTTTTGTTGCTATTCATTATATAGACAATATGAGAGTAAGATTGGTTGGTGGTCACAGTCGCTGTGCTGGTAGAGTGGAGGTTCATCATAGAGGTCAGTGGGGAACAGTGTGTCATGAGGACTGGGATATGACTGAAGCTGCAGTGGTGTGTAAAGAGCTGGACTGTGGAGAACCTATAGATGCTCTGGGTGGTGCTCACTTTGGACAAGGATCAGGACCAATCTGGAAACGCATTATGTTATGTACTGGATCAGAGTCTACAGTGAAGTACTGTGGATCAGTAGAGTGGGGGTTTTATGATTGTGATCACTCTAAAGATGCGGGTGTCATCTGCTCAGGTAAGCTGTGTTAAACACTATATATTCCACAACTTAAAGGGAAAGTTCACCCAAAAATGAAATTTTGTCATGTTTTATTCCCTTTAAGTTCGTCCAAACTAAAATGACTTTTATCTAGCACAAAAGGGTTTTTTTTTTTTTTTTTAATGTAACTAAATTCGAGGCCTGAGGATGAAAACACACACACAAGTGAAAGTGGTACATGTGGTAATGATGGAACTTTCAGTTTTGGAGGCCTTTTAAATGAACAATTTATATAAAACTTTTATTTTAAAAGTAGTTTAAAAGATTATTTTACCTTGATTCCTTCAATTTTTTTATTTTTACATCAAAAACATCATAATTAAGAAGTAATAAGCTATCTTTCTGTTCTGTTTTGATGCCCCTCATCAGAATGCTCTGTTTGAATAGGCGTGGTGAATTGTAGACTCGTTAGTAAACACCCACTGGTATGATTGGCTAACAGTTTATGTTTGACTGCTTAAGGTGTCAGGCTTGTTGGAAATTCTCAATGCTCTGGAAGAGTGGAGGTTTCTTATGGGAACACGTGGCACACAGTGTGTGACGCTGCCTTTGACCAGCAGGATGCAGAGGTTGTGTGTAGAGAGCTGGACTGTGGGGCTCCTGTACAGGTGCTGGGAGCAGCTGCTTTTGACAAAGGAGACGCTCAGATGTGGACACAAGAGATTCAGTGCAGAGGAAATAAATCTCAGATTCACTTCTGTCCAACATCAACACACAACTGTTCACATGACACTGACCAGGAGCTGCTATGTGCAGGTGAGTCAAAATAAAATGAGTATTTTTTTTTTAACATCCTACTTCTACTCATAGTCTCTCTATGTATTTCTTCTGTCACTTACACTAGATAAAAAAAATGTGAGGTTGGTTGGTGGTAACAGTCGGTGTGCTGGCACAGTGGAGATTCTTCATAGAGGTCAGTGGGGAACAGTGTGTCATGATTTCTGGGATTTGGCTGATGCTGCAGTGGTGTGTAGAGAACTGGACTGTGGAGAACCTGTAGATGCTGTGAGTGATGCTCATTTTGGACCAGGATCGGGACTAATTTGGGTGAATACTATTTTATGTGCTGGATCAGAGTCGACACTGAAGAACTGTGGTTCATCAGGATGGAGCATACATGTCTGTACTCACAGTTTAGATGCTGGGGTTATTTGTTCAGGTAAATAATAGTGTACTTCAAAGAATTACACTGATATTTTTTCCCACTTGTTGCCCATAGATTAGTTTATCCAAACAATATTGTGTTTTTATTATTTTTGCATTTGTATTAACATATCTATTTTTATTATTGGTATTAAACTACCAACTTGTAATCTAAACAGGTCATATACCTTCTCGACTTGTTCATGGACCTCACCTGTGCTCTGGGAGGTTAGAGATACTTCATAATCAGACGTGGATGTCAGTGTGTGACGCTGCCTTTGACCAGCAGGATGCAGAGGTTGTGTGTAGAGAGCTGGACTGTGGGGCACCTGTACAGGTGCTGGGAGCAGCTGCTTTTGGCAAAGGAGACGCTCAGATGTGGACACAAGAGATTCAGTGTAGAGGAAATGAATCTCAAATATCATTCTGTTCTTTATCATCATCACTCATACACACCTGTAGCAGTGATAATGTGTTCCTGGTTTGTTCTGGTAAAATTTCAATGTTAATGTTACATCTTCACTGTGTCATATCTGGACTTTTATGTTATTTCTTGTTTCCTGTATCTTTTGTAGTTTATTGACTCTCTCTTGATTAGTCTCCTCAGGCCTTGTTATCTTATTAAGCTTGTTAGCCCCCATCTCCTTTGTTACTTCTTCAGTTGTTGAATGTGTAGGTCATTGTTCTTCCTGCTTTCACTCATGTTTTTGATGCAAGATATATACATCATTTATTTTCTGTGTTGTTACAAAATCTTTATGTGATATTTGACCCATCTTTATTATACTGCACATGTGAAGAAAATATTTTTTAATGGGGCTTATAATGACTAAAGTTCATCATTGCACAGGTTACACAGGTCTCAGGCTGGTAAATGGTTCAGACTTTTGTTCGGGAAGAGTGGAAGTTCAGTTCCTTAGTAAATGGGGCACAGTGTGTGATACATGCTGGGATATGAGAGCTACCAGTGTCCTCTGTAGACAGCTGAATTGTGGGATTGCTGTGTCTGTTGTGGGATCAGATTGGTTTGGAGAGGGAAGTGGTGAAATCTGGGCTGATGTGTTTGATTGTGACGGGAATGAAACAAAACTCTCAGAATGTTCCATCTCTTCATGGAGTCGAGCTGAATGTTCTCATAGACAAGATGTTGGAGTCATCTGCTCTAGTGAGTTTTGCTGAAAAAAAAACATAAATTACCTTGGAGTATCTTAATAAAATGCCACATCTTCTCTTCAGATTCCTCTCTGGCTCTTCATGATGGTCTGGTGCGGTTGTCTGGAGAGAGACAGTGTGAGGGGGAGGTGGAAGTTTTCATCCATCAGGTCTGGAGGAGAGTTCTGCTGGACTCCTGGAGTCTCACTGAATCCTCTGTGGTCTGCAGACAGCTGGGCTGTGGCTCTGTGCTGAACTTCTACGGCTCCTCTTCATCCAGTCCTGAACACAGTCATGAGTGTGTGATGGGCTTCCAGTGCTCTGGGAGTGAAGCTCATCTGGGGAACTGCAGCTCTCCACAAACTCTCAACTGCAGCTCCACACAACAGCTGTCAATCACCTGCCTTGGTGAGAACAACAACATCTGGAGCAGATTCTTTAGTTGTTAGTGATCAATAATGTGTTTTTCTTTCTCTGAATATCAGGTCGTGGGTCCATCAGGCTGGTGGGTTCTGTGGGAGACTGTGCAGGGAGGCTGGAGGTTTTTCACAGCGGCTCATGGGGGACAGTGTGTGATGACTCCTGGGATATTAAAGATGCCCATGTGGTGTGCAGACAGCTGCAGTGTGGAGTGGCCCTCAGTAACCAGCAGGTACCAGCCTGGTTTGGTCCTGGTTCTGGACCCATATGGCTGGATGAGGTGGAGTGTGAGGGGAATGAGACGTCCCTGTGGAGCTGCTCTTCTCCAGGCTGGGGAAAACATGACTGTAATCACAAGGAGGATGTAGGAGTCGTGTGCTCAGGTGAACAGTTGTGGGGAAAAAAAAAAGTATTTAAAAAAGTGCACATACATGCACAAGTGCTGAGTATATATTAATGTTTCCATCTAGAGTTTAAAGAAATCCGGTTAACTGAGGGCTGTGAGGGGAATGTGGAGGTTTTCTACAATGGATCCTGGGGTAATGTGTGCTGGAACCAGATGGACAGAGACACAGTGAGTCTGATCTGTCAAGAACTGAACTGTGGAAGATCTGGTACTTTTTCTAATTCTATACCAAGAGTGGAATCAGCTCCTAACTGGCTGGATAAAGTGAAATGTTGACCACATGATTCAAGTCTGTGGCAGTGTCCATCTTTACCCTGGGGGCAGAATGACTGCAATAATGATGAAGTGGCCATAATCACCTGTTCAGGTATAATATAATATAGTATAATATAGTATAATATAATATAATATAATATAATATTTGTGATTCCAGAACAAAAAAGTCATGAGTCCCCTCAAAGCTATTTGACTTGGTCCACATTTCCCCACCAGAGACAGGGTTCAGGTAAGTTCATTTGGTGGCATAAAACATTTTAACACTCATATTGTATATAATGCATGAATGTAATTGTGTTCTGGGGCATTTGATCTCATGCTGGTGATTAATGCATTGTCTTGTTTATATAATTTAGAGCACTTACCTCTCAGACTGAGTGGAGGAGAGGGCTGGTGCTCTGGGAGGCTGGAGGTGTATCATAACGCTGTGTGGGGCTCAGTCTGTGATGATCAGTGGGACATCAGCGATGCTCAGGTGGTCTGCAGGCAGCTGGGTTGTGGAGCAGCACTGAGGGCTGATGGGAATTCAGTCTTTGGTGTTGGTGAAGGTGTTGTGTGGCTGAACAGAGTCGAGTGCAGAGGGAATGAGATTCACCTGTGGGACTGTCCTCTCTCCCTGAAAAATCACACCGACTGTTCACACAAAGAGCACGCTGGACTCACCTGTGCAGGTCACAGCAAACACTGGAAAAATATTTTTCATTTTTATGTGTTCAAGGCAACCATGATTTTAAATGTGTTTGTGTGTGTTTCTGACAGATTTGCCAGATTTATTAGTGGCCACTTCTCCCGCCACAACATCAGCTTCTCCTCCAGTTTCTCCTCCAGTGCGCTCAACATCAGTCACTCTTTCACAAACTCCTCCAGCAGTGTCTCTCTCCATCCCCCCAGTGCTTGTGATTGTACTGGTAGTTGTGCTCTTACTGCTCTTAGTGCCACTGCTTATACTGATTCAGCAGAACAGAGTGATGAGGAGAGGTAGGAGAGATCCAGAGCCTGTCATATTGTGTCTTATTCAGTGTGTGATCAGTCATGTGTTGTGAACTGACAGCAGGTTTGTCTGTCTACACTCACAGCTCTCTCTAAGAGGAGACACAGGACAAAGACTGAGGCCGTTTATGAGGAGATTCAGCACAAGCCCCCTAACAGACACAGTCTCTTCACTCAGAGGGGTAAGTGCTATAGTGCCTGATCTGCTGAGATCAACAGGGTAATACTTTATTAAGAGAGATTAGTGGAGTAAATTACACTGATTCATTTGTGGGACTTTTTTTGTGTTTGTGTATTCAAAAGTGGGGATTTTTGGCTGATCTATAATTGTGAATGTGCTTGATGGTTCTAATCTTCATAACAGGAAGTATCCTTTCTACAGAACAGCATTCTGGATATGAAGATGCTGATGAGCTTCTTTCAGGTTAGAAGACTGAAATATAATGTTACTTGCTAATGAATATGTTACTAATGAATGTATACTAAATGAACTGAAAACATGAACTTAGCAAGTTATCTTAACAGCGCTCAAATTATATAAACCATTCACAACATGATAATATAGATAAGGATTTATTGTATTTTTTTTTTTTCATCTATGTTGTTTTAAGCAAGTTCTCCACTAGGAGCTGTACCTGACTACATTAATGATGCCACCACTGCTAAAGGCCCAACAGGTCAGTGACTTCAGCTGATTTCACTTAATTAAATGACATACTGAGCCTCTGTTTATTCTCTCCTTGCTATTACCTCATTTAGAAGAACAAAAATTCACACCTGAAAATTATGATGATATAATCACTGTTGGACTGAGGCATTATCATGGTACAGGTTAAATTCTATTTATTTATTTTATTTTATTAGTATATACTAGTATTATAATACTAGTTTTAACACTGTAGATTTATGTGCATTTTAATTATATATATGCACACTGTTTTTGTACATTTAATGGATGCATTACATTTTTCATTATTTTGATTTAGATGATGTACCTGAAAACTATGATGACGTCATCATTGTACCACAGTTCTGCAGTGATAATGCAGGTGGGGATCTATTGTTTTTCTTCAAATTATTGTGGCATATAAAGCATGTAGACTTGTAATTAATCATACACATTTATATCAGAGGGTGGTCGGGAGGAGTATGATAATCTGAAGAAGGTCAGGGAATATATGAGTGACATTTTTGGTATGTTATTGGCATCTTTTTTTAGCCTATACTGAATTTTTGTTGACTCTGTTTAGTTGCTTTATGTTACATGTGTTTGTGGTTACAATAGCTCATTTAACTTCCCTGAGAATATTGATGTGTTGATTTATTATATTTTTGAAAGGTTATATTGATTGATTAATTTGCTCTTGTTTTCTAATAACAGACTATGATGATGTGGAGGAGGAACCAAGAAAACATGGAGGAACTGAATAACTGAAAGCACATCCAATGCTTTAAATCAGGGGTGGCGAACTCCAGTCCTGGAGAGCCACAGCTCTACAGTGTTCAGCTCCAACCCTAATTAAAATTCACCTGCCTGTTGTTTTCTAGTGACCCTTCAGACCTTGATTAGCTTGTTCAGGTGCGTTTGATTAGGGTTAAAGCAAAACTATGCAGGGCAGGACCGATGTTCAACCACCCCTGCTTTAAATGCTTTTACAGTTTTTAAGTGGTCTGCAGAGTCTTATATACTGTATGTGTTATTGTATGTGTAGTTTGTTACATTTTGTATTGGAATATACAAAATCAGTTACATTTAGTCAGAAATGCTTTGCTTAACGGCCTTCTCGGATTGTTTACATTTCTCTTTTCAAGGGTTTTTTCAAATCACAGTGATTTTTTTTTTGTACTCTCATTGTAACCTTTCTATCATGTATACTTTAATCATTAGAGAGAGAGAGAGAGAGATTTTCCCAACATTTAATCAATTTGTATGTAATTGTGTACTTTAAAAGTACTTTAAAAGAATGTAAAACTCTTTTAACTGAACACAAGAGCATGTTGTTTCTAGCAGTCAGACAGTCAGTCCAATTTGATTGTTGTTTTAATGTCAGTGTTCTATTAAGCAATTAAAATTAGACTGCCAATGTGAGTTAAGTTTGATTGTTATTATTATGCTGTAGTGGTGCGTAGAGAACTGAACTGTAAAACATTGCGTGCAGTTGGAACTGGTTACTTTGGATAAGGATCAGGACCATGAAGGGATGAAGTGAAATATACTAGATCAGAGTCATATACTGTATATTAAATGAAATTTAATGGAAAAGGAATGTCAAATATATGACTGTGTAAACAGCCCATTCTCAGCTCTGTCCTGAGAACACGTATTACATATTATATATACATATGTTTAGACTATATGTAATATTGAATTATTATTATTATTATTATTATTATTATTTACAAAATATTGATTTTAAATGCTTAAGCATAAATCTGATTGCATGGAAAAATTTGGAATGTGTTTGCACTTCTTTTCTCTTTTTTTTTTTTGCTGTTAACAATCTCCATAGGCCCCTCTAGTGGCAGTAACCATAAAATGCAATTTTATGTCTTTTTTTTTCACAAGGTGGAGTCAGAGACACTCGATGACCCCGTTCTAAGTCTATTTTGTGTTAAATTAGTGCTGGCTGGATAAGCAGGCAAAAAAATCATTAAACAGTACATTCATTTTTAATGAAATAAGTTTATGGTGCACAGCAAACTCTGCGGGTCACAATGAGAACATGCTCAATTCATGAGAGTTGTTCTTTATGGGACATCTAAAAAAAAACAATAGCCTATTGAGGAACGCAAAAAATTCACAGCAATTTGAAAGCAAATTTCACATTAATCACAATAGTTATTTTCAATATAGGTTAAAGTTTTCAGTAATTTATAAGGAATTAAATTACGTAAAAACAGTTTTTCTGCCTTTCTCTGTTGTAACACTGTGGTCTAATTCAAAATCTATTTATTTTATTAAAAAGTCTGTAATTTTACAATGGTATGTAATACCATTAATATACATATATATATATAATAGTGTTTTTTTCTTAATAGTGTTTTTTTTTGCAGTGAGCAGTTTGTTATCAGTAATTCTGATTTTTAATCTCATCTCTGCAGGTGCTGTATGCTGTAAATAAACCGGAGACTTTCCTGTCTCCTGTGCGTGCATGCATGCCCTCAGTGAGACGTCTTGATGTGTGGAGAGGAGGAGTTCATCAGCACTTACAGTTTTGATGTATATATATTAAAAAATGGAGAAAATCAAAAAAGCGTCCTCTGATTTGTCAGTGAAGTTGTTTGCTGATTTCCTCTGTTGTGTCTAATAAGGTAATAGTGAGTGTGATTGGAGGGTGCTGGACCTCTTTCTCTCTCATTAAGGAGGGTAAGAGGATTTCTGTACTTCTGTATCATCAGGGCAGAAAGCTTGTACTGGGTGATGAGTTAATCATGATGATGGGGAGAAGTCTGACATTAATTTTACTGTCTTCAGTTGTAATACTCATCACAGCTGGTAAGTACACATGGAATTAAAAATATACAATTATTTTTAGACATTTCTTTTAGAAGTGAAGGCATCAGATTGTGCCCTTTAATCACTGGTACGTAAAAAAAAATTAATGAAATGATAATGTGTTGTTAGATTTTGCAATTGCAAAATAATTGTTTTTCTGTCTTGTGTTCAAAGTTTAATTTTCATGTGATATTAACATAGTAAATGTACATTACTCACCTGCACCTGCGTCTCTGGTCACAAACAATTTAATCATCATGTGTTAAAAATCATTCTCTAACTGTGTTAGACTAACCAAAACTTGTAGTAGCATTTCCATATTGTTGCTCTTTTGTTGGTTTGATTTTTTTCTATTTTCCTCATTTGTAAGTCAGTGTGGATAGAAGCATCTGCTTAATGATTAAATGTATAACCTAGGGCTGCACGATTATGACAAAAATCATAATTGTCGATTATTCCCTTGAAATTGTAATTGCAATTTATTAATTGCAATTATCGCAATTTACAATTAATGGTTATACTGAAGCAAAGCAATTGTTTTTATTGTTTGAAGCAACTGCATTCTACATTTTTATATCTAGTTTCTTCTTTAAATATAAAAAAGTAAAATAAAATAAAACAATAGAAAAAAATAATTATTAAGAAACTAAAGAAAACTAAAGAATAACACATTTACACTTCTTAAGCAAGCAGAATAATGTAAGTGGATTTATTTTATTTATGTGTTTATTATTATTTATTTTTTTAATTGCGCCTAGAGTATTTATAACTTTATGACGTTCTGATTTGATAAACGTTGTGTTGCTGTAGTAAGCAAAGTATTAGTGTACTAACGTTACAGTATTATGAGAGAGTGATGGACGGAGCAATCGTGATTACCTGCACCTGACAAAGCATTCATTGTTCAGCTCAACATCAGTTTGAATATCCGCTGAGGAAAGCATCATCTTTGTCATAACTTTAATATCCTTTCATCTGTTAAGGGTGATTTGTGATCACAGCGCTGCTCGGTGCATTTGTTCGCTGCATGAAGCAAGCTGATATTGAAACTAAAAATAACTTTCCCTTATGACAGCATTTATTTTTTCAATGTAAAAGTCTTTACTGCCGACTCGTAAAAACAGTCTCTTGTCGCCATCTAATGGCGGAATAATGTAACTAAAATCACCATCACGAACACACACGCTGTTTCTCAATACTAAACAGTATTAAATATATTTTGTATATATAAAATACAGTATTAAATACAACTATTACTTATATAAAATATTATTTATTAAATAATATTTAATAAACAACAACTGTCATCAAAAAAGATTAAAAATAGTGCATGATGTTTATCTGAAAATGTAACAATGCAAACATGTTTTCTGTAATTGGTATTGTGGAGTTGGGTTAGGGGATAGACAATATCGTTTGGTCAGTATAAAAAACTATAGTCTATGGAAAGTCCCCACAATTCACAAAAACATCTTTTATTAGTAATAAATACATACACACTTGTGAATAACTTGTATATAGATATAAACTTAACGCATGCATACGCTAATAGACACTCGCTTATACGTATAAACTTGATCCATGCATATACACCTACAACAACCCGCACATATACATATAAACTCGCTGCATGCAGACACACCTGTACATACTCGCATATACATATAAACTTGATCCATGCATATACACCTAAAAACACTCGCACATACATATAAACTCGTTGCGCGCATATACACCCATAAAACACTCACGCAAACATACAAAATAAATTTCAGGTAAGAAGCATGCTTGAGTTGTGTATATACATATATGCAAGTGATTTCATATGTGGATGTGCGTGAACTTTTCAGTGCAAACGAAAGGCATTTCAGTGTAAAAGGAATCAGCTGCACTTCCGGCGGAATCTCCAGATGCCGGGGCATTTTAAAACGCTTAACGTGACTTAATGCATTAAAATAGTGTTTTAAAAAGACCTTTAATATAGAATACGATGTACCAGGGGCGAATTTCCACTGGACACTTTTCAAAATCCCGTTCAGCACCGCCGAGAGTTCGCGCGATCGTTCAAACAAAACCGAAAGTAAAACGCGCACGCGCCTTCAAAAGCAATTTTAATACCCCGCGCTTAGAGCGCGACTCCCCAATGCGTGCAAATTAGGCTACATAACATATTTAGGATGTTATTAGTATGTAGGAGTTTGGGTCACAAAATGAGGACGGGACTCTATATAATAGCCACACCCACTGCTCTGGTTCATGAAATCACAATTTTACAGCTGCTAGAGTTGGGTTTAAATAATCTTACAGCTTCAGGTTTTTAAATGACTTTTTACTAATGAGTTCATTAGCTTGCATTTTGTAAAAATCAGTTGCTTTGCCCAAGTTTAAAATTGCTCTAGTACCATTTCTTCGCTTCTCTTTTTTTTCCTGTTTTTTTTTAACATTCACATTTTCACTGTCATTAAAAAAACACACATGTGACAAAATTGAATAAACCCATATAAATGTAATTTTATTTTTCTAGTAAACATTAATTCTGTGCTTTATGCCTCACTTGAAGTTGGAGCCAATACCCTGTTCTGTCTTGTGTAATTAAAACTAATTGGGCACTTGTTTACTTTTTTTTAACATTTACGTTTTTTTTCTAAGCTTTATTAATTTATAGATTATTTATGAATAAAACATTATAACCAAAAGGTTACTTGCTGTGAAATATGCTGGCTAGCTTGATTAAGGTTAATAAATGTACCCTTTGCTGTCTTTGATATCCCACTATCCTGTAAGTTCAATTTTCTGCCAGTTAAAAAAAAAAACATCTTGTTACCTTTGGTGGTTTGTTACTTTTCCATTTTTGATGTAATGTCTTTTGATGTAACATTAAAATATTCACCTAGTTATCACCAAAGCTGTCTCACGTCTTGTAGATCGTTAAACTGTTATACTGTTAAGTGTCCATCTGAAATCAATTTTGTGAGATACTATGTGTAGATACTGTTATATTGTGGTGGGGTTAAACTGGTCCTGAAAATAAACAAACAAAAAAAAACCTTATTAGTGAATCTAATAATAATATTCTCTTTGCTAAACATGTCATCTGTGACTAACAACATAAGTCTCTCTTATTTTTCTTTAATGAATTTTAAAATAATGTCATTATGAACTTAAATTCTCAGTATTTCCCATCACTCAGACCTCAGAGAAGAACTATATGTTGCTTTGCTCAATTTCAGACTATTTACCCAAACATTTTACCTCAATTAAAATGTACGTTTGATCAGAAAAGGACATTGATATTTTTATTATGAAACTGAACTGAACAATTTATCTTTCAGTAAGTGTTTAACAATGAAACAATGAAACTCTCCTGACAAGACATTGATCAGCTCGTTTCTGGCATAAGTGTTTGGCTGCCGTCTGTTGAAAGACTAACACATTGCAGTCTGGAATGCGCCTGTCTATGAATAAATAGTGATTTGCTGCCATCTTGTGAGTGAGCAACGCATTGCTACTTTCAACGTACAAGCCTACTACTATTCTTTCAGTGTCTCTCTCCGTCCCCCAGTGCTTGTGGTTGTACTGGTAGTTGTGCTCTTACTGCTCTTAGTGCCACTGCTTATACTGATTCAGCAGAACAGAGTGATGAGGAGAGGTAGGAGAGATCCAGAGACTGTCATATTGTGTCTTATTCAGTGTGTGATCATGTGTTGTGAACTGACAGCAGGTTTGTCTGTCTACACTCACAGCTCTCTCTAAGAGGAGACACAGGACGACGACTGAGGCCGTTTATGAGGAGATTCAGCACAGGCCGACTAATAGACACAGTCTCTTTACTCAGACAGGTGAGTAAGTGTTATAGTCTTGGATTTGTGGAGAGCAACAGAATAATCACTTTTTTCATAGGGAAGAGTGGAATAAATTACATTGAATCATTTGTGGCATCTTGTGTGTTATTTGAAATTATATAGTGTTAGTGTTAAATGATTCAAAGAAAGTTTTGGCTGATTTGTGATTGTGAATGTATCTGATGGTTTTACTCCATAACAGGAAGTGTCCTTGCAAAAGAACAGCATTCTGGGTATGAAGATGCGCTTCTTTCAGGTTAGAGGACTGAAATATAATGTTACTTGCTTCATGTAGAGATTAATGTATACTAAATGAACTGAAAACATGAACTTAGCAAGTTATCTTAACAGCGCTCAAATTATATAAACCATTCACAACATGATAATATAGATAAGAATTTATTGTATTTTTTTCTTCTGTGTTGTTTTAAGCAAGTTCTCCACTAGGAGCTGTACCTGACTACATTAATGATGCCACCACTGCTAAAGGCCCAACAGGTCAGTGACTTCAGCTGATTTCACTTAATTAAATGACATACTGAGCCTCTGTTTATTCTCTCCTTGCTATTACCTCATTTAGAAGAACAAAAATTCACACCTGAGAATTATGATGATATAATCACTGTTGGACTGAGGCATTATCATGGTACAGGTTGAATTTTATTTATTTATTTTATTTTATTAGTATATACTAGTATTATAATACTAGTTTTAACACTGTAGATTTATGTGCATTTTAATTATATATATGCACCCTGTTTTTGTACATTTAATGGATGCAATACATTTTTCATTATTTTGATTTAGATGATGTACCTGAAAACTATGATGACGTCATCATTGTACCACAGCTCTGCAGTGATAATGCAGGTGAGGATTTTAAATGTTACTATTGTACATACAAACATAGTTATGTTTTTTTTTTTTCTTCTTCTTTTTCTTCAAATTATTGTGGCATATAAAGTATGCAGACTTGTAATTAATCATACACATTTATATCAAACGGTGGTCAGGAGGAGTATGATAATCTGAAGAAGGTCAGGGAATATATGAGTGACATTTTTGGTATGTTTTTGGCATCTTTTTTTGCCTATACTGAACTTTTGTTGACTCTGTTTAGTTTCTACATGTGTTTGTGGTTACAATAGCACATTTAACTTCCCTGAGAATATTGATGTGTTGATTTATTATAATTTTTAAAAGCTTATATTGATTGATTCATTTGCTCTTGTTTTCTAATAACAGACTATGATGATGTGGAGGAGGAACCAAGAAAACATGGAGGAACTGAATAACTGAAAGCACATCCAATGCTTTAAATGCTTTTACAGTTTTTAAGTGGTCTGCAGAGTCTTATATACTGTATGTGTTATTGTATGTGTAGTTTATGTTACATTCTGTATTGGAATATACAAAATCAGTTGCATTTAGTCAGAAATGCTTTGCTTAACGACCTTCTCAGATTGTTTAAATTTCTCTTTTCAGGGGTTTGTACAAATCACAGTGATTTTTTTACTCCCATTTTAATCTTTCTATCATGTATACTTTAATCATTAGAGAGAGAGAGAGAGAGAGAGAGAGAGAGAGAGTTTTTAACATTTCACAGCACCTTTAACGTATATTCCTTTTGAATGTAGACCCACTGATGGTGGACTTTTTGCTAAAAATGCTTTAAATGCAAATGTGGACAATGATCTTTTACTTCAAAAGAATGTAAAACTCTTTTAACTGAACACAAGAGCATGTTGTTTCTAGCAGTCAGACAGTCAGTCCAATTTGATTGTTGTTTTAATGTCAGTGTTCTATTAAGCAATTAAAATTAGACTGCCAATGTGAGTTAAGTTTGATTGTTATTATTATGCTGCAGTGGTGCGTAGAGAACTGAACTGTAAAACATTGCGTGCAGTTGGAACTGGTTACTTTGGATAAGGATCAGGACCATGAAGGGATGAAGTGAAATATACTAGATCAGAGTCATATACTGTATATTAAATGAAATTTAATGGAAAAGGAATGTCAAATATATGACTGTGTAAACAGCCCATTCTCAGCTCTGTCCTTTCGTATTTTGTTTACTGGAATGGTACAAGACTTTGTGACTTTTGTCACACTTAAACTTGGAACACACACACACACACACACACACACACACGTGTCTGTTTTTGTGAATTGTGGGGACTTTCCATAGACTTTTATAGATTTTATACTGACCAAACGATATTGTCTATACCCTAACCCAACCCTAACCCTAAACCTACCCCTTACAGAAAACATGTTTGCATAGTTACACTTTCAGATAAACATCATTTACTATTTTTAATCATTTTTTTACATGTACATTTTTTACATCTTTTTACATTTATGTCAAAAATTTCAGGTTTTACTATCCTTGTGGGGACATTTGGTCCCCACAATGTAGCAAAAACAAGTACACACACACGCACACAGACATGGGGGTTCAAGGAGTGTAAATAAGAAATATATATATATATATATATATATACACACAGTAATTATATATATATACACAGTATATATATATATATATATATATATAATTACATATTTACGTTTACGTTATTATTTTTATTATTATTTACGTTAATAATAATAATAATAATTATTATTATTATTATTATTATTATTTAGAAAATACTGATTTTAAATGCTTAAGCATACATCTGAATGCATGGAAAAAGCAAGCGAAGCTTCAAATTGGAGTGAGGGTGCGTACTTGTGTTTATTTGCTGTTAACAATCTCCATAGGCCCCTCTAGTGGCAGTAACCATAAAATGCAATTTTATGTCTTTTTTTCACAAGGTGGAGTCAGAGACACTCGGTGACCCCGTTCTAAGTCTATTTTATGTTAAATTAGTGCAAGCAAAATAACCTTTAAACAGTATATTAATTTTGAGTGAAATAAGTTTATAGTGCACAGCAAACTCTGCGGATCACAATGAGAACATGCTCAAATTCATTAGAGTTGTTCTTTATGGGCTATCAAAAAAACAAAAAAAAACAATAGCCTATTGAGGAAATGAAAGCAAATTTCACATTAATCACAATAGTTATTTTCAATATAGGTGAAAGTTTTCAGTCATTTGTAAGGAATTAAACTACGTAATAACAGTTGTTCTGCCTTTCTCTGTTGTAACACTGTGCTCTTATTAAAAATCTATTCATTTTATTAAAAAGTCTGTAATTTTACAATGGTATGTAATTTAAAAAGAATAAATATATTAATAAATAGTGTTTTTAATAGTGTTTTTTAGTTATTTTTGCAGTGAGCAGTTCGTTATCAGTAATTCTGAATTTTGATCTAATCACTGCAGGTGCTGTATGCTCTAAATAAATGGAGAGTTTCCTGTCTCCTGTGTGTGTATGCATCCCCTCAGTGAGCTTAATGTGTGGAGAGGAGGAGTTCATCAGCACTGATAGTTTTGATGTATATATTTATATATGGAGAAAATCATAAAAGCGTCCTCTGATTTGTCAGTGAAGTTGTTTGATGATTTCCTCTGTTGTGTCTAATAAGGTAATAGCGAGTGTGATTGGAGGGTGTTGGGCCTCTTTCTCTCTCATTAGGAGGATGCCTGTACTTCTGTATCATCAGTGCAGAGAAGCTTGTACTGGGTGTTGAGTTAATCATGCTGAGGATGATGGGGAGAAGTCTGACATTAATTTTACTGTCTTCAGTTGTAATACTCATCACAGCTGGTAAGTACACATGAATTTAAAAATATTCAATTATTTTTAGAAATTTCTTTTAGAAATGAAGGCATCAGATTGTGCTCTTTAATCACTGGTATGTAAAAAAATAAAATAATAATAATTAAATTATAATGTGTTTTTAGATTTTGCAATTGCAAAATAATTGTTTTTCTGTCTTGTGATCAAAGTTTAATTTTCATGTGATATCAGCATAGTAAATTAGTACAAAGTAAAAATACATTACTCACCTGCACCTGCTTCTCTGGGCACAAACAATTTAATCATCTTGTGTCAAAAATCATTATCTAACTGTGTTTTAACAAAATTTGTAATAGCATTTCCATATTGTTGCTCTTTTGTTGGTTTGATTTTTTTCTACTTTCCTCATTTGTAAGTCGCTTTGGATAAAAGCATCTGCAAAATTATGAAATGTATAACCTAGGACTGCACGATTATGACAAAAATCATAATTGTCGATTATTCCCTTAAAATTGTAATTGTGATTATTAATTACAATTATCACAATTTACATTGAATGATTACATTGAAGCAAAGCTATTGTTTTCATTGTTGGAAGCAACTGTTTCTTCTTTAAATGTAAAAAAGTAAAAAAAAAAAAAATATATATATATATATATATGAAGAAAAAAAAATAATTATTAAAAATCTAAAAAATAATTAAGATAACCTGTAGGTAAAAACACACTCTCAAAAACTGATTGCACATTTGGGGACACTAGAGTATTTATAACTTTATGATGTTCTGATTTGATAAACATTGAATTAGAAGTATCACTGACAAAATAAAAAAATAATCACCTATATATGATCCAGCAGAATAAACGCTTCATTATATTCATAAGAAAACATGATCACAACAAACAAGACAGGAAAAACAAAGAATCTTTTTAGGGTTTGCGTGTTGTCCTCTTACACAATACCATTTTTAATAGCTAAAAGCTCAGCTGCAGAGAAACTACAGCTCTGGGAAATAAGAGATCATTGCAAAATTATCAGTTTCTATGTTTTGCTAATTAGAGCTATTTGCTTGAATAAAAAATTATTTTTGCCTTATTCTATAAACTACTAACAATATTTCTATTGTCATTTAGGCCATTTATTTGCAGAAAATGACAACTGGTCAAAATAACAAAAAACATGCAGTGTTTTCAGACCACAAATAATGCAATGAAAGCAAGTGTGTATTAACTTTTGAATAACACAATATTTATGTTCAAATGCCAAGTTTTCTCATGAAACTATAGATGGTGCGTTCTGAAACCGCAAACTGATAATATGCACAGTGGCACAACCTTGGCACAAGCTTATTGGTTCATGTTGCAAATGCAACCAATGAGCTTGCAGCTTTACATTTAAATGGCTGGTTAGCATTCATTAGAACATTTTGCACTTCAGGGAAATTTCACACTTGGACGTTTGGTGCGCCACGGAGTCCGATTGACGTCAGAGTTCGGTACGTTTGGCTAGTGTGAATGCAGTCATGCGAACGCGGGTGCGCACTGGGGTACTGAACACGAGACTACCTGAAGGCACTGTTGCATGAATATGGTGGCTTTCACACTGGGCTCATTTGCTGGGCGCGCTTGTTCCATGACTGCTTTCACACTAGCCAAAATACCGAACTCTGACACCCAACATAGTATGAAAGTGCCTTGTGAAAGTATGACTCGAGTGCGCTCTTAATTGGGAAGTAAAGTAACCTGTGCATGCTTGATAGACCATTACAATGTATTTACTTTAATAAAACAAATGTAAGAGATAATAGTGTTGAAAACGAGCAGGAGTAAGCCTGCAGCGTTTTCGTCAAGCGTCAACCTCCTGGTCTCCCTCTTGAAGCCAAAACGTTAGTGACTAAAACTGCAATTCGTCAATCCCATAGACTCCCCATGTTAAAATGCCCAATTTTACAGCAGAAAAAATGTTTACAGCCTGGTACAAAAAGTGGTTATGGTCTATATAGCTAATTTTGCCCATCATGTCAACTGTGAGGAGGGTGAATTTTTATTATAACTCATCTATTTAAATTATATTAAGCCCTAAAGTTCTGCATAATTTAGGGCGTGACCACTTGAGTGACAGGTGGATTGCTGCTGCTGTCACCACCGTCGCTCTAGGCGTGTGTGATTTCAGCAACCAGCTCCACCCACATCCTGCCTCTTAGCCCATTTTCGATGATCCGGGAGTGACGTGCAGTG
>VONZ01001221.1:0-187903 GCA_012976165.1 Labeo catla
AAAAATACTGACTACAAGCTTTTGAATGGTATAGTGTATAAGGTTATAAAAGCTTTTTATTTCAGATAAATGCTGATCATTGGATCTTTCTATTCATCAAAGAATCCTGGGAAAAAAGTAATAATGATTTCTAAAGGATCATGTGATACTGAAGACTAGAGTAATGCTGAAAATTTAGCTTTGATCAAACGAATAATCAGATTTTTAAAATATTTGCTAACTAATTTGCACAATTAGTTAGTGATCTTGCATCATATATAAAGCATGCCAATTTAAAATCTACAGTATTCTGTGGAATGGGTGGTAAAATGTGTAAAAGTGGGCCAAGATTCTCTACATCCTCCTTGGAAGCTGACAGCATAATTGAATTAGCCATTCAATGAACATCCGGCCAACGTGTAGGACTTCATGAATGACAGGCTTTCCAAATCTGGCCTGTGTATTTGAATGTGATTATAGCCGATTGATATAAAAAACTGAAAATTTACTCACCTTGCAAGCTGTCCAGATTGTAGATGAGCTTGTCTCTTCAACACAACAGATTTGTAGAAATTTAGCATTATATCACTTGCCCTCCAATGGATCCTCTGCAGTGAATGGGTGCCGCCAGATTGAGAGTTCAAACAGCTAATAAAAACATCAAAATAATCCGTAAGTAATTTACATGACTTCACTCTATCATTTAACATCTTGTAAAGTGAAAAGTTGCATGTTTGTGGAGTGGGCCCTTACACTTATAGGGCATTGCAAGCCCTCTGAGGCGTAAGCCGGGGCTATTTTTGTAGTCAACAATCTCACGAGAAGCTGTCTTTGACACCATCCGTCACCCACCGAGCGATGCCTCACTACTGATCTCTCACTGACAGTGCGAGAATTTAGAGCAGCGTCTCGCTATGGTAAGAGTGCTTCAGGTGAACGTTGGACGAGTGAGAGAGTCACACCACCTGATGCCTTGGCTCATTCCCATAGATATGGTGTGATGGGACAGCACTCACCACCCAACGTTATCCACCACCACTATCCAAGACAGCAACCCCATGAGAAATTGACTACAGACGCAATCCATCAAAAAAAAAAAATTGTAAAATTTATTTTCCATATGACTAGATTTTTTTATTTCAAAATTGTCAAAATGGCGTAATTTAATTTAAATTAGTTTATTCATTTTGCATATTACTAGTTTTCTGTTTTGTCAAACAGCATTATCTACCGTGCTTTAAATGGCAGAAAACGGCATTAGTTGTGGCACTAATTATCCCCTAAACGGCGTAAACTTTATTTATTAATTTTTTTTATTTTGCATTTTACTAGTTTATTTGAAAATTGTCAAACGGCATTATTTAATGTCAATTTATTGTCAAATGTAAAAAAGCACTGTCAGTAGCTGCACTCATTATCCCCTAAACCAGACATGGGCAAACTCGTTCCGGGAGGGCCGGTGTCCCTGCAGAGTTTAGCACCAACCCTGATAAAACTCACCTGTTTGTAACTTTCTAGTAAACCTGAAGACACTGATTAGCTTGTTCAGGTGTGTTTAATCAGGGTTGGAGCTAAACTCTGCAAGGACACCGGTCCTCCAGGACCGAGTCTGCCCAGGCCTGCCCTAAACGGCATAACTTAAATATATATTTTTTTTTTTCCTTTCGCATTTTACTAGTTTTTTTATTTTTTTTTTTTAAATTGTCAAATGACGTTATTTACGGCATTTTTAATGACAGAAAGCGACGTCAGTTGTGGCGCTCATTATCCCCTAAACAGCGTAACTTTAATTTTTTTATTTTGTATTTTACTAGTTTCTTTCTTTGAAAATTGTCAAACGGCATTATTTAATGTCAATTTATTGTCAAACGTCAGAAAGCGCCGTCAGTTGCTGCACTCATTATCCCCTAAACCAGACCTGGACAAACTCAGTCCTGGAGGGCCGGTGTCCCTGCAGAGTGTAACTCCAACCCTGATAAAACTCACCTGTTTGTAACTTTCTAGTAAACCTGAAGACACTGATTAGCTTGTTCAGGTGTGTTTAATCAGGGTTGGAGCTAAACTCTGCAAGGACACTGGCCCTCCAGGACCGAGTCTGCCCAGGCCTGCCCTAAACAGCATAACTTAAATGTTTATTTTTTCTTTCGTATTTTACTAGGTTTTTTTTTTTTTTTTAAATTGTCAAATGACGTTATTTACGACATTTTAAATGACAGAAAGCGACGTCAGTTGTGGCGCTCATTATCCCCTAAACTGCGTAACTTTAATTTTTTTTATTTTGTATTTTACACGTTTCTTTCTTTGAAAATTGTCAAACGGCATTATTTAATGTCAATTTATTGTAAACAGCATAACTTAAATGTTTATTTTTTTTCTTTCGTATTTTACTAGGTTTTTTTTTTGTAATTGTCAAATGACGTTATTTAAGACATTTTAGACAACAGAAAGCAACAGCAGTTGTGGCACTCATTACCCCCTAAATGGTGTAAGTTAACTTTTTTTGGGGTTTTTTTTGCATTTTACTTTTATTATTTGAAAATTATCAAACGGCATTATTTAATGTCAATTTATTGTCAAACGTCAGAAAGCGCCGTCAGTTGCTGCACTCATTATCCCCTAAACCAGACCTGGGCAAACTCAGTCCTGGAGGGCCGGTGTCCCTGCAGAGTGTAACTCCAACCCTGATAACACTCACCTGTTTGTAACTTTCTAGTAAACCTGAAGACACTGATTAGCTTGTTCAGGTGAGTTTAATCAGGGTTGAAGCTAAATTCTACAGGGACACCGGCCCTCCAAGACCGAGTCTGCCCAGGCCTGCCCTAAATGGTGCAACTTAAATTTAGTTTTTTCTTTTGCATTTTACTAGTATTTTTTTATTTATTTTTTTTTAAATTGTCAAACAGCGTTATTTACCGCATTTTAGACAACAGAAAGCGACATCAGTTGTGGCACTCATTACCCCCTAAATGGTGTAAGTTAACTTTTTTGGGTTTTTTTTTTTTTGCATTTTACTTTTATTATTTGAAAATTATCAAACGCATTATTTCATGTCCATTTATTGTCAAACGTCAGAAAGCGCCGTCAGTTGCTGCACTCATTATCCCCTAAACCAGACCTGGGCAAACTCGTTCCTGGAGGGCCGGTGTCCCTGCAGAGTTTAGCACCAACCCTGATAAAACTCACCTGTTTGTAACTTTCTAGTAAACCTGAAGACACTGATTAGCTTGTTCAGGTGTGTTTAATCAGGGTTGGAGCTAAACTCTGCAAGGACACCAGCCCTCCAGGACCAAGTCTGCCCAGGCCTGCCCTAAACAGCATAACTTAAATGTTTATTTTTTTCCTTTCGTATTTTACTAGTTTTTTTTTTTTTAATTGTCAAATGACGTTATTTACGACATTTTAAATGACAGAAAGTGACGTAATTTGCGGCGTTCATTATCCCCTAAACAGCGTAACTTTAATTTTTTTTATTTTGTATTTTACAAGTTTCTTTCTTTGAAAATTGTCAAACGGCGTTATTTAATGTCAATTTATTGTCAAACGTAAAAAAGCACTGTCAGTTGCTGCACTCATTATCCCCTAAACCAGACCTGGGCAAACTCGGTCCTGGAGGGCCGGTGTCCCTGCAGAGTGTAACTCCAACCCTGATAAAACTCACCTGTTTGTAACTTTCTAGTAAACCTGAAGACACTGATTAGCTTGTTCAGGTGTGTTTAATCAGGGTTGAAGCTAAACTCTGCAGGGACACCGGTCCTCCAGGACCGAGTCTGCCCAGGCCTGCCCTAAACGGCATAAATTCAATTTATTTATTTTTTTTCTCTTGCATTTTACTAGGTTTTTTTATTTTTTTTTTTTTTTATTTAAAAACTGTCAAACTGCATTATTTACGGCATTTTAAACGAGAAAGCGACGTCAGTTGCGGCACTCATTATTCCCTATATGGCGTAACTTAAATTTATTTATTATTTTGCGTTTTACTAGATTCCTTATTTGAAAATTGTCAAACGGCCTTATTTACGGCATTTTAAATGACAGAAAGTGACGTAATTTGCGGCACTCATTATCGAAAATTCATTTAAGTTACGCCATTTAGGGGATAATGAGTGCCGCAACTAACAGCGCTCTATGTCGTACAACACCGTTTAGGGCAGACCTGGGCAAGATCTATCCTGGAGGACCGGTGTCCCTGCAGAGTTTAACTCCAACCCTGATAAACCTCACCTGAACAAGCTAATCAGTGTCTTCAGGTTTACTAGAAAGCTACAAACCGGTGAGTTTCATCAGGGTTGGAGTTAAACTCTGCAGGGACACCGGCCCTCCAGGATAGAGCTTGTCCAGCTCTGCCCTAAACGGTGTCATATGACAGAAAGCGCAGTCAGTTGCAGCACTCATTATCCCCTAAACGGCGCAACTTAAATAAATTTTATTATTTTGCATTTTACTAGTTTTATTTAAAAATGGTCAAACCGCGTTATTTACGGCATTTTAAATGACAGAAAGCAACATCAGTTGTGGCACTCATTATCCCCTAAAGGGCGCAACTTAAATTTTTTTTATTTTGCATTTTCCTTTTTTTTTTTAATTTAAAAATTGTCAAACTATGTTATTTGCGGCATTTTAAATGACAGAAAGCGACGTCAGGTGCGGGACTCATTATCCACTAAATGGCGTAACTTACATTTATTTTTTTATTTTGCATTTTACTAGATTCCTTATTTGAAAATTGTCAAACAACGTTATTTACGGCATTTTAAATGACAGAAAGCGACGTCAGTTGCGGCACTCATTATCGAAAATTCATTTAAGTTACGCCGTTTAGAGAATAATGAGTGCCGCAACTGACAGCGCTTTATGTCGTACAACACCGTTTAGGGCAGAACTGGGCAAGATCTATCCTGGAGGACCGGTGTCCCTGCAGAGTTTAGCTCCATCCCTGATAAACCTCACCTGAACAAGCTAATCAGTGTCTTCAGGTTTACTAGAAAGCTACAAACTGGTGAGTTTTATCAGGGTTGGAGTTAAACTCTGCATGGACACTGGTCCTCCAGGATAGAGCTTGTCCAGCTCTGCCCTAAATGATGATGTTCGACAGAGAGCGCTGTCAGTTGCAACACTCATTATCCCCTAAAGGGCGCAACTTAAATTTTTTATTTTGCATTTTACTTTTTTTTTTAATTTCAAAATTGTCAAACTATGTTATTTGCGGCATTTTAAACGACAGAAAGCGACGTCAGTTGCGGCACTCATTATCCCCTAAATGGCGTAACTTACATTTATTTTTTTATTTTGCATTTTACTAAATTCCTTATTTGAAAAATGTCAAACAACGTTATTTACGGCATTTTAAACGACCGAAAGCGACGTCAGTTGCGGCACTTATTATCGAAAATCCATTTAAGTTACGCCGTTTAGGGGATAATGAGTGCCGCAACTGACAGCGCTCTCTGTTGTACAACACCGTTTAGGGCAGACCTGGGCAAGCTCTATCCTGGAGGGTCGGTGTCTCTGCAGAGTTAAGCTCCAACCCTGATAAAACTCACCTGAACAAGCTAATCAGTGTCTTCAGGTTTACTAGAAAGCTACAAACTGGTGAGTTTTATCAGGGTTGGAGTTAAACTCTGCAGGGACACCGGCCCTCCAGGATAGAGCTTGTCCAGCTCTGTCCTAAACGGTGTCATATGACAGAAAGCGCAGTCAGTTGAAGCACTCGTTATTCCCTAAACGGCGCAACTTAAATAATTCTTTATTTTGCATTTTACTTTATTTATTTAAAAATTGTCAAACGGCGTTATTTACGGCATTTTAAACGATAGAAAGTGCCGCCAGTAGCGGCGCTCATTATCCCATAAATGGTGTTATTCAAAATTATTTTTTTTTATTTTGCATCATACTAGTTTTTTTATTTGAAAATTGTCAAACAGCGTTATTTATGGTGTTTTAAACCTAATTTAGGCCTTCAGGTTACGTCGGTATTTGGTCATGCAGCAATTTAATTGAGGTTACCACTACTAACGTTACTACTTTTGTTGCGGTTGTTGTTTAACGTTACATTTTCTCACTCACCACAAGACAGGAGCGGCTGACTTTTCTTCTTCCATCAAATCCGCGAATCCGTGAGTTGCTGGCCTCTAGTAGACACTTGGCTTTGTGTACTCATGGTAGTAGCCGCATCGCTTAATCGCTCGTTTGCAGCGTTGATTCGGGCGTATTTCTTCTATCCTCTATAATCATCGTGTAGCGTGCGTTGGAGAGGAGATTCTCCCAGTCGATACCACTTTTCGTCCCATTGACTTTTCAGAAAAGCAAACGCGTGCAAAAGTTTGGCGTTTCGCTGCATTGCACATTTAAAGCTTCCTAAACTCTCACTGCCAATTCGTATCACGTGAAACCGTGTGACCAATAGCAGATCGATACGTCACCGCGTGACCTCGTAACTGCTACTCTAACGTTAAAAAAAAAATCTAACGTTATTTTTGTCACACTGTACGACAATAATACTTTTTTTATTATTATAGTAAGGCTTACGTTTATGGTTGGGGTAGGTGTAGACGTTATAAAACACACTCTAATAGCTAGAACAATTCATTTCATTGTTAGTTTCCGGTCGGAGTTGTACCCCTTGGGAGAAACGAGTCTTTTCGAAGCTTCAGCCTTTGTGAACACTGAGCACCTAAGATGGCACATTCGAGATGGTAAGAAAAAAAAATGTCCAGTTAGTAACTGTAAAAAGTATTTTAGAGTAAAGTCATCATTCTCAGCACACAGCATAAATGTGATTTTAAGAAATCTGTGGAGATATTAATGTTACTGAGCTTTCTGCTGCTGTGCCAGATGTGAATACTGATGTAAGTGTCCTGTTATTGATGGCCCACTTTAAAAGAAGCAGAGGATTTGCTGTTCCTTTTAGCGAGTGTACGTTTTTTTCATTTGTGTAATTGACAACTGATAATTTCTAAAACTGACACTTAGAAAAACTGTGTGTGTGTGTGTGTGTGTGTGTGTGTGTGTAGGTCACAACAACTGCAGCAGATGCAAAGACCAGGCTTTCACTACTCTGATCATGCTTGTTAAGATCTTTTAGTTCATGATTTAGCGATGTTAAAGGGATGGTTTTTAAAAATAAACATTTTGTCACACTTTATTCATGGCTCTCTATATCTAACTTTCTACCTAGCATCTTCTCAAATACAATTTAAATAACAAGGGTAGGTAAATGATGATAGAATTGTCATTTTTGGGTGAACAATCCTTTTGAACTAATGAGAAAGGCCCCAACATCTACATCTACTTTTACTGACACCATAGTCAAATGTGAAAAGTTTTTTGTAAGTCACAAATATCACTATAAAAAACATGAACACAATAAATTAATTAATTAATTTTTTTAGGCGATTCAGTTCTACACAGCAAAAAAATAGATGCTGCTGATTGAAAGCAAAGTCTTCTTTCCTGTGATTGACCTACCAGATACGTCCTCTGCATTTGCTGTTCTCTTCATTTATGTGCTTAACGTCAAGTACTAAGTGGAAGCCACTACCTTGTTGTTTATTTAGAGGTGGGTACATCTTGCAATATGCTGAAATATTAAGTAAACATTAAAGGAAAAAAAAGAAAAATGAAAGCCATGTACATCTGGGATTGCATCAGGGTAAGTTATAAGAGAATTTGCATTTTTAAGTAAACAATCCCTTAAAGGAATAATCCACCCAAAAATGAAAATTGTCATCATTTACTCACCCTCATGTCATTCCAAACCTGTATGCACTTTTTTCTTGTTTAACACAAAACGATATTTAGAAGAATGCTGGTGACTGAACAGTTTCAGTTCCCATTGACTTTCATTGTGTTTTTTGTCCATATAATGGAAGTCAACAGGACCTGAAACACCAACACTGGTCACCAACATTTTTCAAAATATCTTTTGTGTTCCACAGTAGACAAAAGTATATACAGGTTTGAAACGACATGAGGGTGAGTAAAGAATGACAAGAATTTTCATTTTTCAGTGGACTATCCCTTTTTTTAAGGGATTGTTCACTAGTGATGTGAGATTTAAACCAAGCATTGGAGCTTGTGTTGAGAATAAATGGGCGCGCCAGATGAAACCTCGATTCAAGGCTTGTGCTTTTAACATAGAAATCACGTGACAAATCACATACGAAGCCTTACTTTCTTTCTATTCGAACTCTCAGATCTTACAAGTACATTTACATTTAAACCTATTTAATTACATTTTTATATACCCAATCATACAATATGAATACAAATTATTTCATCATGTGCACGTAACATGAATCGATCTATGGAATGTGTGGTGATGCTGCTTACGACGGAGCTTCTTTCATAGGCTTTTGACTGCTTTATTTTTTACTAACCAACAGATAGAGCTGTTTTTACAACACACTCAAAGCTTTGAATCTTTTCCCGAAACAGTCAGAGGAAAGTCTTAGTCCTTCAATAGGCTTAATTTGCCCATCAATATTGCTCACTCAAAAATGCTAAATTCTCTCATCACTTATTCACCCTCATGCCATCCTGGATGTAGATGATTTTCATTCTTCTGTGGAACACGAACAGAGATTTTTAGAAAAATAATCCATCTATGTGAGTCCATATAATGTAAGTGGATGGATCCCTCAAATTTGATGCTTCACAACATGTTGACATTTACGTCAAACAAACATGTAGGACACTTGCCTGGAAGCTGTGGTTTATAATATTAATTTTTTTAAAAAATGTAAACGTTTCTCACACAAACCTATCATTTTGCTTCAGATTACTTTTTTTTTCTAAAAATCTCTTATTGTGTTCCACAGAAGAAAGTATATTTGGGATGACATGAGGGTGAGTAAATACTTAGAGAGTTACAATTTTTAGGTGTTGTCTTCTTGGCATGCAGTAATAAGTGACAATTTGAGTTAAATAAAATTAACTGGTGTACTATTGTTTATTCTTCTAATGAATTCATAACAGTATTTTTGTCTATCCACTGAAAGTACACACAACCACAATATTCCAGTTCAAAAAGTGCATAAAGAAATGGAATTAATCCGTATGATTAATCCGTGGGCTTTTATTCACATACAAACATTGATCATCCAAATATGTAGACCGCGTCAAATGTGGTAAACAGAATCTCAAACATGCTTGAGAACTGATTAGGTGTCTTAAGCCACTCGAATCACATGGATTATTTTTACAATGTCTTTATGCAGTTTTTGAAGCTAAAAGACTTTGGTTTCCTGGATAGACAAAAATGAAGAGAGAATATCAATTTTCAGGTGTTCCGAAAACAAACTAGATTTTTATGGGTTTGTAACAACATAGTAAATGCTCTAAAAAGTTTTTACAAAAGAGAATGAAATATGAATCTAATTAATTATTTTTTTGTGAAGGTTCATTGTGAGGATAAATCCTGACACACCTCAAGTGCTCTGCAAAATTCCAGATCAGCAAAAGAAGTGGGAAGATGCTGCAAAGGAGAAACTCTGGCCTGAACCCTCATGTATCTATGGAGTTTGTGGATTTCAGCTGGCAAAACTATTAATCCACTACGGGCAAATACATTGTACTCAGGAGAGTTTTTGTGAATTTGTATGTTTTTAAGATTGTTCTTATGATTGAATTTGTTCCTGATTTTTTTTTTTTTTTTACATATTTTTTTAATTGCTGTAATATACAAATATTTATGGATACATTCTTGAAAATGCTTCTTGTGTGTAACAAAAGTTAGAGTTTTATTTGAAGCTTCACTGTCATTGCTGTTCACGGTTGTCATCAGTATGTTGTGCTTAGGATAAATGTTAAGAATTTTTCTAGCTATAATAGTTAAAATGGTATGTGCTGTTATATATATATATATATATATATAATAGTTTGTAATAGTGTTTTCTTCGAGTCTTAAATGAATCTGTGAAAATTGTAATGTTATTGCAAGGGTTATTGCAACATTTGAACAATTAAAAACATTAAAAGTTACACAGTTGTCATTGCTTATTTTTCTTTATTTATTTTTCTTGTATTGCAATATATAACTGGAGAAAAGACCATAAAATTACTGTATATTTTACAAGTAAAATACAGTACAAAATTGTACTGTTTGGCAAGCAGTAGAACTAGCTTTAAAAAGTTTTTTGTTTTGATTATGCTGATAGAAACCGTTTGGCGGAGACGCGGAGCGCGCGCGCCAGCCGAATCGCGTTGCCAGTACAGACTAGCCGATTCATGATTTAGAGATTCGTAATCGAATGGTGATCCAAAAAAATGATTAAAACTAAAGAAACGAGCCTGTTTTGAAAATGTAATAAGTAGAAAGTACAGATATTTGTGTAAAAATGTAAGGAGTAAAAGTAAAAAGTAGTCAGAAAAATAAACAGTGAAGTAAAGTACTGAAACCAGAAAAATCTACGTAAGTACAGTAACGAAGTATTTGTACTCAGTTACTTTCCATCTCTGGTATGCTCAGCGCATACCATGTTTAAATACATTCACAAAGCCTGTACTTCCTCTAGTGGCCATCCAGAAAAATGCATGTCAAACCTAGTGAAGGAAATGCTAAAATGCCTCTTATCTAACTGTAAGAAAATAATAAGAAATAAATTGTGAATGCTGTATTAACTACTCCCTTCTCTGTAAACAAATAATGGATTTTTTTCCACTTCACTGGATCCCCACCCTTGATGACCTGATACGAACTACATTCAGGCCAAGTGTCTGAAGTAAAGAGTGTACAAAGGCTTATAAAGCAACAAAGCAGTGTGGGTAGTATTACAGTTAGACAGAGTTAAAATCTTCCCTTGCATTTAAAAGTAGCTATGCTTTTTCAAAGTAATATGAACTGAACTGACTAAACTGGATATTTCCTCTCAATATGGGCTACTTTGAGATACAAGGCTTGCTAACTGCTAATGTAAGTTGATTTGTTAATAGTACAAATAGTTAAAAAAAAAAAGGTGTGGCAAAATAATTTAACTTTATTAAAACAGTTCAGTAAAACAACACTTCAAAGATTAGGTTGTAGGTAGACCGCAATTTCATGTCATAATACAATAAATTGTCAAAAAGACAATAAAGTGCCTATGAATTGGTTAACTCTGGTCTTCCATGCTTTGCTGAAATCAAGGCAAAGTTTAATTACACTATGACTTAGGGTATTCAAGTATTTAAATGCCTGTCATTATTTATACATGCTTATATTTTAAACCATGACTTACCTTCTTTCTTCCACTGAAAATACAAGGTGAATTTTTAAAGAATTTTCTGTAATAAAAAATGAACATTGAAGGACTGGACCTGTCAAGCTTTAAAATGTTTAAATAACTTTTGTACTAAAGTACTACAAAAGTACTTCATATGGCTTGTTGTCTTTCGATGTTGTACAATAGCCTTATGTGGGGAACAGAAAATGTATTTTTTTATTTTGCTATATTATATGCGTTTTTCTTCAAATCTTTTTAGTTTCTCTATTTCCATTTTTATGCATACTTTCCAAAAACAAACTATAAAACTTAAAAGGCAATTCATATGATCAAAAGTGTAATGATTGTTCAGAAAATGGTTGTTTTTTTCCAACCGTATACTATCTGCTGTTCCTTTCCTCTGTCAGCTGGGTGCCTGTTGGTGTTTCACCTATGCCATAGTCTTTTACCTACATTAAGCATTGGGACACAGAGGTGTGCAAGATTGTGCATTCATTTAGCGTTTGCATTAATCTGTAACATTTCTCCAATATGCTGAGCCTGATGTAGTAGTACATCATAGATTCATCTCATCACAGTAGTACATCATAGATGATAGACTCTTTAAGTCCCCCAACGGAAGAGGTCTAGTCCGCCCGATATAATGAATAATGCTGTGCTAGATAGCATCATGGATCATGGAGCAGCATGTAACAGGAAATTATCATTTGGGCGGACACAAAAATGTAGGATATGAGAGAAGTGCTTTTATAAAGAAAGCTGTATTGTTCAGATGACCACTGAACCCATGCATATTTTTCATTTAATGTATATGTGGTTGTGTTTTGTATCTGCAACTAATCAGAATATACTCCAACAGGATTTTTGTCTTTGTGATATAATTTGCTTTTGCATTTTTTATAGTTTAAAAATAAAATCAGTATTTTTCATATTCCAACAAAGTGTTGACACTCTTCTGTTGTTTTGCATATACCTGACCTATAAAGTTTCTCTCTCTTTCCCTCGATTAAAATTATACAACTGTAGAAATTACATACAGGTATGCAGATTTATCACGTGAGTGAGAAATGCTTACTTTTTTTATTAACTCCGCCTGTAATATAAATACCTCCCACTTACGCGTCATATGATCCAGACACCTCACTGAACAGGAAACGCTTACAAAGATTGAATCACCACAGGAAGGTCTGACCAAACAGGACAACTTTCTTTAGAAACAAAAATTTAGGCTACACTTCTTAGGAATGTAAAAGTTAAAAACACCGTCTTAAATTGAAATGTAGCCATTTGAATATCAATCATAATTTGTTATGTTCTCTCAGGTTGTTTGGTCAGATCTTCAAGGATCCTGGAGCTGTCATGAATCCCACTAATATACTGTACCGTTTTAAAATCATCATGATAGGTGACGATAATGTGGGCAAGTCATGCCTGCTGTATCGATACATGTACGGAAGTTTTCCAAAAATCGGAAATGTTAACGTTGGTGTGCACTTCAACGATAAAATCCTAGAGGTGGAGCCTGGGGTGAGAGTAAAACTACAAATTGTGGATACAGCCGGTCATGAATCATTTTGGTAAGCAGTGAGAAGGCATACGTTAATGGAAAACATGCAAATGTTGTGTAGTAGAGCAGGGGTCTCCAACATTTTTTCATTTGAGAGCTCCTTTTAACAAATAAAACAGTAATTTAACTCGTGTTAAATCAGTCAGAAAAAATTCTTTAATCTCTTAAATAATGTATCACACCTCTCATATTAAAAACTATCCAAACTGGATACAAAATGAGAGAAATCAGTTCTTTATGGAAAATGTACTTTGCATATACTGCAATATAGCCTTCTGTGTCAGTAGGTGGCTTTTTTTCCTTTTAGCTGGTAATTAAATGAAGTAATAACACATTATATATTTATTTTATATATATATATATATTATATATATAATAATTAAAATTAAAACCTTTTTATTTTTGGCGAACAAAGTGATGTGCAACAGAAATTTACTGTTGAAAAAAAAAATTAAACATGGAAGAAAAACCATGTGATTATTCCTTTAAAAAAGTTTGAATAATAATTGTATATATTTTTTAATAATTAAATGGTCAATCTATTTGTAATATTTATTTTTTAATCGGCCAGTTGATTTTTGAATTTGACAGAAAATGAATTCCATAAAGACGTACGTTATACAGTACAAAAATTAACACAATATTAATATATTTGTCACACGTTACACTAAACTTTTATTTTGACGGGTTGCCTTTAAGTTTTTGTGTATGTGGCATGACGATAGTCTTTCTCAAATAAAGAGGGTAAATAGCAGTTCTGACCGATCTACTTTTGATTCATTATACTTTATGATTTAACGAAGTTCGTGACATATTCCGCGCTAGTTAGTAAATTCCGTTTTTTAAATGGATTTCGATCCGTCCGCGATTTCTGCATTTCAGAAATCATAGGGCCCTAAATGGAAACTTTTCTAAAGACAGTTGGTGCCTCCTCGGAGATAAGCTCAAGTAATTACTTCGTTCATACATTAAATTAATTTCTCTCAGCACTGTCTTCCATCATGTTTTCACACAAAACGAAACCTACGCTGCATGCTGCACCTGCGTTAAGACCATTGATAACCTGATGTTGCTTGCTTGAAACGTTGACGTCCGAAATTGTTTCTTGTTTTTCTGTTATATTATACCTTTGCATGTTCATATATAAATAAAAATAATAAATGTTTTTATTATGTTTTGGTGCTGGTTTAAGCTGGTCCTTTGCTGGTTTATGATGGTCCTAAGATAGTTTATGCTGGTCCTTGACCAGCAACATGACCAGCATAAACCAGCAAAGGAGCAGCATAAACCAGCTAAGGACCAGCTTAAACCAGCATCAAAACATACCTAACCCACATCCCAGCATCAAAACGTACATACCAGCATATGCTGTTTTTTTCACCAGGGGATATATGAGATTTGAGTTGCATTGTAGCTACGTCTTGGCGAGCTACCTCCAATCAAGCCACGAGCTACCGGTAGTTCGCGAGCGACGTGTTGGAGACCCCTGAGCGCATTTAGGCCACGCCTTCCATTGGCACTTCACGCTCCCCATTGACTTTGTATTGCGGGAAGCTGCTTCTTTTCTCATCTCTGACTTATAACGAAAAACAGTACAATGTCTAAAAGCTGCTATGTGACAAGGTGTACTAAAGCTAAAAAACCAAAACGTTTTTATAAGCTGTGGACCCCAAAAAAAAAACAAACGAGCGTTTAAAGAAGTCCACTTCCAGAACAACAATTTACAGATAATGTATTCACCCCCTTGTCATCCAAGATGTTCATGTCTTTCTTTCTTCAGTCGTAAAGAAATTGTATTTTTTGAGGAAAACCTTGCAGGAATTTTCTCCATAATGGACTGATATGGTGCCCCAATTTTGAGCTTCCAAAATGCAGTTTAAATGCGGCTTCAAACGATCCCAAATGCGGTTGTAAACGATCCCAGCCAAGGAAGAAAGGTCTTCTTACTTCAGGGAGAGTAAGACCAGATGAGCATTTGACATTAAAAAGTATATAAATTGTATTATTTTTATGAAAATAACAGATTGTTTCGCTAAATAAGACCCTTCTTCCTCAGCTGGGATTGTTTACAACTGCATTTGGGATCGTTTGAAGCCGCATTTAAACTGGATTTTGGAAGTTCAACCATTCAGCTGGATCATTTCTCTAACAAAAGGAAGGTAAGGAAAAGGAGCACTTACATAGAATGTAGTTTCTCAATATATCTCCACCTTTCAGGTTTACATGGGGTGGTGAAATAATCCTTTGATATCGTTAAAAATAATGAATGTTTTCTGTCACAGATTAAGTTGCCCTCCAGTGTGTGTAGTTCTCAGAGTAATATGACACGTTGAATGGCCCAATGTGAAATACCCTGACATTTACAACTATGTGTCCTTAAATGCTCATTTTTTGGGTTGACAGCTTACAAAAACATATTTCTGGGTTTTTTAGCTTGTTTACTGTACACCTTGTCACGTAACAGCTTTTAGACATTGTTCTGTTTTTCGTTAGTCAGCAATGACAAGGAGGCAGCTTCCTGCAATACAAAGTCAATGGAGAGCATTGGATTGTTCCCCCCCAAGTGTGGGCGTGGCCTAAATGCGCTCTGTCTCTATTGGATTGTTTTCCCCCTGGTGGGCATGGTTTTCAGATTATGACACATGCCGCTCTATATCTAAAAACTGTTTGTACATTGTACTGTCATTATCATTATTACAATTCTTCTGAAGTCTTACAATAGCTTTGTGTGAGGAAGAGACCAAAATTTTCTTAATGAGTCCTAATGAGTGTTGTACATTTTTTTAATTTTCTTTCAAGGCATAGGGTTAGACATCATGCAGAGTTTGATGGTTTTTTAACTTCATGATCTCTTATATTTTCAGGAGAATTAACTGCTATGCCTTCCCACAGTCAGCTGGATGCCTGCTGGTTTTTGACCTGTGCAATTACAAGTCTTTTACTTGCATTAAACATCGATACACAGAGGTGTGTAATAGAGTGAATCCATACACTGTTCTCTTTGTACTTGTGGGAAACATGTGTGACAGAAAAGAGCAGGAAGTGAATGAAGAGGAGGTGGAAGAGTTTGCACGTGAATTGGGAGCACCGTACATTAAGGCCTCGGCCAAAACGGGTCACAATGTGGCAGAAGTTTTTGAGCTGGTGACCCGTCGCATTTATCAGGGCTATCTGAATGGAGAGGTGCACTTACATGAAAGCTGGGGCAAGGTCCATTAAGATATACCAGCTGAAAACAAAGTCAACATGAGTCTCAAAGTCTCATAAAAACGAGTACGTGACATACAACATGTCCAACACATACAACAACCAGTGTCATAAAAACAATGCAGTCACATTTAACTGTTTTGGAAAAAAATTAACACACTAGACATGGGACATTTCACTTTGAAACTGCCATGAAATGTTTATTTTATGTCATTTATGTTTATTTACTTACATAAAGGCTAGATCTTTATGCATTATTTATGTAATTCCATTCAGATGTACAAAAACGATAAGATAAGTTCATGTTATGTATTAACATTCACACTGAGTATGTAATCTTTTAATAACATTTCATTTGTTGACAAATTCATTCATCCAGTATATTAAAACAAAACAAAAAAATATTGTGTAAATGTTGTTTGTCTTCAGAATTGGATACAAAACATTCCTAACTTTTTCACTGCGTGATGTTTATCTGCTATGTTTGGAAATGTTATATAACCTTTATCAAATAAACTAACGACATTTACCTAATTTTGCATGATTTCTTCATTCCAGTGCTTTGTGGTTATTTTGCATACATGTATATTTATTTGCATACATGCATATTTATTCATTTTTATGCTGTTTATTAAATATTTAACTCGTTTAATTTTGCTTTTAGTTAATATAATGAAAATAGTAATTAGCATTTACCAAGTTTAAATACACTGCATAGATATTTCCAACAAAATGTGAGCAGAAAAGCAAAAAGCCAGTCACAAGCTGTAGTAAAGCTTGAACTTCCTTTTACAGATGCTGATCATAGAAACAGATTGTACGTCCTCTAGTGGCCAACGGGAAAATTACATGCAACTACAAGCTTGTTCAGTCAAGGAAATTCTAAAAAAAAAAAAAATGCATGGCTTTCATACTATTAAGCCAATTAAAACAAACTGCATAGAGTCGTGAGAAAAATGCTCACGTTGTAATGGTCATCTTAGTACATTTTAGTCTATTAGACTACCAAAATAATGCTATACTACGACGAGTGCTGTATGAAGGTCTACTCTTTCACTCCGTGAGTAAATAATGGACATCCATTCCGCTTCAGATGATCCACACCCTTGCTGTTCTGGCATGAATTACTTTAATTACAGGTGTCTGAACAGCGTACATAGGCCTGTCCGTGCTTTTTATGCTTCCGTTTATACAAACATTGATAGTGTCACGCTGTTGATAGTATTACAATTAATGCTTCGCTCGATTTATAAAGTAGTCCACTAAACTAAAGCATCGGAAGACAAAGTGAAACACTCTATTTATAGCCTAAGCCGGCCTAAATTGTCTCTGTGTCCTCAGGGAGTCTGTTCCATTGTTGTTCACCTCCTGTTTGGGAAGCCTTGTAATTTTGTGTAGCAAACTAACCTGTAAGGCACACTGGTGAGGAATACAGTGGGCTTAATTTCATCATGACACTGGAAATCTTCCAGCCATCTTCTGCGGTTATGATCTGGGTGGAAGCATTCTCATGGTTGACCTATAGAGAAAGACTTTGCTGAAATGTTTTTCCTCATTACATGTGATTTTATGTGATGCATGGCATGAGCTTGCCTCAACAGGAAATGCTGGGCTTGTTCTGATATGATACCACAGGCTCTATGAGAAATTCCCAACTTTCTGCTGGTATTTATAAACCCCACCTCCCACATAAACTCCGCCCAATAACAAGTATGAACAGGCAAAAGATTAAAGAAACAGATGAGCTACACAAGCTTCCACCCCTACCACATTCAAACAGACGCTGCTTTTTTTGCAGAAAAACACAGGAGAACCTGAGGAACTATGGGTTTATTTCTACCTGTGCTTACAATGAGAACTTCAAGACCTCTCAGGTAAGAGGTTCTCTCAGGATCCTGTTGGAGTGACACTCTTTAGTCAGCCCTAGTGTTTTTATTCGCCACGTTCATCTGGTTCAAGTCATGGATCTCACATTGTGGCAGTACCAGTTTCGAATCATCATGCTAGGAGACTCTACAGTGGGCAAATCATCCATGTTGAAGCGCTACACGGAGGATCTGTTTCTGGAGTGCATCAACCAAACCGTCGGTGTGGACTTCTATGTACACTTCCTTGAGGTGGAACCTGGGGTGAGGGTCAAACTGCAGTTCTGGGATACAGCTGGTCAGGAAAGGTTTAGGTAAGTCTAACAAACCACCTTCTCCAAATCAAACACTTAAGGTGCTACCGAAAGGGCCAACATCCTGCAGAGTTTAGCTCCAACTTGTCCTAACACACCTGTCAGCTTCATTTCTAATAATCCTGAAGACCTTGATTAGCCGGTTCATGTGTGTATATTTGGTGTTGAAGCTAAACTCTGCAAGACGGCTCCTGCTTAAGCTGAATAATTCACACAGGACTATTTTTCCCTTCACAGAAACTTCTGTACATTTAGTCATAAGTGTGTCTAAAAACAGTTTTAAGAAGTTGCCTTGCTTCTGTAAAAAAGGATTGTGAAACAAGTTACTCATAACAGCAACAAGTATTCTCATGATATTTCCAGGAAGTATGTTGTCAGTCTACACTAAAAATGGATTCACTGACAGGCCTGGCTGCACAGGGGAGGGGCTTGGCCCACTTAATTGGGCAACCGCGCCAACTGTTCGGCCCACCCAGAGAGAACTACGGTCCATCTAACATCTTAGAGCTGGAGTCAGGCCTGTTTTCTGGAAGCATAGATGACTTTAAAGAGACATATCACCCAGAAAAGGAAAATTCTGTTATCATTTACTTACCCTCATGTCATTCCAAAGTCTCATGGGTGGAAATTCTTGTGATGAGGTGAAAGGGGCAATTACAATACATTATTAATTTTATGATAATCATTTTTAACTGCCAAAATGGCAGGTCACTTGTTTTACTAAACTCTTAGGAGATTCCATATCCACCTTTTTCCTGAACACGGAAGTCTCACCCGACTGGAACGGTGCTTTACATTTCCAGTCACTGGTGTTTCTTAGTCAAATCAATGTTTTTCCATTAAACCTTTGAAAATTGACTTTACAGTAACTCACCTATCATAATTTAATGAGTTTGAAGATAACATGAAGAGGTGCGAAGTTAGCATTGAAAACAGATGCGTCCACATATATACCGCTGCTGATTGGTGCGAAGTTCGTAGGATTTGTCCACAAAATGATAAGAGCATACATTATTTTATTTCACACACAGTATTTTAACTTAAGACCGGAACACGAGAGCACACAAACGGAAGTTATAATCCATTATGGTGGCGCTCATCTGTTACTTAAGGTGGATAAGAACCATTTTGGCTTCCCCAAAGAACCTATAATAAACAGTTCCATTGTCTTCCTAGTGTGGGGAACATTTTAATAATCTAAAGAAAGTTCTTTTTATTCTGTAAAACCTTTAGTGCAATAGACCATGCAATGGAAAGGTTCCATTTATTAATATATAACGTATATGCCACTAAAGAGTGTATGAATGGAAGAAACTAACGATGCACAAAGTCGTTGAACAAGTCCCGCCTTCTAAGTGAAAGAGCGAATCACCAATTGAGCCTTCGCAAACAGCTTGATTGACAGCCGACCTGACCGATAAGAACTGCAATTTCTGCAATTTTGTCCGACCAAGTTTAACTTCGGTGGACTTAAATTTGAAAAATTGTCTGCATTGATGTCTTACTGCGGTTGAATAATAAGAAATAAGACAATACAGTGATCTGTCAGGACACATTGCATCACAACAGCAGTCAAAGGGGCTTGAAATGCTATTTAACGATAAGAAATAACATTTATGCCACAGTTCATGATTTTATTGCTGATTTTTGTTATGTAAATGTGAGTTTGACAAGCAGTTTTTGCAATTTCACTATTTCCCCGTTCAAGTAAATAGGAGTTGGTCTTGCATGCCTGAAATACTTGCCTGGAGGGCATTGCTACAGTGAACTGACTTTCCTTTAAAAGGCATTAACCTTGGAATGATACAGTTTATCCAGTGAAAAAGAACTTATGTGACCCTGGACCACAACACCAGTTATAAGGGTCAATTTTTTGAAATTGAGATTTCCACTGAGGTATGGTTTGTCAGGATAGGAAAATATTTGGCTGAAATACAACTATTTGAAAATCTGGAATCTGAGGGTGCAAAAAAATGTAAATATTGAGAAAATCGCCTTTAAAAATGTCCAAATGAAGTTCTTAGCAATGCATAATACTAATCAAAAAATAAGTCGATATATTTACAATTGGAAATTTACAAAATATCTTTATAGATAATGATCTTAACTTAATATCCTACTGATTTTTGGCATAAAAGAAAAACCATTTATTTTGACCCCTACAATGTGTTTTTGGCTATTGCTGCAAATATACCCATGCTACTTATGACTGGTTTTGTGGTCCAGGGTCATATGTGCATATAATGGATTTTATCCATCGGGAATTGGTTGGTTGGTAAAAATAAGTTGTTATGTACTAAAATGGAGCCTGAGTGATTACTGATTATCATTGTACAGATGTCTGGAAAAAAATAACCCTAAAACTGTTACATTTGCAGGTCTGTGACTCGCTCCTACTACCGCAATTCAGTTGGAGGTCTTCTGGTGTTCGATCTGGGCAACCGCAAATCTTTTGAAAACGTGCAGCAGTGGTATGCAGAGGTGTCTGAACGTGTGCAACCCTACACTGTGCTCTTTGTGCTGGTGGGACACAAAAACGACCGGGTGAAGGGAGAGCGAGCCGTGGACCGAACTGAGGCAGAAAAGCTTGCAAGCCAGTTGGGAGCGCCATACATTGAGGCCTCAGCCAAAACGGGTCACAATGTGAAAGAGGCCTTTGAACTCTTAACCCGGCGGGTTTACCAGGGTATAAAATGTGGAGAGATCCAGTTGCGTGACGGGTGGGATGGAGTCAAAAGCTCAGCACCTACAGCCCAAACACTCCAGAGGATACAAAACAACGAAGCCGCTGAGAAAAAGAACTGTGCTTGTTAACATATATGACGTGGTTCTCAAAACTTTTGAGTGCAGATCTTCAAATGGGATGGATTGTTCTGACATTGCCAAATACACACAAAAACAAATCTCAAGGTCTTTCAGATTTTAGGTATTAAATCTGATCATCATCCATGGATAATGTGCTCATCCGCGAGATGTCAGTATTTGGCAACCACACTGTAAATCTTGTTTAATGTCATATACATACATATGTCTAATTTCCAATTGTTTGTTCATATTTCTGGGCTCAGCTGTGGATATAGGTCTATTCTTCATATTAAAGCCACATATTTCCATAAACATTGATGTATTTTGGTGATACAGACATTCTGGAGAATTTAAGAGTTAAATTATTCCCTAAAAATGTACATACAGGGAGTTAAGATACAGTTTGTTAGTTGTAATTTCTGAAATTATGTCCAACAATCTGAATGAGTTCTTTGTGAACACATCACAATTAGTTGTTTTTTTTATTCATGAAAAACAAGAGACTGTAAAACACTGAGATACATGGCAAAAAAAAGTTTATACTCAATTTAACTCCACAGAAATGTTTAAATCTGTCCACAAAGCCACAGCAGAAGGGGTTTATGCATCATTTCTGATACGTCACATATATATATAACTCCCTCTAACCTATTGACCAATCTGCATCATGTCACTAGTTCCAATAAAATTAATTTAAATAGGGAAGTGGTATTTATTTCTCCGGTAAAAATGACTGGTTTACCTTTAGAAAGTCACACAAGATTTCATCTATAGTACTAAATATTACTTAAGTGATGAGTTCTATAACACCGAACACTATGAACAAATCAGACACATGGTGATTGTAATTGTGCATAGCTATTAATGCCAACTGAGCAAAAGTTGTGTGACTGGATTACGGGTCAGCTATACAAGAAATGTGGTTTGTGGGAGAAACAATAAACGATGTTTTCACAGAAGTCTGTGGGATTCTATAATATAATATGATGTAATAAACCCCCAGTATAGCACCAAGCCAGAGACGAAGGTGCCCAAACAAAATCTTCACGTGGTGGTTTTAACACAAAGTGAACTGTACAGACAATTTACGTCAATTCCTACGCACCTTTTGAATGCGAAATGTCAACAGAACTGTACTGTAAAGAGTACAACGCATTCTGCCTCTGATTAACATAACATATATAAGTTCAATCCCTCTCCACTTCCAAAACTTGCAGAAAAAAAAGGTTGTTGGTGCTTCTGATCTTGCTACTTTTTGGTTGTTTTGCGGATCAATGCCATTCTCTGAAAGAAAAGGAAAAGACATTAAGATATGCAAGTTGATGTTTTTTTTTTATAATATTAATTGAAGTGCATGAAAACGATAGCTGACCTGTTTGTGGGCTTCTGTAGTGCAAGCCTTCTTATACGGTCGGATCTCATCTGAGCCGTAACCAGGAATCCACATGTTCCACTGTCGTTCTGTAATGCAATATTGGATTATGGACTATATTTACAATTCTCTAGACCAGGGGTGCCCAATCCTGTTCCTGGAGATCTACTATCCTGCAAAGTTCAGCTCCAACCCTGATCAAACACAACTGAACCAGCTAATTAATCTCTTAGGTAGCACTTGATAATTACAGACAGCTGCGTTGGAGCAGGGCTGGAACTAAAGTCTGCAGGTAGGTAGATCTCCAGGAACAGGATTGGGCACCCCTGCTCTAGACAGACATTTTATCAGGAAATATTAATTCTGGAACTCTTTTAAATTCAGCACAGAGGAATGGATTAAAATTAAATGTGTGTATTATTTAAATTCATTAAAAAAAAGGCACTTAAACCACTGGTAACTGTATATGCAAGACCCTCACCAAGGTGTAGCTGGACATCTTTCACTTCAAGAGTGTTCGACTTCCTGTGTCGGGCAAGTTGGCATGCCGCTGTCACCACACTCTCAATGAAGTCATCTGCAATCTGCAACAGCATCTGAAGGGAAAGGGAAATGACTCAGATTAACAGACAGCATAGTGACACTACTTGGGCTCGATAAGTTTTTTACTATTTTTGGAACAAGTGTCTTTTACTCACCAAGGCTACATTTATTTAATACAGTAAAAATATTATACAGTAATATTGTGAAATATTTTTCTGCTTAATATTTTTGTGGTAACCATGATACACATTTTTAAGCTTTTTTAATGAACAGAAGGTTCAAAAGAACAATTTATTGGAAACAGAATTTTTACGACATTATAAATGTGACCCTGGACCACAAAACCGGTCATAAGGATCAGTTTTTTTAAACTGAGATTTATACATAAGCTGAATAAATAAGGTTTCCATTGAGGTATAATTTGTTAGGATAGGACAATATTTGGCCGAGATACAACTATTAGAAAATCTGGAATCTAAGGGTGCAAAAAAAAAAAAATAAATAAAAAATTTTAAATATCTAAATATTGAGCAAACCACATTTTAAATGGGTCCAAATAAAGTTCTTAGCAATAAATATTACTAATAAAAAAATACATTTTGATATATTTACGGTAGGAAATTTACTAAATATCTTCATGGAACATGATCTTTACTCAGTATCCTAATGATTTTTGGCATAAAAGAAAAATTGATCATTTTGACCCATACAATGTATTTTTGGCCACTGCTTCAAACATATCCCTGCTACTTAAGACTGGTTTTGTGGTCCAGGTTCACAAATGTCTTTACTGTTACATTTATCCTTACAATGTAATTATAAATAATACAAATATAATGTTCTAATTTTTAAATAAAAAATGGATAACTAAGGAACCATATTAATAATCTACTGGCTAGTTTATATAGATTTTTTGGTTTTCACACTTTTTTTAGCAGTAGATGTAAAGGGATGTTTCTTATTTTGAAATGCTGTTATTATTTTTTATTTAAAATAAATAAATAAATAATAAATAAAAATAAATAAATAAATCGCTCAAGACTGAGAACTATTTTATTTACTATTATATACTATTATTATTTTATTTTATATTGCTTCTTTTAAGGAATAGTTCACCCAAAAATAAAAATTCGAAAATACTGAATTCATTCCAAGACTGACACAGAAGATTTAATCAAAATATCTTAATTTGTCTTCTTATTTTTGTAATTTATGAAAATATATACTTGTGCATGTCACTAATAATAACAGTAATACGTACCTCCTCTACATCTTCATCGAGTTGCTCATTAGGGTCAATTTCTCGCACAAGATCCTGCAGTTTCTTCTTACTAAGCACCTGTTTGAGGATATTAGATCATAAATGTTAAGTGGGATACAAATATAGCAAAGTCTATAACATTTGAAGTGCTTGGTGTCCCACCTGAGTGCCTTCAGGGCTCAGTCTCCCTGCAGGTCCAGGGGTGCCTGGGACTTTCCCGGGGGCAACGGTGCTGTTGGCCATGTTGGTGGAGATGGGTGGTGTTGAAGAGGCTTCTGCTTTCACAACAGTGAAGAAGTTAGAGCGACTAGTCTGCGGTGGGTACTGGGTCATACTATGCTACTCAAGAGATATCTGTCATGAGCCTCTTCAAAGCCAGAGTAAGGTCTGTTCAGCTGAAAAACAAAAAGTATCAGGAAATATTAAACACGTTAAGATTAAATTCATTGCTTTTAAGTATCCCATCAAAACGAAGAACTTCTAGAGTCACTCAATGCACAAAACTCACTAAGAAAAACATCACAGAACTGTCATCTGCTCTACAGGCTAACGACTTTAGCTTTTTAGCTTCGCTGATGTTTTCTGGAGATTATCAGATTAAACTGCGGGTGCAAACGCGGATATAATACTGATATTAATAAATGTAGTAGTTTAATGTAACAAATACATTTTGTTTTCTTCTAAATGTTTTCGCGGTTGCTATAATTCATCACCACATAGATCAACTTCGGCTTAGCATATTAGCAGCTAGCATGTAAACATTTGTGCCAACCGTGATGCTTTCCTTTTGTTTTATATAATCTTGTTAGATGATGAATTAGTGTAGTACCTGATCCAAATAATTCTGTATTATCTTCCCATCTTTGACAATTATGAGCTGGAAATATTCAAAAGCCCGTGTAAATTGATGTTGTTATTCCTTCTACAGGCGCTTCTTCTGACGAACGGAGCTCTGCCGAATTATCGCGAGATCTCAAGGAACGGGGTTTTACAAAATAAAAGCCCAAAAATAGAAGCCATTCGTCCGCGGAGAAACGTCTCTTCCAAAATACCGTTTTGTAATAAAATAATGTTTTGAGTTTGATACGTTACGCTTTATGAGGGAAACAATTTTCATTCTTCCCTCAGTATGTAAAAACAAACATAATTTGCATTTAGTAATACCAAAGACTATAGAAATACATTTATAACGTAAGTCTAAAAAGTTTAATGTTACGCTCTATGGGGAGAATACTTTTATTCTTCCCTCAGTATGTAAAAACAAACATAACTTTCATTTATTAATACAACGTTTATAACGGAAGTCAAAACTGTAAAGTAAATCTTATTTTCTTTGTCTTTTTCTGACATGTGATAATGAAAGGATTTACACCGTCAAGCCAGGAGCTGGAAAATGTTTGCACAGACAAGATTCCTAAGCGATTTTATCACACTAATCTCATGTTCACACATCATGTCAGTTACCCGAATGCACAGCCATATTGGAGATACTCGGATGTAAACAGCACTGATTACTACTGAATACGTTGTTCTGCTAATTTATGCTGTCTGTACCATGAAAAAACGTGTGAACGCTGCTAAATCATACAGAGAAGGACTTAGTAAGCAAGAAAGGGTGCAATATTTTTACAAACTAAAGTTAATAGGTGGTAAAGATACATAGGAAGAGTATTAATTAAGATATAAGCCTAATATTTCACCTACCTGACTGGAAATGATAAGAACAAACAAATGTTGTCAAGATTCTTGCCCTGGAAGTCCTGGTTCAGTTTGGTCAACCACAAATGCCTTATGTTCCTCAAGACATTGCACTCATCTCCTTGATTTGTTATAACATTTGGCTGTCTATAGTACTCCAAATGTTTTCCTGGTCTGACCGATTAGTACAGCCCAAAACATGACAATCATTGACCATTTTCAACAGCAATAATCAGCAAAATATGCAAATTCCATTCGGTTCAGTGGCATTGTTTACATTCAGTGTCGCCAATATGGCTGACTGATAACGTAGCGTGAAAACACTATTATTTAATTTTAAGTATGTCACCATTGACAGAACAGTATGCATACTTCATATGTTGCTTAAAAAGGACACATTATCTTTTTTTCCCTTCTCGATTTATTTAAATTATAAATTCATGTCATGAAAGTTACACTTTCATGATTACATGAGTATTTCCACTTTAAGAAAGTGATGGGAATTTGATTTCAGATATCTCCGAGTCTGGTGAACTACTGCCACTTCGGTCACTGTATGTGTCCCTGGGAGAAAGAAAGAGAAGAAAAATAAGGTAAGGCCTACTGCTTTTAACAATTTTAAACAATTAAGCTCATCTGAGAGAGTTATTTAGGCAAATTACCGAGGTGAGAGCCGGCATCCTTTCTGTAGGTAGTTCTGTAGTTTCCCAGATGCTGCCAGTAGAAGGCCAAAATAAGGAGGTGAGGGTTTGATTGGGCGAGAAGTGAATTCTGGGTGGTACTGCACTCCGACAAAATAAGGGTGATCTGGCGTGACAAAAGAAACAAGCTGAAGTGAATACTGACAACTACTCCGGACAGGTTCAGACAATGGAGATCCACTGACCGTCAAGTTCAATGATCTCCATTCGCTCCCCCTCCAGGTCCTGACCCACAAATCGAAAACCTCTATCCTCAAAGTGATGCTTCAATTCTGGATTCACCTAGAAAAATGCAAAAACAAACTAGTTAAACAGAAACAAAACAAATAAATAAAAAAAAAGGAATTTTGTAAATATTAACCGTACCTCAAAGCGATGTCGATGCCTTTCGTCCACATATGCAGCATCTCCATACAGCTTTCCTACAACAAAACAATACAAATATTATGCATACTTAAAACCTTTAAATACAGTATCAATTATTTTGTAGTAAGTGACATTCACAGTGGCACAAACAATCAAAACTTACGAACAACGCTGGATGTGCTTTTAAATAAGGTGCGCCTTTTTCCCAACCGCATGGTTCCTCCCATCTGCCCAGGATTGTGCTCTGGCATTTCAATCACCTAATATTAAACAAATCTTATCATACCACACCACAAGAAACAGAATCATTATGCAGATGTGCTAATTTGTTTTACCACAACAATACCTACCACTGGATGTTTTGTTTCAGGGTCAAATTCTGTAGAATTGGAATCTGTTAAGAAAAAAGCGGTCAAACTAAAAACGCAGTTTGATTTAAAAGACATATAAAATCTTGTATAAACGTTCTTACCTTCCCAGCCCAGTACATTACGAGCAAATTCACACACCGCCAGTTGCATGCCCAAACAAACACCTGCCAAATGAGATTTTAAATGTAACCACAGGCATGCTGTTAAAATAACCAGTGTTTCAATCGTATTTTTTCCTAACATTTCACTGCCAGTTTTACGTTACCTAAAAATGGCTTTTTCTGTCTCCTCGCCCAGTTAATGGCTTGGATTTTTCCCTCAGTGCCTCGAACACCAAAGCCTCCAGGAACAAGAACCCCACTAACAACACAATAAAACAGTCAAACATTCAAATGATCTTTCAATTAATAAATCAAAGTGAAATGTTCAAAGTCAAGGGTAGTTTGTAATCTTTATTAACATTCATAATCTGTTTTTAGTTTTATTTTAAAAGTTTTCTTGTAGCTTCATAAAATTAAGGTTGAACCATGGATGTCACATGGATTATTTAATCAATATCCCTACTACCCTTCTGGGCTGTTTAATGGTTTTGCTGTCTATGCAGGGTCAGAAAGCTGTCGGATTTCATCAAAAATATCTTAATTTTTGTTGCAAAGATGAACAAAGGTCCTACGGGTTTGGAGCGGTGAGTAATTAATGACAGTAATTTTCATTTTTGGGTGAATTATCCCTTTAACAATTCAAAAGCCCACAGAGCTTAAAGACATCAGCCGAATAAGACAATAAAGATAATTTAAATGTTCTCTGTTGATGAACAAAAAGTTTATGTTGATTTCTAGTATTTTTGAGGGGTTTTACACTTACTCAGCACTGCAGAGCTTCTGCCAGGCCTCATGGTACTTCACTGGCTCCTCCTGCAACGCTGTTGGCTCCAGGTCTGCTGAATCGATGTACTGGAAAAAAAAAAAAAACAGTAACATTTTATAGTATCGCACAAACACTCTTGGGAAAGGTAATTTTTTTTAAATGTTTGAAAAAGTTTCTTAAGCTCACAAAGATGCATTTATTAGATCAAAAGCACTATAATATTATAAAGTATGCCAAAACACAATATGAATTCAAAAGACACTCTCAGACGGGGCAAAACTATCACCTTCATCATAAAAGCCCAGGAAATTGCTACTAGCTCCTCTGGCGTTCCTTACCTTGACCTCCAGCTTATAGTTGATGGCGAGGGCTGAGTGCTCCAGTGCTTTAATCACAGAGGCATACGAATCTGACAGCTTGGTGTACTTGCCTACTAAAGCGATGGAGGTTTGCTCTAGGAGTCGGTCAGACCTAGGAAACAAGGACAGACTGCTAAAAACAGTGAATTTTTAGAATTCAATCTTTTAAGATTGTTAGGCGGATCCAAACAGTACAAACCGGTCTGACATCTCCTTCCACTTTGTGAGCATTTTGCGAGGTCTCATCTCAATGGGCAAGTTCAGCCTGTGGCAGAAGTAGTCAACTATGCCCTGATCCTCCAGGAGTAAAGGTACTCTGTAGATGGAGGACACGTCATGTATGCAGATCACCTGTTCAGGTTCTACATGGCAAAACATGGAGATCTTCTCTTTTACAGCAGTGTCCAATGGAGTCGAGCAACGACAAACAATCTGCACACAAAAACAATACATTTTCAGAAACACTTAAAAAAAATGTATGAATTTTAGTGACTTCAGAGCCGACGCCGATACAGATTATTACAGATCAAGTAGACCGATAAACGATATTTTGTACCTTTATATATGTGACCCTGGACCACAAAACCAGTCTTATGTAGCAAATACATTGCATGGGTCAAAGTTATCAAATTTTTCTTTTATGCCAAAAATCATAAGGATATTTAAAGATCATGTTCCATGAAGATATTTTGTAAATTTCCTACCGTAAATATATCAAAACTTAATTACTGATTAGTAATATGCATTGCTACGAACTTAATTTGGACAACTTTAAAGGCGAATTTCTCAATATTTAGATTTTTTTGCACCTTCAGATTCCAGATTTTCAAATAGTTGAGTCTCGGGGCAAATATTGTCCTTTCCTAACAAACGTTAAATCAATGGAAAGCTTATTTATTCAGCTTTCAGATGATGTATAAATCTCAATTTCAAAAAATTGACCCTTATGACTGGTTTTGTGGTCTAGGGTCACATACGTGTGGAATAAAAATAAAAATGAATGTCAAAATTTCAGAATAACAAGGACTCTGACAAAAACTTGCTTTAAATGCTTTTAAATTATTTTATAACCAAATCGGTTTTAAAAAATGACTGATATCGATAACATGCTCAATATCAGTGCCATTAATTGGTCGACCCTTAGTGCCTTTACTTGGATTAGCTCTTTATAGCATATTAAAGAGTAAAGACTGACTAGATCAGGTGAAAGGCCAAGTCCACGAAGCTCCCGAACACTGTTCTGTGTGGGTTTGGTCTTCTGTTCTCCTGTTGAATTGGGCTGAAAATACAAAGAACATATCGTTTTTTAAAGCACTTTTTAATTATAGATATTTAAATATAACTATTAGTTTAAAAATAAATAAATAAAAGTTATTTTTTTCATACCTGAGGAACAAGACTGACATGGATGTTACAAAAATTCTCTCGTTTCACTTTAAACTGAAACTGTCTAAAAGCTTCAATGAAAGGCATACTCTCAATATCTCCAACTGTACCTCCAAGCTGTGGGAGGAAAAATTGTAAATGTTATTATATTATTTATTTATGTTAAAAATGTATATTCAATCAAATTTAATTGTGTGTGTGTGTGTGTGTGTGTGTGTGTATATATATATATATATATATATATATACACACACTACCGTTCAAAAGTTTTTGGTCAGTAAGACTTGTAATAGTCTTTAAAGAAGTCTCTCATGCTCATCAAGGCTGCATTTATTTGATTAAAAATATAGAAAAAAACAGTAATATTGCAAAATGTTTTTACAATATAAAATAATGTTTTTTATTTTAACATACTTTAAAATAGAATTTATTCCTGTGATGAAAAGCTGAATTTTTCTCAGCTGTTACTCCAGTCTTAAGTGTCACATGATCCTTCAGAAATCATTCTAATATGCGGATTTATTATTAGAATGATCAATGTTGGATAATATCAACAGTTGTGCTGCCAAATATTTTTTGGAACCTGTGATTTTTTTTTTCAGGATTCTTTCATGAATGACAAGTTTAAAAAGTACAGTGTTTATTCAAAATATAAATATTTTATAACAATGTAAATTATTTATTATTAACTTTTAATAAACTTTTAATTATTAACTTAATACATCCTTGGTGAATAAAAGTATTAATTTCTTAAAAAAAAAAAAAAAAGAAACAATAAAAATGTACTGACCCCAAACTTTTGAACGGTAGTGTATATATATATATATATATTTTTTTTTTTCCCCCTTTAGATCTGACAGTAGTAGAAAAAATTATGCATTATTTAACCCAATATTCCAGCTAAACCTAAGCAGTAATAGGGCTTAAAATGCACTTCTTTGTCTTTATTGAACACATTTTTCATGCATACAAAATGTATTTTACATTTAACTGTTGCTCTGTCCTTAGTATAAAAACAATTAATGTTTTCTCAAAATATACCGTACACAAGAGATAGATATACCTCAATAACACAGACTTCTGGTTCAATACCATCATCGTCCACCGAAACCTTAGCCTGCCGCATGACCCATTCCTGAATAGCGTCGGTAATGTGCGGTACCACTGTGAGAAATTATTCATATTCCTCTTAGTGACACCATATTTACCATTATGTAACTTCCAGCATTTTTGGTGAGCAACAGATGGCTTAACTTCTGTAATACTATCAGAGGATGATATGCAAATTAAGGCTCAAATACTTCAAGGTACAATAAACATCATGGTACATCAGTCATGATACAGTTTATTGCAATGTAATTTCAATGCAGCATTACCAGAAAAACAACTGCAATATTGATATATACACTACTGTTCAAAAGTTTGGGGTCAGTACTTGTTTTTTTTTTATAAAGAAATTAATTTTATTTATCAAGGAACAAACTGATCAAAGGTGACAGTAAACCCATTTATGAAAGATTTCATTTTAAAAATAAATGCTGGTCTTTTGAACTTTCTATTCATCAAAGAATGGGTTACACAAAATATACACAGGAATAAATTACTTAGAAAATATAAATATATTAAAATAAAAACATTATATTGACTCTAAATTATATTAATATTTCACAATATTACAGTTTTACCATATTTTGGATCAAATAAATGCAGCTTTAGTGAGCATAGAAGACTTTAAACACAAAAAAGGACTAAAAATTACTGACCCCAAATATTTGAATGGTAGTATATGGTATGGTTGTATAAGGACAGATTAAATGCAAAGTGAATCTTACAGAATGCCTTTATTTTGGGCTCAAACTCGACGAGATTGAGATAATCCTGTTTCCTCATACCATATTTAATATTTGTATTCCAAACATCCTTGTGAGATTGTGTAACTCACCTTGTACAGTTTTACCCAAGTAATCCCCTCTTCTTTCCTTGGTTATAACAGACTGATAGATCTTTCCCGTTGTCAGATTGTTGTCCCTGGTTAGCCGGATGTCCAGAAAACGTTCGTAGTTCCCTAAATCCAAGTCAACCTCACCACCATCATCTAGCACAAACACTTCACCTGTTAAACAGAGCATCAGATACTTTGACAATGGCATGTGGACACTGATAGAAACAAAAGACAGCTATCAGAGCCATCAGCACGTTATGCTCTACATATGCTGTAGGCTTAAATAACGACTAACCGATTTTGCAAAACAAATACCTCATGTTGCAGTTCATCCTTCTGGATTGTCAACATAAAAATTCAAATCAGGTCAATCTTCTTATACTTATACTAGCCTGCACTTACCATGTTCATAGGGAGAGAAAGTGCCTGCATCGATGTTGATGTAGGGGTCGATTTTGATGGCAGTAACATGCAGGCCACATGATTTGAGTATAGTGCCCACACTGCTGGCTATGATCCCTTTACCAATGCCTGATATCACACCGCCGGTCACCAGTATGTACTTCATTATTCAACAGCGTCTATCAGTGCAAGACAGACAGAGATGTTTATTTCAACAAAGATGTAATACAACCAGCCACAAATATATTCTGTTGTATATCTCAAAAGAATAAAAAAAATGTAAGCAATGTTAAATGCAATTTTTTGACTGAAGTTATTTAAAAACACATAAAAATGCAATTCATAAAAATCCCTTAAATACACCTCTTCTATAATGAATAAGTCAATTTATAAACTAAATTTTTTAATAAATGTTAAAACATTTATTACATTTTAATAATTATAAAATATTTTGATAAATATATCAAGTTTTAGTAAGTGTCTAGAGATTGTAAAAAGTCATTTATTAAACACTTTTATTGTTAAGGTTTTAAAATGGTATATACACGCATACTACCAGTCAAACATTTTAGAAGAGTACGATTTTTTTGTTTGTTTTTTAAATAAATAAGTCTCTTCTGCTATTTGATCCAAAACACAGCAAAACAGTAAAATTTTGAATTTTTTTTACTATTTAAAATAACTGTTTTCTATTTGAATATATTTTAAAATGTAATTTATTTCTGTGATCAAAGCTAAATTTTAAGCATCATTTCTCCAGTCTTCAGTGTCACATTATCTTTCAGAAGTCATTCTAATATGCTGATTTGCTGTTCAAGAAACATTTATTATTATTATAAATATTTAAAACAGTTGAGAATTTTTTTTTCAAAAAAAATCAGCATTTATCTGAAATAAAAAGCATTCAAAAGCTCATTCAAATATATATTTTTTAGAAATTAAAGAAATTAATACTTTTATTTAGCAAGGATGCTTTAAATTGATCAAAAAGTATTTCTAATGTTACAAAAGGTTTCTATTTCAGATAAATGCTATTCTTCTGAACCTTCTATTTATCAAAGAAACCTGAAAAAACTATATTTAGCTGTTTTCAATATAATAATAATAATAATAATAATAATAATAAATGTTTTTCGAGTAGCAAATTAGAATATTAAAATGATTTCTGAAGGATCATGTGACTGGAGTAATGATGATAAAAATTCAGCTTTGATATCATAGGAATAAATTAGATTTTAAAATATATTCTAATAGAAAATAGTTATTTAAAAAAAAAAAACACTGTTTTTGCTGTGGATCAAATAAATGCAGGCTTGGTGAGCAGAAGAGACTTCTTTAAAAACCAAAAATCTTCCTGTTCAAAAACATTTGACTGGTAGTGTATAAATCACACATAACCTTCAAAACATGTAATACCTTTAGCATAATTATTTACAATTTTGCATAAAATATTATATATACAGTACACATACATCTCAGAAATCCATTTTATTAATTATATATAAAAACATTTCCCCTGAAATACATGCTTTTATCCAAAGCAACTTATAGAGGAACAAAAGCATTTAAACGTAAAAACATGTGAAAACATTTTTGATAGTGACTATTTGAAAAGGTGCAAACACTATGTGCTTCTTAATCACATGACTTTTTTGATAATAAAATGCTTTTTTGACTGAAAATGATAAAAAGTCATTTTTATCTTGTGAAGCTAAAATACGTTATATTTCTAAAAACCTAGCCTAACCCATGTTAAACTAGAAAGACTAGTTTTCAAAGACTTCTTTTCACCACCTGGAAAGTAAACAAAAACCAAGTGATTAATCCAACACCTTAACACAAGGAAGTAAATCATTAATTACATCGTTGGCGGGAAGACTGACAATTTCAGTCGGACACACAACAATTAAGATAAATATACGTTTACAATGACCATGTCAAATTGTGCAACACCAAAGTAGATGGTGTTAGGAAAGGACAAACTGTAATCCATGATGACCTTGTAAATAAAAGCCAAATCCGCCATTCTCTATAATACACTTTATAAAATGTACATCTCCAGAGCGTTTCGCAGTGTCTTTTTATAGTCATCACAATTGAAACCCATTAGAGACCCTAACAGATTATATAACATTGCAGTGAACTTCCATGTTGGTACAAGTGGCTCGCGAGGTGCAATGAAAACAGAAATTTAACATAAGAATAATGTTTAACCGTACCTGAACTCGTGTCTTTTAAATGTATAAAAACCGTAGATTAAAAACCTCAACTGATTCAGTATAAACGAACCATCTTCATGACATGTTTGTTTGGGTGTCAGCGAAATGCGGTAAAGCGCCAAAACAACACGTGGTGTGGAATCCGACACTGAGTTTTAACTCTAGCTTTGCCACTCTCACTGACGTTGACAGATGACAGTTATAGCGTAGAATTATAATAGGTAACAGTGTATAGCAATATTTTTTCACATCATTTCTGTATCAGTGTATTACACCAACTTAGTCTATTTTTAAAAAATAGATATTTTTAAAATATTAAAATATGTTTACGTAAAAGTTACTGTTACCTCCCTGAATAAAACATGTTGGCTAAATGGAGGAATGGACTCACATTCCACCACTGACAGTTTGTAATGAGGTTTATTTCACATTTTAGATTGATATCATTTAGTACTTCTAAAACCCAAGATCATTAGCACTTTAGAGTGAATGTGCAAATGTCTTCATACAAAACATAACCAATTCCTTATTTTATTCAAGATTCTGATTTCTATTTCAACATCGTCAAAGCGCCAAAGCAGCCAAGTCTATATATCATTTCTATATATTTCTATAAATTAAACACAAATAACTGACGTTGTGGTGAACATCCACCTTGTACTCAACATTAAGACGAAAAAGAATCCACTAGAGTGGCAACACTAGAGTAAAATATCTATTTATGATAAGCGGCGTTTTACGTCACGTCGGCGTCAGGAAGCGGGATTTTTGAAAACGAAATTTGACCGTTTTATGCGTTTGAGTGGGTTTTATCCAGTTCTGGTTAATTCAGTGATTTATAGGGTATATAACAAATTAAAAGCAGCCAATATGTCAATATTAGGTAAGATAGTGGTCTTCTGTTGTATAGTTTTTGAGACTATGAAGAAATCTGCTGTTTTGTTTACTATATAGTAATTTTGCAATGAACGAAACTGTAAAAATCCTTAATCCCTGAGAATCTTAAAGCATAAACCCTTTATATTTTAGCTTAAACAAACCCGTTTAGATGCAATGAATATGGCTTGCCATCATAATAAGCTCCATACAGTTATAGTCACTAGATGGCGCCAGACGACGTCATGAAAAACATTAAAGACGCCGTACCATTCATTCGCAAACTGCTAGAGATTGATGTTTACTGACAATTCAAGTTGAAAGATTACATGAAACGTGTGCTGAGTCATAAAAACATGTTTTTATTTTATCTTTCAGGTTTTTCCCCTCTATCCAATTGTGAAGAGCGAAACTCTTAGATAAGAACATGAGAGAAATTGGATACATTGCAAGGACCAAATACATCAAAGCTAATTAGTTTTGCCAGGTACCTCATTCTAAATGATATGTGGCTGTGAAACATGACAGACGATTGCATACTCCTCTTCCCTCCGACCCAGAAATTAATAATCAAATAATGATTAGCATCTGAAAATGAGTCATCTATCACAATGACTGAATATATCACCAGCGCTTTCCTCCAAAAGTGTAGAGACCAAATGAATTATTCAGAGACTATAATTCATCCAATCCTTTATATAACATTTCAGTCAATAGCCGAGATGTGTCTCTCCTGGCGACAGCTGGCTTTAGGTTTGATTATTATTTATCTAATTATAGCGCACTGTCCCTGGTTTAGGCTCCTCAGTAAGGTGTGTCACATAGGCCTTACATAAGCGTTGGAGGTAATTATGCTAGAACAAACTGTATTTGTGTTTGCTGAGCTCTATCGCTCTGAATGAGACTCACATGTAGAGCTATTAGCATTATGTAAGATCACATCAAGTGCATCTTTTGGACAAATATTTGTGGTTAGTGTGGTTTAAATGTGACATCTGATACTCTGAAAGTATTTTAAATGGACCCAATCTTTTATTATAGATATAAAGATATATATAGATATAAACATAAACATATAAACACAAAATGAGACACACACACACACACACACACATGTATGAAACAAATGTATTATTAATAAAAATAACAAAAACAATAAATACATACATAATATACATTGTTGTGTGTGTCATCAAATAAAATAACGCATCCAATGTTTATGATATGTGTTTCTTTTTATTTATTTGTTTTATACAATAATGGAAAGAAATATATGATTATTATTATTAACAATAATAAATACAATTAATACATAATATACATTGTTGTGTATGTCATCAAATAAAATAATGCATCCAATGTTTTCTGTTGTTTTTTATTTATTTATTTAATATTAATTAATATACTACTTAATAATAATTAACAATAATAATAGCATTAAAAACAATGAATAAATACATATAATATACATTGTTGTGTGTGTCATCAAATAAAATAATGCATTCAGTGTTTTCTATGTATTTCGTTTTGATTTATTTTATTTAATAATAGAAAACGTGTTATTGTTGTTATTATTATTAATAATAACAATAATAAAAACAATTAATAAATACACAATATACATAGTTGTGTGTATCATCAAATAAAGTCATGCATCCAATGTTTTATGTATTTTTTTATTTTTTTATTTTGTAAAACAATGGAAAACAATTGTATTAATAATAATAATAACAACAACAATAAAAACAATACATAAATAATACACGTTGTGTGGGTCATCAAATGAAATAATGCATCTAATGTTTTCTGTATTTTTATTTAATTTATTTGTACAACAAAGAAAAACAAAAAGCATTATATTTTATTAAGATAAAATTTTGTTGTATACTATATTTTATTATTATTATTATTATTATAAAATAAAATATGCATCTTATGATGTATACTGTTGTATAAAAAATAACTGCATTTTTATTTTCTTTTTATTTATTTACTATTAATAATAATAATAATTGTAGTAGTAGATTTTATCCATTACCAAATTTATTTTACCTTTTAACATTTAAGGTTAAAATATGCACTTAGTATTGATATTATTAGTATTTTAAAAACAATGGTCTTTAAAGCAATATTCATTTCATTAAGTATAAATGTTTTACACATTAATGCTAAGGAAACCCCATCTATTTTTGGAAACAGTGTGTAATGTATATGTGTTACCATTACGGCAACTGTTTGCATTTTTTTTTCGGCATGGCAGCAAATAAATGGGTGTCTTGCTGGCATGACAGAAAGAAGACAATCTAATATCCACTTTTACAGGCCTGTGAGCTCAGAATCCACCCACAACATCCTCTCAGTAAAAGCCACAATTTACGAGGAAAACAAATGCAGTTGGAGGGCGTAGTCGACTGTGCGCCTGTGCACGACCAGAGTCCTCTGCCTGGAATGAGCCCTAATTTGATTATGAAGGCGGGCGAAATGAGAGAGAGAGTGTTGGGCTGAAAGAATAATCTCCATTTTAACCAAACAAACACTGTATGAGAGATATCCCTAAATCATCTTAATGCTCTGATATTATTTTGAGGTATTACTGAGCGGCGGCCGGTCACCTATGTTATTACAGACACAAGTGTGCTCGCTGTTGACACACACCACCTTCACCATAGCGGTCGTGTTAGGGGAGGTCTGGAAATTAGAGGATTGTGCAATTAAGTGAAAACACATGCACTTTGGTTTGTTTTCTGGTGTAAACACACCCTGCTCATGTATTTAGCATAAACAGCTACGAGAAGCAAGTTCTGGATCGCCGTTTAAACGAAAGGCTGCAAGTGTATATTCTGAAAGCTACTGTGTGTTCGTGTTTGGGGCACAAAGTCAAGCATCTTTAAGGATGCCTACTGGTCTTTCAACCAGTTTAAGATGAAATAGCGTTCAATTTGGACTTAGAGAAACATTGTTCTCCGTCTAATGAATGTCATGTATGAAATCTAGATTTGGTGAAACATCTAGCATGTGATCCTGCGCCAGCAAACCTAGAACACACAGCATTCACAAGTCAGATGTTAAGCTTGTGGACAAGAGACTCTTTGTCACCCGGTCTCTTATCTAATCATTTTGTTATGTACATATGAACAAACAATACAATCCCTTACTTAAAAGCAGACAGCATGACAAGGGCAACCTCAAGATGCCCACATTATTTCACAATCTCTCCAAAGATACCTCATATTACTCAAACATTTGAATCGTTACACAATTTTGTTTTTAAAACTACCACACTGTTTGCTTCAGTTATACAGCCTGAATATTATTACATGATTTTCTGAAATACTTACTTTCTGATTCAGAGGTGTGATGTTGCACCATCACCTATGTCAGTGTTCATCCAGTTACATGAAACCGGTACTACTTTCATGTCTCTCGTATCACACTACAGATAAACACTCTCGTTTTAAACAAATGAAACTGCCACATTTTGAATCTCATTTATCAACTGTGGTGAAAATCACTTTCCATAGTGGAAGCTTTAGGATGATATGCTGATAAAACAAATGTAAAACACATTTTCCATGGAACACTATTTCCGCCACTCAATAAAAATTTTTTAAAAGGTTATAGCGACTTTTTTCCCCTCTAAATTGGACTTTATAACTTGCAATTGTGAGTTTATATTACAATTCTGAGAAAAAAGTCAGAATTGTTTGAAAAAAGACAGAATTGCGAGATATAAACTTGCAATTCTGCCTTTTTTTCTTGCAAATGTAAGTTTGTATCTCGCAATTCAGATTGTTTTCATCCAAGTCTGACTTTTTTCTCAGAACTGTGAGATATAAACTTGCAAGTGTAAGTTATAAAGTCCATTTTTGAGGGGGAAAAAGACTGATATGTTCTCTGAATTTTGAGTTTATATCTCACAATTCTGACTGAGTAACTCGCAATTGCGTGTTATAAAGTCAAAAGTGTGAGTTTATATCTTGCAATTCTGACTTTATTTCTCAGAATTGCGAGTTTATATTACACAATTCCGAGAAAAAGTCAGATTTGCGAGTTTATATCTCGCAATTCTGACTTCATTTCTCAGAATTGCAAGTTTATATCTCAATTCTAAGAAAAAAGTCAGAATTGTGAGATATAAACTCGCAATTACAATAAAAGTTAGAATTGTGAGATATAAACTCAGTTGTCAGAAATTAAATCAGAACTGTGAGATAAACGTGCAATTCTGACTATTTTTCTTGCAAATGCAAGTTCATATCTCACAATTCTGACTTTTTTTCTTGCAGTTCTGACTTTTTTCTCAGAATTGTGAGATATAAACTCACAATTTTGAGAAAAAAAGTTAGAATTGCAAGTTTATATCTCACAATTCAGATTTTATAACTCGCAATTTCGAGTCTGTATTTCACAAGTCAGAATTGTGTGAAAAAAAGTCAGAATTGCAAGATACAAACTCAGAATTGCAAAAAAGTTAGAATTGTGAGATATAAACCCGCAATTCTGACTTTTTTCTTGCAAATGTGAGTTTGTATTTAAAAATTCTGACCCTTTTTAAGGCAATTCTGACATTTTTCTCATAACTGTGAGATATAAACTTGCAACTGCAATTTATAAAGTCCAATTTTGAGGGGAAAGAAAGACATGTTCTTAGAATTGCGAGTTTGTATCTCACAATTCTGACTGAATAACGATTAAGTCACGATTGCAAGATATAAACTCACAGTTTTAAAAAAAGTCAGAATTGTGAGTTCATATCACGCAATGCTAACTTTAGAGTTCACAGTTGAGAGTTTGTCACACAATACTGAAAAAAAGTGAGAATTGCGAGATGTGAAAGAAGAAATTATGGTTTTTGAGGAAAGCATTTTAGGATTTTTTTCCATATAATGGACTTCATTGGTGCCCCGATTTTGAACTTCCAAAATGTAGTTCAAATGCAGCTCCAAAGGTAATTTTTTTCGAAAAAATAAAAAATTGTATACTTTTTAAGCACAAAAGCTTGTGTAGCACTAGCTCTGGGATGCGCATCCACGACACTACGTACTATTCAATCACGTCAAAAGGCCACACGGAATGTAGGCGGAACTACAGACCCAGTGTTTACAATGTGAACACGCAAAGACTAAGGAAGTGCAAGTAAGTCAAATGCTGTTTACAAACAAAAAGGTACAACGATGTCGGACGATTCTGAAAACAAGATGGAGTTTTTTGCCATACTCTACCTTTTTGAGCTGGAGTACACAGACGATGAACTTAGACGTGATTCGTAGTGTCGTGGACGCGCATCCTATCCCAAGTATATACATTTTTATTTAAAAAAAAAAAAAAAAAAATGACAGATCATTTTGCTAGATAAGACCCATCTTCCTTGGATCGTTTAGAGCCCTTTGAAGTTGCATTTAAACTGCATTTTAGAAGTTCAAAATCGGGGCACCAATGAAGTCCATTATATGGAGAAAAATCTGAAATGCTTTCCTCAAAAACCATAATTTCTTTACGACTTTACGACTGAAGACAGGGGGTCAGTATTTGTATTATTTGTAAATTGTTGTTCTGGAAGTGGACTTCTCCTTTAATACTTCAAATTTAAGGCATCAGTTTTTTTACAGTCTTAAGTTCAGAAATCGTTCCTATATGCTGATTTGCAAAAACATTTCTTATATTATCAATATTGAAACCAGCAATCCTGCTTAATATTTTTGAATCATGACATTTTTCAGGATTCCTTGATGAACAGAAATATCAAAAGATCAGCAGTTATTTGAAATGCAAAATTCTGTCATAACACTCAAGATGGCGCAGGCTGATGGATCCTTAACGTATCTGATGATATGCACAGCGTTAAACGACTTGGCTCAAGCTGATTGGTTCATGTTGCATACGCAGCCAATGAGCTTACTGCCTTACATTTCAATGGCTGGTTAGTCTTCACGCAAGCTTGTTGCAGCGCACTTACAGAGTTCCTCCGAAACCCTCCACCTTCCCCAGCTCCACCTGTATATATCTGCTAGGTTAATATATATGCTATTTGTGCAGCAGCGTGTCTTAAATACTCACAGCACCGTATCGACATATGTATTGGCATTAGCAAGTTCCTGTACTTGCTTGCAGCAGCAATAATCTACAACTACAGTAATAACCAACAGCAACAGCAGCAGAGCAGATCTATTCCACCAAGACCAAATACATTAACACTGTCATATCCATTACCATGCTAAAATCTTGCAAGAGTTGTCATGATAGAAATCAAAATATTTTAAAACATAGTGATTTTTGATCACTAAAATTCATTCTTGTCAAATAAAAATATTAATTTCCAGAACCTAGAAAAATGCAGATAAAAATCTTACTGATGCCTAACTTTTAAATGGTAATGGTATGTACATATTTTGCCACCATAATTGATATGCTTATTGTTTTTGTGCTGGATAAATACTGCTCTTTTACTTGAATTAATGCAGTTTGCTACTTTTTGTAGCTACACTATATTGTAAATAAAAAGTATAACTTATGAAAAATTTATCAGCACATGAATTTGCTGGAAATCAAACCCATGACATTGGGGTTGGCAGCTAAAGCCTTGGGCTTCAGCTAAAGGACTGACAATAATTGTAAAAATTATTGCCGTAAAAAAATGGCTCCATATAAATTAATCACCAGAAATGTGAAAATTCTGGGCTAATTTTGTGTTCTAATCTGCATTGCTTCTAACACACGCATACACACACATCTACATTATGAGGAGAGAAGCACTGCTGATTCACCACCTGTCGCCCAGGTACCGTCCAAGAGTCTGTGTCCTCACCCGTGGAGTCAAAACAGCGAGGGAAAACGACCTACAAATCTCTGAAGCGCACTGCACCCTTTGCATGATTTAAATGCATATTTGAAGTCCAGCGTTGTACAGTGGGATGCCACAAATTTAACATAACCATGCTTTTAAACTCTCACAAATGAATAGTTTTTAAAGAATGTATTTTAAAGCTTTAAAATCTGATGATTTGCAATTTTTAACATCACGGATGTAGTTACCAAAAGGAATGGATTGTAGTTGCATTGGACAATTGCATGTAAGCCTAAAAACATACATTGGTTTCAAATACCATAATGTATCTGAGATGCCAGACAAGCTTGTGTGTGTCACATGAACTACAAAAAGGATCAAGCATGCCCGTCGTGGTGGAGGTTGCAGGCTGCCCTTTTGTCAAGTGTTAATCCTCCAGTCGCCCATACGCAGATGTCACCATCACACGGGACTGACAGATTGCTCTGGAGAACCATGGGAAGGGTGAGGATGTCTGCAGCCAATCAGACTCTGTATGAATGGAAGACATGGAGGCTTGTTGTACTATGAGAAATGTGTCAATGACATGAAGGTATTCAGTTCCAGATCGAATAAAGTTTCTTTTAACAAGGTCACTTTATGACCTTATTCACTCACATGGCAAAACAACAACAACAGAGCAATTGAAATTTACTTTGTATTCTGCTTCATGCATATAAAGTTGCATCAGACATCTTATGTGCTGTATTGCTATGCATATTAAATGCATCACCATTATCATATATTTGCACAATTAAATGCCTTTTGGAAGCTGGTTGCACACACGCTGGATGGAAGCATTTATTCAGTGCAGCTGGGTGCCAATCTGCCTGTGATGTTCTTGCGAATGGCAACTTTGACAATAACAATGTTATTAATGTAAAAAAAAAGGGGGATATATATTAATATATATTATGGATTATATATACTGTATATATATATATATATATATATATATATATTTTTTTTTTTTTGTGCGGTGGTCACAATTTTATTCACCATGTAGTAATTTAAGTGGTAACAAATTCATTTTTAAAACTACAAATGCTGTTTTTATAAGAGTATATAATAACAAAAATAATACATTATAATTAAAAATATTACTTAATAACAATAATATTTAATTACTATAAAATAAAATAAATGACAGTAAGTACTTATTACAGTAAATATATTAACAACAATTAATATGAAAAAAATAATTCAAATATATATTTTGTTATTAAAATATTTAATAGAATTGTTCAATAATAGTAATAATAATAGACTATGTAAAGTAACAATTATTAACAATGAATTAATAATAAAAATAAAATGCTTTTTATTAAATTTTAATCACCTTGTAGTAATTTACGTGGAAACAAATTGATTTTTTAAAGTACAAATGCTGTTTTTACGATCTTGAGGAATTAACAATAATGCAGTATAATTATTAATGATAAATTACAGTAATTAATTAAGTAAAATAAGTAATAAAATACTGGAATTAATACAGCAATAAAAATTAAACAATATTAATATGAACAAATTATAAAAATACACTTAAATTAAAATAATTAATATAAATATTCAATAATAGTAATAATAATAAGCTATGTAATTGAACCATTATTAACACTTAATTGATAAGAAAAATCAAATGCTTTTTAAATTTTAATCACCTTGCAGTAATTTAAGTAGAAACAAATTAATTAAAGTAGAAATGCCATTTTTATGATGTCAAAGAGTATAGAATAATAATACATTTGAATTAATAATAATGCATTATAATTATTCATGATCAATGACTAACTATTTACTGTAAAATAAAATAATAAATTATTACAGCATATTGAACAATAGCAATTAATATGAGCAAATTATGAAAAATACACTTTTTATTAAAATAATTAATCAATGATAGTAATAGTAATAATAATAAGATAACAACAACAACAATAATAACAATACAATAATAACGTCTAAATGTAATCACAAATATTATTAATATGTTATAAAAATTCTAATGTTTAAACAAATTATGTTAATAATAAATTAATAAATTACAAATAGCCAAAGTATCAATAATTATTAATACTTAATGAATAATAAAAGTAGTAATGAATAATAAAAATAGTATTATAAAATATTTTTGTTGGTGTTGGTAATTTATTTATTTATTTATTTTATTTTTTTTATTATTATTTTAAATAGTTGTAGATTAAGTACAACATGTGTATAAAGTTATACTGTAGGACTCCACTGTCATTACTTAAACTTTTATGTCAACTACCCATGATTAAACCCTGTATAAGGTTTCTTGTTGTGGAACAAAAGCTTTACACTGACAATACCAGAATGGCAGCATTCAATTTGCACATATTAAATACATTCTGAGCTGAGAAACATAAAGCTTTTAGTTTCCTAAGGATTTCCAATATTGCATGCTGATCTGAATACATACATCACAGCTTTTAAAGCTGACCCAATCTCTCAGCTCAAGTACAGCATACAGCCCATCAAGCTTGAAAGACAGAGAGAGAGTTAGTGTGAGGGACTAAAAAAAGACACAGGATCATTTCCATAATCCCTGACTGTGGCACGCTTCATCCCGGTGCCTCTCTCTCTTTCTCTCTCTCCCTACCACTTTCCACATCTAAGGCGCAGGGCTCTCCAGCTGGGCCGTGCGTTGCAGGCATGGCATTAGCATGTCAAAACCACTCTCTGGTCTGGGTTAAAGGAGGAGGGAGAGTCAATGGAGATCGACAAAGCACTGACAGAAACAGCTGATCCACAAAAGGTGCCTGTTTAACGGATCTTCCTGCCCCGAGCCCAGCTGCTCCCCAAAACTGCAGCGTCACAATGCGGCCCTGATGCTGCGCCCATAAGCACAGAATCAACAAACCTCCAGCAGACAAAGGATATTCCTATATCAAACCACTCCTCCAGTGTGGCTGTTTGGGCAGTGCACCTGCACATGGAGCAAACAAAAGACCTGCTCTTGAGTCTGTCACTAACACACGAGCTTTAAACACAAACTACTACATGTCACAAACAAAACGGTTAAGTTCTTCTACTGCAAAATCAACACAAACATCATTTTCTTTATGCTGGCCAGAAACATCATTTCCCTTCGAACAACAGCTGTGACCTTCTCATGTATGCGGTAAGGAAGTATCAAGGCCACGATTCAATACACATGTACAAACAATATGACAAAAGAAAAATATGGGACAAGCAAGCAGATGTCAATCAAATTTAAAGACTTCAAGAGAAGAAAAAAATACAGTAATTTACGAGTGAGCTCTATCAATGTGGAGGCATTCAGCCATTCACAAATACAAATTTTTCAGATACAAAGATTCTTACGTGACCCAGGACCACAAAACCAGCACAGGCATATTTGCAGCAATAGCCAAAAATACACTGTATAGGTCAAAATTATCAATGTTTCTTCTATGCCAAAAATCATTAGGATATTAAGTAAAGATCATGTTCTATGAAGATATTTTGTAAATATCCTACCTTAAATATATCAAAACTTATATTTTGATTAGTAATATGCATTATGAATTCATTTGGACAACCTTAATGGCAATTTTCTCAGTCGTTACGCTAGATAAGACCCTTCTTCCTCGGCTGGGATCGTTTACAACCAACAACAAAATCATCCTACAATCCCATATTCACTTTGTAAACACTGGGTCAGTACTTCTACAGCGAATTAGGACAATTTAGAAGTCGGGGAAGAAACAAGACGGGAGTTTTTCGACCTACCCTAACTGCATTGACCCGGATTACAGAGAATTCAGACGTTAAAAGTATATAAATTGTCAATTTGTAAAAAAGACAGATCGTTTTGCTAGATAGGACCCTTCTTCCTTGGCTGGGATTGTTTAGCGCCATTTGAAGCTGCATTTAAACTGCATTTTGCACCATTGAAGTCCACTATATGGAGATAATTCCTGAAATTTTTTCCTCAAGAAACATAATTTCTTATCGAAGACAGAAAAGCACGAACATTTTGGATAACAAGAAGGTGAGTAAAGAAGGTGAGTAAATTATTTGTATTGAAAGAGACTAAAACGCGGTTGTGAACAAGGAAGTTATTTACTTTCAACAACAGCTTGTAAGATGCAGCCAACAAATACACTAAACAGCGCTGTCATCGGAAATCACCCTTAACAGATAAAAAGACGTAAGGTACGACAAAGGTAGGTTTTGTTATTTATGGATGCCTAGTTTGTAGTCTGTATGATTTAATAGAGTGTTTTCACGACGCGTCATCAGTCCGCCATTTTGGCGTCACTGAACGTAAACAATGCCATGAACTAAACGAAACTGGCATATTTTGCTGATTATTGCTGCTGAAAATGACCAATTATTGTCATGTTTTGGGCTGTACTAACTGGTCGGACCGGAATTTTTTTCTGAGTACTATAGACTGCCAAAAGTTATAACAAATCAAGGAGAAGAGTGTAAAAACCATAGACATAATAAACATAGACGCCGCATTGGCTGCTGGAAACGAGAAATGCGGCAGCCATCTTGGACCGGGCATACTGTGGAATTGATTACATCGCGTAGCAGCAGCATAAGTGAGAGAACATGCCTGAACACTGTGTAGGATATTCCTGCTCCAATCGGCGGACCATCGAAAGCAGGGCTCGGGGGATTACAGTCCTTTTTCAGGGTTTTTAGTGTGTGTGTGTGTGTGTGTGTGTGTGTGAGCGAGAGAGAATGAAACACTCCAAGTAGACTCTAATGTAATATTCATATAGTGTTTCTTCAACTTATTAAAATACCTTTACCGTAACTATCTGTTTCTGCTTCTCGATCATATTTATAGTGTGTGATTTGCAAAATTCCTATCATAGCCTACACCTCATATGGTTATGGTTGCGCTTTTGTCCAAAGTGACATAAATACAAAACAATATAATACTTAAAAAACTCATCAAACCAAGGCACTCGAAAATCTTCTTAGTAGAAAAAATAAAAAGCCTTTAAGCCTTGGTTTGATGAGTTTTTTTGAAGATATGTAAAGATTCCCGTGACCAAAGAGCACCGATTTAAAGACTTTACACCCCAGTAGCATCATGCATTTTTTTGGATTAATATAATACTTAAATTTAACAGGGAACAGATTGAGATGTTGGTCAGATTATAGCTAATAAGGAGAATAGCAAAAATGAACAACGTCAATTCAGTCAATAGCATAATGAAATAAACAATGAAAATGAGGGAAAACAGCAACAATAAACAATGTCAATTCAAGCAAAATATAATAACAGCATGGTAAGACTACATTAAGGAGAATATCAGTAATGAACAGCAATGTCAAATTAATAAACAGCCAAATGAAAATAGAATAAAACTATACAAACCATAACGCATTAGAAGTGCTTAATGAACTAAGTCCATGTTGTAAGTCTTTAGACCCTCTTAAAAGACCCAATACTATCACAGGAACGGAGATATTCATTATATTACTGTTAAGATCACTATCAATATTAAAATACGCCAAACCATGTGTCATGTATCACAGCTACATTTATGACCTTTGCAGCAAAAAAAAACGTGTGAAAATCAGTTCGGTATTCCGTGAGGTATGATTAATTAAATGCGTTGACAGCTCATTACACCTGCCAAACAGATTACACTGAGTGGAGCGGGTGACCGGTCCAAGATGGCGGCCCCACGTCTCGTCAGCCCCAGCAGGGAGTATCGGTCGATGTGGCGTCTACTCACTATATATGTCTATGGTAAAAACTGTCTGAGGAACAAAAGGTGTTTGTGGTTAGCCAAACTCAACCAGGGCAAGAATCTTGACAACATTCATGTTTGTTCTTGTCATTTCCGGTCAGGTAGGTGAAATATTAGGCTGATATCTTAATTAATACTGCTGGTATGTATCTTTACCACCTATTAACTTTAGTTTGTCAAAATATTGCGCCCTTTCCTGCTTACTAAGTCGTTCTCTATATGATTTAGCAGCTTCCACACATTTTTTCTGTGGTTTAGACAATATAACGTAATCCAAATCGTGATGTAAGTGCAAACCCTCTATTCACCAGATTCTTTAGACTATATTCTGATGTTGTTTACAAAGCATCAAAAAGCATTTATATAAAAAATACACTTCTCTTTGTACCCTTGGCCAATGGTGCAGGTGTTTGAGTGCTTGTGAAGATGATGAAAAACAGACGGAACAGATAGTTCCTATCCTCATCATTTTGGCCAGAGACTTCACACAGAGGACATTGTCCCTGGTAATGAGAATTTAATCTTAGATGAAGCCTTCGAGCCCAGCGACACACAACACAGCTCTAAAAAGCTCTGGGAAGCTTCTCCAACTTCCCCTGGTTCCATTGTGCTCAAAAATGACAGGATACAGAGGGCGGCCTCTGGGTTGCACCCAGTTTGTTTTTCCTAAATTTGCTCTTCGCATCCAAATGGAAGCAAACAACATCCTACACTGTCATTTCTCAAAACATGTGTCACAGACAATTGACCTTGTACTGGCAGCAGCACATAAATAAATGCAGGGGCCTAAATGGAATGAAGTTCCTCCGAAATAAACAGGGAGGGTGGCATCTGAGATTAGCCCCAGATGGTGAGATTGAGCTGCTCTTGAATAAGGCCGACATTATATAAGTGGATTTGAGCCCAGGAGCAGGAGCCTTGTTTTGAGTGCTTGATGTAGGGGAGCTATATTTGGAGCCTGATCTAAGAGAGACAGACACGGGCGACTTAAAATAGCTCAAATACCCCAGTTTGGTCACTCCGTTCCTTTCCACTTTTTCTGCCACACAGCTTCTGACCAAACTGACTTGCGCTGTGATGGCTCATTTTTCCTGATAATGGGAGATATCATATCAGTTTGTTTATGTCTGACTCTGGGTGGTGAAGAACTAGATAGGAGACACGAGATGTTAGACATGAAACCCTTAAGTAGGTATTTATCAGTGTCTAAATTAATGCATTTAACACATCTTAACACATTTATTGTGTGCTTTAAAATGAATAGCTTATGAATAGCCATTAAATCCACATGAAGCCTAGTTACATTCATGACCAAACACTACATTAAATCATAAAAACATATCTAGTACCACAGCTATTATAGTGAATTTATAATATTGCATTTTCCCATAGGAAAATAATGTTAATATCTTTCTCTATGCTAATATCTTTCTCTTAATATATAATTTTTCATTCTGGAAAGCAATGAGATTAAATAATGATTAAATTATAGAAGCCTGTTTATGCCTCAGAGTAAAAAAAAAACAAAACAAAACTCATATCTCATAGCTGCAGCTGTATTTCTCAAAATTTTTACGCTGTTTCTCATGTGACTTTATATTTATCAGCTATAATTTTTTACTTTATTATTAAAAAAAACAAAGCCCATTTCTGCCACTGAATAAAAAATGTAAAAAAGCTAATTGCAACTTTTTCTCTCACAATTCAGACTTTTTTCTCGCAATTGTGAGTTTACATTTCACAATTCAGACTTTTTTTCTCAGAATTGCAAATCTTTTTTATAATTTTATTATAAACTTAGTTCTGACTTTTTTTTCAGATTTTTGCGATTTACACGCGCAGTTCTGACTGTCTCTGAATTGCGTGATGCACGCTTACTATTTAGATTTTTTTCTGAGAATTGCGTGATATAAACTCACAATTCAGGCTTTTTTTCAGAATTGCGTAACATAAACTCGCATTTCAGAGTTTTTTTCTCAGAACTGTGTGATATAAATTTGCAATTCTGAATTTTTTCTCAAAACTATGTGATGTAAATTCACAATTGTAAGTTATAAGGTAAATATTGCATGATGTAAACTCGCAATTTTGAGAAAAAACTCGAGATAGAGAGTTCTGAGAAAAAATTTCTGACTTTATTACTCACAATTGCCTTTTTTTGTTTTTTTGATTAGTGGTGGAAATGGGCTTCTTTTTTCTCTCTCTCTCTCTTTTTTTTTTTTTTACTTTTTTTAATATATGCATTGAGCTACAAGCTAAAAGTTTAGGATAAGTAAGATTTCGTTTTTTTTTTTAATTAATACCTTTATTTAGCATTGACATATTTAATGGTCCAAAGTGACAAAAACTGTTAAATTCTTGCTGTTTTCAACATTGATAATAGTAATAACTATTACTTGAGCACCAAACCAGCATATTAGAATAATTTCTGAAGGATCATGTGACAATAAAGACTGGAGTAATGATTGCTGAAAATTCAGCTTTGCCATAACAGAATAAATTACATTTTAAAATATTTTAAAAAATAAGAATTTAAATTGTAATGATATTTAACCATATTACTGTATATAATATAATATAATATATAAATGTAACTAAAATTAAATAAGATTAAATATCCTAAAGTTAAAAAAAAAGATTATCCTCTACGCAATATAATTTTCCTATGGAATCATTTCCAGAAGCATATCTGCTTAATTGCTCGACATAAAAAAAAAATAATAATACAAAAAAAAAAAAAACACAACCCGTCTTACGCTCAGAATAAATAAGCAATTCATCACAGTACAATTTTTCAGTGTTCATAGAGATCCATTGTTTCATTTTATAATCTTTTGGGTTTTTCCAAATCGAAATTCGGCCATGGTGTGAATAGGCCTCACTGATGTTCAGCCCCAAACATGAAAAAGTCTTTAGTCATGCCACACATTCCTGAGCCTGTGGCGCAAACCCTCGTCATCTGCTCAACAACAATGTGTCATTCTGAGAGACCCAGACATAGAGAGAAGCAGAGAGAGGGAGCCGTTCTCTCTCAATGGAGATGAATGAGACGGGAAACACAATCCCCTGGTGCCGGGTGCCCTTTGCCCCCCAGTGAGGGGAGAAGTAACAGGGGGGCCAGCTGTCTCCTACAATGGATGAGCTCAAAGAACCTCATTCAGACCTGCCTCACCGAGACTACATCGCTGCATGCGTGCAACTGACAATGCGGGCACACAGAGAGGCCACGCTTCTGCTCCGACGTCCCAGAGGAAGTATAAGACGTGGACGTTCAATCTGGAGACAACTAATACTCAAGCATCACATTCAGAGGTCCCAGCTGCTTGTGAACATTTATGAACTTAGAGGGGGGTCGCACGGCCTTTTTTGGCTTTCTCTCCATGCTGCGCTCTCATTTCTTTCATCCTCCCTTTTAGATATGCTATTTCCTGTGTCTTCCCCTGTTATCCTGGGCAGTGATTACTTGTCGTTTACAGTGCATGCCTTAGGGATAGACCCCTGTAGTAATTACCCCCAGTCACCTGAGTACACATTTCCACACTCACCACAGGACCCCTGAAATCTTATCATGAGGGGGTGAATCTGTGGCCTGACCAGTAGCAGCGGCTGTAGCGGCTCTTAAACAGCCCAGCTGTCCTTGCTAATGTTTATTAACTTTACTGTGGACTGTCCAATAGCTTCAAGACAAAAAGAAAGTGAATCGTGTTACATTATATTAGATCCACTGTTTGTAACATACAACAGAATATGTTATTTAAAAGTTTTACTTATAATAAAATTAATAGTACTTCAACAGACATATTTAAAGATTTTTTAAGTACTAAAATAAATAAAACTAGTATATACACACACACACACACACACACACACATATATATATATATATATATATATATATAATTATTATTATTATTATGATTAAACAAATAAATAGACAAAAACTTAAAAATTTTAACAAAAACAACTTAAAAAAACTTAAAAAATACAACTTAAAAAATATTATTATTAAAGAAATAGACAAAAACAACAAAATTAACAAAATTTTAAAATTAAAGTTGAAAACAATGTATAAAATCATTTAAAATCTAATAAAATGAATATATATATATATATATATATATATATAATTAATTATTAACTATATAATAATAATTATAACTTGAATGTTTATATATGTTCATATGTATACATTTATATATATGTGTGTGTGTGTCTAAGTGCTACACAAAAATATTTCTCAAATTGTAATATTATGAAGCAAATATTAGGTAGTAAAAAACTAATATTTTATAAAATAAATAAATAAAAAGATATATGTATACATAAATAAAAAGTAAAAACTATATATATATATATATATATATATATATATATAAGTTGAAAAAAGAACAAAATTATCAAACTTTAAACGTAAAGATAAAAACAATATATAAAATAAATAAAACTAGTTAAAATGTATTAAATTAGTTAAAATATATAAAAATGTATAAAATAATTAAAAATCTACAATGAAACGACTAAATTTATATATAATTAATTCTTAACAAAATATTAATAATTATAATTTGAATGTTTATATACATTCATATGTAAACATTTATATGTTTAAGTGCTACACAAAATTATTTTTCAAATTTTAATATTATGAAACAAATATTACGTAGTGAAAACTAATATTTTCTCAAATAAAAATATATGTATACATAACTAAATCAAAAATATAAAAAAAATAAATAGTTGAAAAAACAACAAAATGATCAAACTTTAACATTAAAAACATAAAAATAATGTAAAAGTTAAAACAAAATGAATAAATCACTATATATAATTATTAACTATATAATAATAATTATTATTATTACATATATATATATATATATACAATCACAAATAAATACAAAATATTTAATTTAGGAAACAGCATATTTTTTTTCTATAATGTATGGCTATAGTACAAATGTGTACTTATAAATGGCTCTGTATCCGTTAAAATAAATAGCTGACTTTATATTTTAGGAAAGAGGTCCCTCCCAGGGAGATGATTACATTGGATGTCCTTGGAATAAAAAAGTTTGAAAACGCCCTGATTTAGAGCACCAGCATGTCTAATCAAAGATAAATGATGTGTTTCTAGTTGGTTTGCTGTAATGATGTCAATGTGTGTTGGTGTACGAATACACTGTGTAGGCTAATTATTAATTGGGATGTCCTCACTGGTGACCAGTGGCGTATCCTCAGCTTTTGATGTGTGCTGTTCAGCAGTAGTCGGGATGCCACATTCCTCATTCTGGGATGGGACGGGGTGTTTTGTGTAAGGCGTCTCTCTGGGGACCGTCTCGCTGATACAATAGGCAGTCAGCCCTGGCTTGTGTCCTGCCTGAAGCCCCTTGCATTTTATTGAGGCACACCAGCACCAGCTTGCTGGCACACTCCTCCTCCAGGCTTTATTCTGTCCTCTCACCCCTCCTCGTCTCTTTCTTTCTTTCCACAATGAGGCCCTTCCTGTGTTTACCCAACACGGCACTTCTCAACTGTGTCATTATATCTCAATATCATCACCCCTGCCCTCTAGAAGATCTCCTTCAAGCACAAGACACCATGTATGTCCACATTTTAAACAACAGTTTTATATCTAAAAGATCCAGAGGAAATACTTCTACTGAGTTCGCTCTTCACACAAAGGCACTCCAGAGCAATGAAATACATAACCTTTGAGAGTCGCTCACAAATTAAAAGTGTTCAGTGTTTATTTTTCTCGATGCTAAATCCAGACGCTAATCATTCCGCTGTGTGCATAATTCATGTGTGCCACGTTTGAATTATGCAGACTGAAGAATGATTACACACTTGCCAAAACTGTTGGCTGGGTTTTGCAGACAAAGGCCAGGACTGACTAAGGAGAGCTGTGAATAATGGGTTTGTGTTTGTCGCTGCTTCGTTTATTTCCATCCATCAGGCCGGATTTTGACCTAGATTTGTTTTAAATTGCACTACCTTCTGAAAATACATTATCAGATGTTTTCTTATGATTACATATGATATAAAGCATCACAGAGTAGCTCATTTTATAGCTCATTTTTGAAAAACAAAGAAATCAATACAATATTATTTAAAATAAAAAAAATACAAATATAATATTTAATGCTTTATAAATTAAAATATATATATAATTATTTTTAAAACTAACAAATAATGTATTATTAAAAATCAGACAGCATGATTCATTCCCTGACCAGTCCTCACTGGTTTGTCTCAGGGTCTTCCACATTCAGACCCTCAGCAGATTGAACAGGCCTTTTGTTTCAGAGTAAGGGGATACTTTGAGGAAACAGCCCCCCACAAAGTCCCCCTTTCTGCTGGCTGTTTTCTCTGGTCAGAGGCTGTGTAATGACTAATATAAAGGACTGACCCTTATTGTTCCAGTGTGGAGGAGGGTAAGTGTCTGACCAGTGAGTGTACGCTGCTCCAAATCCACTCCAGGTTTTCAATTTTGCAAGCATTCAGTATGTACATGTTTGTCTAGGAACACTTGCATGCATGCTTTTGGCCAATGTTTTTATCTCAAGTGACTTACATTCAAATACATTTTCTGTATGCATTGCCTGGCAATCATACTCATGTTCTGGCATGTTACTATTCATTTTACATTTATGCAGAAGCGTTTTTCTAAAGCAGCTTACACTGTATTCAAGGTACACATTTTAATACGTTCATGCATTCCATGGAAATCGAACTCATGACCTTGTTGTTGCTAGCACCATTCTCTGTTTCAGCTATACGTAAACACACAAGATGTATAAGGTGAAACTGAGGTGCATTAGTAAGGTGTTCAAGATGGAATGGACTTTTGGAGAGAAGAGATCTCTCTCCATTATTGTTTGTATTCTCCCCATTATTGTTCTTCTGTAACAGCAACATCCAAAATATGAGTTTGCACGCCTTGAAGTCCCCCTGTAGTCAACATTTTTATCCCTTAAAACTGATCTTTGATCATCAAAATGACATATTTTCATCATAATGACGTTTTTCTTGTGAAAATAATTTTCTCATGCCTTAAAACAACTTGAATGTAACTACCCCCTTTGCCACATTTACTATATGCGGATCTATAATTATGCACATTAGCCCCGCCCCCACACAGTCAGATCCCCGATACAATGGCGAAACATGGATAATGACTGATAAAACTATGTTTTTACTAGCGGACATCTACAGTGGATACTGAAACATTTGTTAAAGTTACTTGACGATTTTGTGCCCTCAAAATGCCTTGACGGCTCGAATGCAGCCTAATTTGTGATTCCAGTTCACGCCCACGAGCATATGCAAGTAAAGTGCAAACGGCAATGCGGGAGAGGTGCGTCTGACTCTGGGCTACTTTTACACTGTTGCCGTGGGTTATTTTTCAAGTTTCAGTTGTGCTCTATTTAATGCTCTATTAAACGCTCTATTTAATATTTGGTTTTGTGCTGATAATCCTATTGGTATATTTTGCATGCTAATGATAGGAATCTATCCTTTGACGTGATTGGTTACTTAAGTTTGTGACGTAGCTTAAAAAAGGGCTGTTTTAAACTGCATTTCCGGGACAGCCTTTGGGAAACTACAGTTTTAAGGAGAAAATACTCAGTGGTGTTGATTAATGGACTGGCACATGGTTTGTCTAAAAGCATATTAAAAACACCACATACACTGTAAAAAATAAAAAACACAATTTGTTGAGTCAGCTTAAAATTATTTGTTACTCTGCTGCCTTAAAATTTTAAGTTCAGTCAACTAAAATAAGTTTAGTCAACTTGAAATGTTAAGTTGTACTAAGTAACAACTTAGATATTTGTGTTTGCTAAACTTAACAGATGGGTAAGTAACCCAGCTGCCTTAAAATTTTAAGTTGATTCAACTCAAATATCTAAGTTGTCACTTAGTATAATTTAACATTTCAAGCTGAATAAACTTTTTTTGAGTTGACTGAACTTAAAATTTTAAGGCAGCCAGGTTACAAATTATTTTAAGTTGACCCAACAAATTGTTTTTTACAGTGTAGACAAACAACATAAAAATCTTGTTTTTCACTACCGGGGGACTTTAAAAGTGACATATCATGAAAATCTGACTTTTTTCGTGTTGACGTGCTATGATCGGGCCCCCAGTGCATCTAGTAACCCAGAAAATATGAATAAGGACAACCCAGTAATTTTGCTTTGCTAAGCCTTTTTCTGCAAGCATGTGAAAAAACGAGTGGGTCAGATTTCACTCCCCCGTGGTGTGGTAAGAGGATCTTATTATAATGTTACCACCCCTTAATCTACATTGGGGTGGTGAACATCGGTCCTGAAGTTTTGCTACAACCCTAATCAAAAATAGAAATAGAAGAAATCGCAGCTATCCGGTATTACACACACTGGACACGTCACATTCAATTCAAGCGGCGGTCTGCAAGACTTTATTTGATCAGACGGGCAAAGGTATACTGCTATCCTTTCTCCACTAATGCAGCATCTAGTCGATTTTTGCCGATAACGATAGTTCTGCCAATCAACTATCGGTGCTGATTAATCGGCAAAACCAATACATCAGTCGACCTCTACTCTTGTGAACATATGTCGAAGACTGGCAGGGAAGAGAAGAAATTGGTGAATAAAATTGTTATTTTTGTTCTCGTTGCACACAAAAAGTAGCTTCATAAAGTTAAGGTTGAACCACTGATGTCACATTTTAACGATTTTCTTACTACCTTTCTGGGCCTTGAATGTGTCAGTTGCATTGCTGTCTATTCAGGGTCGAAAGCTTAGGATGTCATTAAAGGGGTCATCGGATGCCCATTTTCCACAAATTGATATGATTCTTTAGGGTCTTAATGAAAAGTCTCTAATATACTTTGATTAAAATTCTCAATGGTTTTGTAAAACAACAACCTTTTTACCTTGCCAAAATCAGCTCTGCAAAAATCATCTCATTCTAAGGGGTTGTTCCTTTAAATGCAAATGAGCTCTGCTCACCCCGCCCCTGTCTTCTCTCTGTGGAAAAGACGGTCTTGTTTACGTTAGCCACGTTTAGCCGCTAAACTTCCTAACTACCACGTTATATGGAAAGGCGATCGCAAAGATTCATTAAAAAACGCTTATACTCACTTCTGCTGTAAGTGAAGCTGGATCATGAATGATTCGCGTGAACATAGACGGATATATGTAGATCGGGAGGCACATTCCCTTCACAAGCAAATGTAATCTACTGCATCTTCAGCGGCTCAGATGTCGGGAGTAAATGACGACCACTATGTTCATTATTACATCCAGCAACACAACACCTCAATCGGAGATATTCTTGTCTAATTTACATCCCTGCTCTGGCATCAAAACATGGAAAGTTACTGGACTGTGACAGCTGGTCTAAGGTATGGCGCATGTCAATCAACTATCGTGGGAGCGGCCTCTGTGGGTGTGATGCCACACCGACAGGCATCTGAGAACGGCTCGATTTGAAAAAGGGGATATTATTTTTACAGATTAATTACAGATTACAGATTAAAACCACTGCATGGATTTTTATCATTATAGGGTAGATTTGTACATACACTGCCAACACACATTAATGTTCAAACAACATGAAAAAGTGAACTTAGCATCCGATGACCCCTTTAAAATATCTTAATTTGTGATCTGAAGATGAATGAAAATCTTACAGGTTTGAAACAACATAAGGGTGAGTACTTAATGACAGAATTCTCATTTTTGGGTGAACTATCCCTTTAAGACTTAGCAAAATGATGACCATCTGTCGTTTATGCGTAAGAATATGTGAATCTGTCCTTTTGATTGAATCTGGTTAAACACCATATTCATTTAAACAAAACAGTAGTGGTGAAAAGACAAAAAGCTGGACATGTCCATGCCAAACAGTTTCTAAACCAGAAGTGAAGGATGCAGAGAATGAAAACTGTTCTGTAAAACTGTTCATAAATTTCTCAGAGGATACAAGATAGAAGGTTTGACCTTTTGAGCTACAGTTGCTCCGCGTCAAAACATTATTCCATCTTTGTTCTTAATCATGCATAAGAAACATCCACAACTGTTCTTAATGGTATTCGAGGACACATTACACATTTCTGTGTTTTCCTGTCTTGGCAAATTGCTCCTACTGATTTCAGCTCTCACAATCAATAGAAGCAATCAATGGTCCCTCACCGACTGTTACTATGACTATCGCAATTACTTCTCAGTCTCAAGATTTCCTGTACTAACCATTCGGTTAACTGGCATGTAGCAAAACACTCAACCAAGTGATTTTTTGTAAGGCATCATTCTTCTTGCACTCATATTATTTTAAAACTGTATGAGTTGAACCTACACATTCTTTTTTCCCGAACAAAAACACGCTAATAAAAGAGATGAACACCAGCTATGACTCAACAAACAAGCTGTTTTTTCAAATGAAAACAGATCGCTTCCACTCCCCTTCCTCTAACATACAATGACAGGAAACGATTAACAAGAAGTGCTTTGGAGAGCAACGTAGGGTGTTGGGTCACTGTCTTGTTTAACAACACAGTGCAGCGAACCCATCCTTTCCTTGTTCAGTCATATGATAAGCACGTACAGCGCTCTGTAGAAACCCACATCAATCTTAGTTAATGTAGAGTTGAGTGTTTTAAATGACCGTAAAGCAGCGCATGTTGACATTGGGTTAGGAACTGAAAGCTGGATCCAAAATGGTGAAAAAAAAGCTGCTGTAGCTGGATCACAGCACGAATGGACTGAATCCAAATGCGAGCCTGTCCAAAAAACTTAAATCAATGAGATTATGATGCTTTATTTTTATTATGGGGCTTGTGTGATTAGGATGGAAAGCGAGAACAAAAAGCTCATGTTTTGCTCTCACTTTCTGTGTGTGCATATACATTTTCACACAAATAAAGATGAATGTCATTGACTTTCATTCAATTCTTCATTTAAACTGATTCTTTAGGTATTTGTCAGCGATCTAGCCCCATTATTGTACCTTACTGAAATACAACTGAATGCTATTTCAACACACCATTAAGGTAATAATGTGACCTTAAAGTAGGATAGACATGTGTAGTTAGTTGCCATTTTGCTAATGCTCTTCATTCAAACTGACAGCACACTAATTACAGGAACAGCCCCGCTAGAGTAACCTGAGGTTAAGCACTTCGGTCAAGGGCACACTTGTAACATGGTTGGATTATGATCTAGAAACTCTCCAGGGTCCATTACTGGCTCATGCCTTACTGGGATTGAACCTGTAACCCCTGTGTTAGCGACCCACATCCGGGTGATAATGCCGTTTCCTGGCGGTCAGTAGAAGTTTGTCTTTTAAACTTTCCCCTTTAAAACAAGCTTCGCAATTTTCGATTTTTTTTTTTAAATAAATGCTACATTTTACTACAAAATTCTACTTTCTCTCTCTCTAAATACAAAACCGTTCAAAGGTTTGGGATTAAGATTTTTAATGTTTTAAAAAATATAAGAGGTCTTTTATGCTCATCAACGCTGCATTTATTTGATCAAAAATACAGAAAAAAATAGTAATATTCTGAAATATTATTGCAATTTAAAATGACTGTTTTCTACTTTAATGTACTTTATAATATAATTTTTTTCTGTGATGCAAAGCTGAATTTTTGGCATCATCGCTCTAGTCTTCAGTGTCACATGATCTTTATAATTTATTATCAATTTTGGAAACAATCGTGCTGCTTTATATATTTTTTTGAAACCTATGATACTTTTTTCAGGATTTTTTTGATTAATAAAAAGTTAAAAAGAACAGAATTTATTCAAAATTGAAATCTTCTCTAGCAATGTAAGTGTTGTAATGTTACTTTGTATCAATTTAACGCATCCTTGCTGAATAAAAGCATTGATTTTTTTTTTTTTACAAATATGAAAAAAACTACTGACGCCAAAGTATTGAACAGTATTGTCTCAAAATATTTCTAGTTTACATAAATGCTGTTCTGTGTTACTTTTTATGTATCACAGAATCCTGAAAAAAGTTTCACAGATCCCAAATAAAATAAAAAGCATCACAACTGTTTCCAACATTAATAATAAATCGGCATATTAGACTGATTTCTAAATTTCAGTAATGATGCTGAAAATTCAGCATTGCCTTACAGAAATAAATTATATTTTGAATTATATTTAAATAGAAAATCATTGTTTTAAATTCCATTAATATTTCACAATGTTATTGGTTTTTTTTTTGACCAAATCAGTGCAGCCTTGATGGACATACGAAACGTCTTTAAAAAACATTAGGTTCCAAACTTTTGAATGGTAGTGTAAATATGGCTGATTAAATAATGTGATTACCATAAAAAGCAGTGAATCAGTGAATTGATGAAACATGAACTGTCTGAACATACCAATTCACTAAAATAAACCAGACAGACTTTCCAATGTAACTTATGACAGAGATTTGATATTTTATATTTTTATGGGAAAAAAATGATTTCAGTGGTTCAAGCTAAACGTGCATCAAAGACTGACACAGAAGAGAAGAAATTGTTGAGTACAGTAGTTATTTTTGTTTTCTTTGCTCACAAAAAGTATTCTCATAGCTTCATAAAACTGTGGTTGAACCACTGTTGTCACATGGACTATTTTAATAATGTCCTTAACTACCTTTCTGGGCCTTGAACATGTCAGTTGCATTGCTGTCTATGCAGGATCACAAAGCTCTTGGATTTCATAAAAATATCCCGATTACGGGTTTGGAACGAGGGTGAGGGTGAGCAATAAATGACAGAATTTTCATTTTTGGGTGAACTATCCCTTTAACAATTGTACTACCAATGTTGAATTCACCTTGGATACTCATTTTAATGGCTCTGAAGTGCCTCGCTATTGATAGTCATTTTGTCTTCCTGAATAGGTTCTTTGCTTGAGTCCTGAATAGGCTTTAATGTGTTGTGCACTACTGTAGCATCACTGCTAAAAACAAACAATAGCAACAGCACCCTGGAGGCTCTTATCACACCTGGACAACCTCTTTTGAAGCAACAATGATTTACTGTTTTACTCAAAGTGAAAATTACAAGTGCATGCTTAAAAGTAATCTCCACTGCTAGTGTCACAATATGAAGTTGCGTAAACACAGATCTGCCACAGATCTATTCAAGTCAACATCTCATGACCTTCAGTTCATGTCCTCTAGACAAAGGCAGGGTTTATATCAGTCTTTCTCAGCTGACCTTTGTGTTGTTTTCCTGTTTGAGTCCTATGAGTATTTAAGTGGACCAAACAAATGGAGGAATACACATCCCGCTTCTTGGATAACAAGCGGGAGTCATTGTTTCTCATGACGTTAGCTTCTGATTTAGGTAGATGCGGCGGTCTAAATCGAGGAGAGAAACAAACATCTCATTCTGCTCCTCAACCATAATTAGCCTTCATAATAGAGACGAGTCTATTAGTCACAGACATTCAGCAGGATTTTACATAATACAGCCTGCAGGAAGCACGAAACAAGCGCTATGATGGCATTATGCAACAAATTAGTGTTTGAAATAATAGTTGTACTTGAGACTGAGGCAGTAGACAATTCGATTGGATGTTCTCTGGAAAACGATAAACAAAACTGAGAGAGTGGACACAGCGGCTATTATGTAAATGATGTTTGAGCATCTGTGAATGTGTCTGCACTTTCCCTGGAGGAACTCATGGATAACACTGCAGGAAGGCCACAAAGAAAGAACTGAAGTGTTTGAAAGCAGCAGTAGAGGCCTGAGGTGTCGCCTGACTCCTTCGTGATGTCTCAAATGCACAGCACGTGTGGGCGGAACGCTAACCCCCGGTCTAAGTGAATTACGAAAACAAAGAGACGCATGTCCGCTGCCGTGTTTGCTCCCTCTCTTCCTGGTGGACGTCTGTTTTGGTGTTTTAATTGAATTTGCTTCTTGCTTGCATCCAGTGTGACGGAGACGAAAAAGACTAAACGATGATCTGATGTTCTTGGTTGTGCACTACGTGCCGTGCGCTGTAAATCAACCAGACGTTCAGAAGCAATGGATGCCAGCTTGCACACCCACAAAATGTACATGCAATTTCTTTCGTTATGTATGTGACTGTAGATGGAAAACTTTAAAAAACAGGAGGGGGAGGATGTGAAACTGTTGAGAAAATACCAGCTGGCTTTTTATAAAATTAATGAAAATGTCAACAAAATAGTGCAACAGACTTGTTCGAAATCTGTAGAAATGAAGCGTCATGGCAGGGAAATTGCGTTCCAATCACTTCCAATCATTGTTTATTTAAAATGAAAATGAGAAAGAGATTGTAAGAAAGAATATATCCAACAAATTCAATGTGATGTCAACTATAGTCAAACTTTCCTACTAGTGCTAGTCCTGCTGCCCATAAAGTGCGAAAAGTGAGAAAAGTGAGAAAAGTGAGTTAAGAAGTAAATCAAGAGAGTTATTTCAATAAATTATAAAATAATATTGAAACTAATCCAGTCCATTATATTTAGTAATTGTTTATTGTTGCCAACAAGATTGCCAATGTATCATGAAAGGCTGTATCCAAAATGTGAAACTGGGCATAAAAATGTGTTATTTAGGAGATTTGAGAGATCAAATGCTTAGGTAAATATAAATAAAACAACTTGCTAAACAGATAATATATTATTTTTATTGTAATTTACACTACTGTGCCAAGGTCGGGGTCTGTGGAAAACCGTAACAAGTCTCTTTTGCCTACCAAGGCTGCATTTATTTGATAAAAAAAGCAATATTCTATACAAATATTATTACAATTTAAGAAAATTTATACATTACCAGTCAAAAGTTTTTGATGTTTTTTAAAGAAGTCTTTTCTGCTCACCAAGCCTGCATTTATTTGATCCAAAGTACAGCAAAAACAGTTAAAAAACTGATTAAAATAACTTAAAATAACTATTTTCTATTAGAATATATTTTAAAATGTAATTTATTCCTGTGATCTCAAAGCTTAATTTTTTAGCACCATTACTCCAGTCATATGATCCTTAAGAAATCGTTCTAATATTTTGATTTGCTGCTCAAAAAACCTTTATTATTATTATTATTATTATTATTATTATTATTATGTTGAAAACAGCTGAGTAGAATTTTTTCAGGTTTCTTTGATGAATAGAAAGTTCAGAAGAACAGCATTTATCTGAAATGGAAATCTTTTTCTAACATTATAAATGTCTTTATCATCACTTTTGATTAATTTAAAGCATTCTTGCTAAATAAAAGTATTAATTTCAATAATATTATAAATTATACTGACTCAAAGCTTTTGAACGGTATAGTGTATAATGTTACAAAAGCTTTTTATTTCAGATAAATGCTTATCTTTGGCCCTTTCTATTCATCAAAGATCCTAATCCTAAAAATCCTAAAAAACAAAAATGTACTCAACTGTTTTAAATATTGATAATAATAATAATAATAAATGTTTGTTTTAACAGCAAATCAGCATGTTGGAATGATTTCTGAAGTACCATGCGACACTGAAGACTGGAGTAATGATGCTGAAAATTTGACTTTGATCACAGGAATAAATTACATTTTAAAATACATTCAAATAGAAAACAGTTACTTTAAATAGTAAAAATATTTCAAAATTTTACTGTTTTTGCTGTACTTTGAATCAAATAAATGCAGGCTTGGTGAGCAGAGGAGACTGCTTTAAAAAACATTAAAAATCTTACTGTTCAAAAACTTTTGACTGCTCAAAAAATGTTTTTTTTTTTTATTTTTAATCAATAATAAGATAATCATAATATTTTGTGAAAACTTGATGACTTATTTAAAATAGAAATCTTTTGTAACATTATAAATATCTTTAACACTTTTGATGAATGTAGTGTGTCCTTTTTAAATAAAATGTTAATTTCTTTCAAAAACATAAGTTTACTGATCCCAAACTTTGATTAGCAGTGTATTTAATTTAAATCTTTTTGTTGTTGTTGTTTTTTTTTCATTTTTTAAATCACTTTTTCAGACCAATGTTACTATTGTGAAATGTATCATTGTAGAAAAAAAATGTAATAATGCTGTGCCCACGTGTAGTGCCCACCCTTAGTTCTATCAATAGAAACTTTAAATCTTTCATGGGTCTGTCATCAGACATCAACAAGCACAGAGGCTGACAGTAAGTGGGCAAACATTTAGATCAGTCCATGATCAAATTGTTGTTGTGAGTACGAATAGAAAGAGCTTTCAGCTCTATGGAACCACATTTACGGCGAAGCGTCATCTTGGCCACTCAGGAAGTGGGCCTGAGTGTCTAGCTCAAAGCCAAAAAGATGAAGAAGAAGAGATAAGATGTTTATTACCTCTACTGAGGGCATGTTTAAAAGGCAGAAGTTCCAAGGTCATTAAAGGATTAGTTAATCTAAAAATAAAAACACATTCCTGTGTGTTGTTACTTTTTCAGTAGAAAACAAAAACCGTTTATCCATTTCTTTCCATGCAATGACATTTCACAGTTAACACAACTGACTCAAAGCTTTAAAATGACTTCAGAAGATTATATAATACTTTTAGTCATTTTAGCTACTGTAAACTGTCATTTAAAATTACAAAATCCACATGAAGACTTAAAGGAGAAGTCCACTTCCAGAACAACAATTTACAGATAATGTACTCACCTCCTTGTCATCCAAGATGTTCATGTCTTTCTTTCTTCAGTCGTAAAGAAATTGTGTTTTTGGAGGAAAACATTTCAAGATTTTTCTCTATGTAATGGACTGATATGGTGCCCCGAGTTTGAACTTCCAGAATGCAGTTTAAATGCGGCTTCAAACGATTCCAAATGCGGTTGTAAACGATCCCAGCCAAGGAAGAACGATGGGTTAATTTCATTAAAGAAAAATACAATTTAAATACATTTTATTTTAAATGCTCGTCTTGTGTATTCTGCCTCAAGACAGTTAGGGCATGTCAAAAAACTCGTATTGACGGTATTTTCTCCCTCAACTTCAAAAATCATTTCAAAATCATCCTACATTGCTGCAGAAGTACCGACCCAGTCTTTGCAAAGTGAACATGCAAAGAAGATCAAACACCCTTAACAAAAAAGGTAAAACAGCGATATAGGACGACTTTGAAGTTGAGGGAGAAAATACAGTCTTTTCGACATACCCTAACTGTCTTGAGCTAGATACAGGGGCATTTCTAGGATTTTAAAACATCCAGGGCTGGTGCCAAAACATCAGGGGCTAGTGGTGGAGGGTGGGAGCTCACATCATGCTCACATAAGTGCTTGAACCTGGATCCTTCTAGGGGGTTCTGGGGGCATTAAACTGGGGGTTAAAGACCTTGTCGCACTATGAGCAATAGTAAATAGTAATCACTGCAAATAGCAAACATATCAAAGTATTATAACAAAATTATAACATTACAAAAATATGTCAGACAAATAAAATAATAAATTGGAAAATGTATTTATAACTGTAACAAATATATAGTTGCATGCAAAAACAGGGCCCTATTTTTTCCCCCCAAATTCCGTTTTATTCTTTATTCATTATTATTATTATTTTTTTATTTTTTTTTTTTCAAATTCTGTTTTCTGTTTTCATTTTTCTGGATTTCTTTTTAATGATTAAATTTATTTTATTAATCAAAATGTAATTAATCATGTGTAATTAAAACCAAATTAAAACCATGAATCTTATACAATTTACAGTCAATTTATCAAAAGTTAAGAAAAATGACATGTTTAGGACCCTATAAAATGTTTTATTTTTTCTCACTTCTCAGTTTTATTGTTACCAAATATGTTTTAGCATGTCTGTTTTTTTCTGGTTATCAAATGAAGGTATAAAATATTAATTTAATTAATCTTTTAATGAAAATTATATTTTATTTTTGACAAATAAAGGGGATTTACTATTAAAATTTAAAACGTGGAAGAAATATTGTGTGAAAAAATTGTATACATTTTATAAATTAATAGTAGTAGTAGTAGTGGGCACGTAAATTATACTGAACGATTAATAAAATTAAATCGAACGTTTACTTTGAAGGGTTGTTGTGAATACCTTTAACTTTCTGTGTGTATATTTGATGCTTGTTTTACTCAAATGAAATAGTGAAATGCTCATGAAGTAAATCTCAGGGCAGTTCTGGAAATGTTGTCAATGTATTTATGTCCTCATTTAGTGAAACTGCAGATGCTGAAATCACTGCGAGCGTCCGCGCCTTTCATTCATATAAAGACACGCAGAACATGCAGGATTCATATTTAAATAGTATTTTGCGGCATAATATTTACAGATACGAGTCCATATCGTGACTTGATTTAAGTGTAATGACCAACTTTTGATTAATTCATTCAAACATTAACAAATTCTGTGGAAATCATAGGGCCATACAAAAAAACATTCCGGGCTGGAGTAAAAACTTTCGGGGCTCGAGCCCCGAATGATTGGCCCTAGCGACGCCCCTGGCTAGATACACAGAGTTCAGGGAGAGTAAGACCAGACGAGCGTTTGACGTTAAAAAGTATATAAATTGTATTATTTTTATGAAAATAACCAATCGTTTCGCTAGATAAGACCCTTTTGGGATCGTTTGAAGCCGCATTTAAACTGCATTTTGGAAGTTCAAAATCAGGGCACCATATCAGTCCATTATATGGAGAAAAATCTTGAAATGTTTTCCCCAAAAAACAATTTCTTTACGACTGAAGAAAGAAAGACATGAACATCTTGAATGACAAGCGGGTGAGTACATTATATGTGAACTGTGTATGGAGTTCCTGAAAAAAGCTTTTGTGCAAAAAAAACTGCTGCTTCATAATGAACACATACAATGTGTTTACACTACAGCAGGTGTATTTAAAAGTGCATGGTGCATGTCTTTCATAACCATGTCTAAAGGCAACAGAAAAGAAACTTGAGTTTCAGCAATGACACAGCTAGACTCTTCTCTCCCAGTCCAGTTGTTTCAAGTGTAAACAGGAAGCGTGTGGCACTTTGTGCAATAGGGGGGGAAGGGCAGAGAAAGCCAGAGCGCAGTCTTTCACGGGTGACTGAACAGCAAATGAAGTGTCCAACTAAAACGCAATAAAAAAATGTGGTTTCACTTTTGTACATGCAGTCAATTGAGCTGTTAAGAGAACTGTCTCTTACAAAGTATATATATCATTAGCATCCAACGCTGGATGATATTAATATTTGTTTGATTTGCAGAGTTTTAATGAATGTGAGTCTCCCGGCTCTCAGAAGTGGGTTAACGCTACTGTTTTCTTGATGCAAGACAGCTTTGGGGAGTGACAGATAGAGAGAGGAGGAAGGCCTGACAAAAGATAACATGAGAGAGGAGAGGGGGTGTAGGGAAGAAAAGGACAGAAAGAGGGAGAAAAGTAAGTGGTATGCAGGGAGTGCAACTTGAGCAGAGATGGGGGTGGTAGCAGATGAGAAGGAGCGTCTTTTGTTGGGGGGGAAAAAGCGCTGACTGACAACAGGCTACTGCCTACGTCTCACTGACTCGTTTGTTTATGCGTTTATTGATCGTAAACCTCGTTAGACTAAAGATGAGTGTGATAGTGCAACACCTATTTCACTAATAGCATGAAACTGTGGTCAAGGAATTCCCAAAATTAGATATATTAGTGACAACGTCACTATTACTCATACTTTGAGTAAATGATCTGAATAAACTTGCGATCATATGAAAAAACAGATACACTGTTAATAGCATAGAGATTTGTGAAGCTCTGGTCAGAAAGAAGTCAGTTTCAAACCAAACAGCTTTTTGTTGGTCTACAAGGCAAATGTGTGCGACCAGCTTGAACATGAGTGAAATCTGTGTGGGGAAATCGTTTGACTACACGAAACTCCAGATTGTACAGATTTCTTTTGGAATGAGTGCCTTTAAAGTCACAGTGAAACAGAAGTAGCATCATATAATTTCTTTCGTATTGTGACCTACACTTCTTCTGCAATGTAACCTAGTATCGAAAAAGAAAAAAATGTAGGACAGGAACTTCTATCAACAATCAATTGGTTGTTGATTAGGTTTTGAGATGTGGGCATTGCACTCAACAACAAGGGCAGAAGAATGCATGCATGCAGGGTCGGGGTTTAAATAGACCACATGATCTGAGAAATTCTTCATACATCACCAGAGATAGGTCTGTCGTTTCACCAAAAGACTGAGTTATTTAGATTAAAAATTGGGGACAAATAACTAAAAAAATGATTCAAAATAAGATCAATAACATGTATTTAAAAAATAGATGAACTCTTAAAGGGATAGTTCACCCAAAAATGGAAATTCTGTCATTAATTACTCACTCTCTTGTCGTTCCAAACCCGTAAGACCTTCGTTCATCTTCGGAACGCAAATTGGGCGGGTGTTTCTCTTCATCAGTCCAAAACAAGTCCAATAAAGTGCATCCATCCATAAAAAGTGACTCACATGACTCTGGGGGGTAAATAAAGACCTCCTGTAGTGAATCGATGCGTTTTTGTAAGAAAAATATCCATATCTAAAACGTAATAATCACTTTAATCTATCTTGCGCCAGCTGGTTGTAGCCAGAAGCAGCTGCGGGTGGATGACGTAGGACATCGGCGTTGCGCATGCACTGGTGGTTCTTGTGAAAACCAACGTTTGTTTACAACATTTGTTTAAAATCCTCTGTCGTTTTCCTTTACAAATCCTCGTTTTTAACTTCTAATTCGTGACAGTTGTTTTGTTTTGATCTCTCCACGGCACGTTTGTCACTTCTGCACGGCGCATACGCAACATCGACGTATTATGTCATCCGCGTGGAGCTGCTTCTGAGTCTGAGTATTTATGCCTTTTTTACCTAAATCACAGCAGTTCAAAAGTTTGCATCCCCATGATTCTTAATACTGTGTTGTTGCCTGAATGATCCACAGTGGTTTTGTTTAGTGATAGTTGTTCATGAGTCCCTTGTTTGTCCTGAACAGTTAAACTGCTTGCTTTTCTTCAGAAAAATCCATCAGGTCTGACAAATTCTTTGGATTTCCAGCATTTTTGTGTTTGAACCCTTTACAACAATGACTGTATGATTTTGAGATCCATCTTTTCACACTGAGGACAACTGAGAGACTCATTAGCAACTGTTACAGAAAGTTCAAATGCTCACTGATGCTCCAGAAGGAAAAAAAACATGCATTAAGAGTCAGGGGGTGAAAACCTAATGAATTTGAATATGTAATATGTAATGTAACTTATTTTCACTTCTAGAAAGCATGTAACTTCAGTTGCCTCTGAAGAGCAGTAATAATTGAAAAAAATATTTAGGCAAAATAAGAAAAATGTACACATCTTCATTCTGTTCAAAAGTTTTCACTCCCCGGCTCCTAATGCATAATTTGTCCTTTTAGAGCATCAGTGAGCATTTGAACCTTGTTCACAAAAATGCTGGAAAACCAAAGAATTTGTGGGACCTGAAGGATTTTTCTGAAGAACAGCAGGTAGTTTAACTGTTTAGGACAAACAAGGGACTCATGAATACTATCATTAAACAGCAAACGCAGCTGTGGATCATTCAGGTAAAAACATAGTATTATGAATCATAGGGATGTAAACTTTTGAACGGGGCCATTTTTATGAATTCAACTATTATTTTCTCATTTACAATACATGTAAACCTCTTTTATGTGAAGTATCTTATTCAGGTCAATACTAAATAAACAATGACATGCATTTTGTATGATCCCTCTTATTTTGGTAAAATAATGAACATTTTGAAGATTCTTAAAGGGGGATGTAAACTTTTGACCTCAACTGTACTAACAGAAAATGGAAAACAAATGCATATTCTTGATTCATAAAACTCTGGCTTGTAACTTGGCACTGTTTGTGCTTCGCACATGAATGATACGTCAAGTTGAGCACCTTAGCAAGAATAGGTGTGTTGTTACTTTTCTGAACAAAAACATTCCTAACGACTTATATTCTCAGAGGAACCTGAGCCATACCTAGGGACCAGAATATCATATAATCACGCAAAACACTCCAGCAATCATCTAACACCAACCTAGCAACCTCTCAAAACAACTTAACATCACTGTGGCAAGTTTGGTGACACATTTCTCACATTTTCCTCATCTCATATTACTACGGTGATTATGACATGCAAAGTGCTGACAAGAGAACATAGAGAACAGCTCCTCTTGTTAGATTATCTCATATTAACTAGGCTAAGGTCTTTACAATGACGCATGTAACAATGATGAGAGGCAATGTTACACATGTACATATCATCATACGTGTCACGAAAAACCCTTCAGGGAGGGGTTTTCAAAAGCTTAAACATATCAAACTTAGTTGCATGTGTTTGTAAGCTCAAGTCATTAGCATGACGCTAACATAAGTCTTTATCTGACCTCTGGCACTGACCAATGATTTGTTGTTCTCATGGGCTGATTGTGTATGAGGACTGTGAATAACAGGCGTTGACGCCACAACAATAGCACACACTCGCACACACATTCACACAAAGAAGCAGACTCCTTTGTTTGGAGCCAAGGTGATGTCCCAGGTGCAAATGATAGTTGTGTGTGTGACTTCTGTTGTAATTGCTGCCTGTTGGATTCTGCAGGATTATGCTGAGGGTGTGATGGTGGCCGCAAAAATGCGTTTTGCAGAATTCGAGACATGCTAATTTCCATGGAGTTGCTGGAATATCAGTATGCAGGAAATGTGAATGGGTTACAAATATCGATTGGCACATAGAAGGTAGAAGTAATTCAAAGAGACGCTGAAAGATTTAGGGCAGTGACAAGAGGAGGAAGAAAAAACGTGAATCTGTGAAACCAAGAGAGAATCCAAAAATAGGTTTCTGGGCAGAATCCAGAGCTCCTTTGCATAAATACTTAACAGTATTGTCAGGCACAGAGAAAAATACAATGAACGAGTCTTTAACTAGTGAGGTCCGAACAATGTGCTAGTGAGAAGGACACATATGCTACACAGACTAACTCCTCAAAGCTTAAATGCTCATGAATAATTAGGGCATTCTCTTACAGAGCAGATGTCTTTTTTTGGACCGCACGTTGTCTGAAAGAAGCAGCGCCCAAAAGGACTGTGTGGACCGAAAGGACTGACCCCTCAACAATGAATGCTGACCATTACAACCACTGGGTTTGTGTGTGTTTCTCTCACATATACACCCTTGAGGGCTGCGCACAGGATGGGGGGCAAGTATCTTTCAGCTCGGCATTCATTGTATCAGTGAGTCCATAAATTATTCACCAGCTCTCAAATATTGATATGGAAATCACCATCCACACAAGTGACGGCCCACATATAGACAGAGCGTGCTCCCATTCACTGTCTCTCTCTCTCTCATCTGGCATTGCTGCCTAGCGTTTTATTCACACAGCTCAAACGCTGTCCATTTAACACGTTTATGCTCGGCTGTACAGTCAAAGAGGATTATACAATCTCTAAAATTATAACATTAATCATTCGCAATCTATTTTCAGTACACCTGAAAAGCACTTCAGAACACATCCGCCTCAATTTTCTCCTCAATCTCATTAGAACAGATCATGATGTTGGTTTAACAAAGCAATGCAGCTATACAGACGGAGGAGAAAAGGTTTTAATACAACAGTTTGCTGCTGTTGTGTAGTTTACTGTACAGTCCCAAGGACACTGAATACAGCAACGAAAACATGAGTACATCGATACGTCACTTCCCAGGAAGTGCAGAGGAAAATTTACCTACTAATCATTGCAAAAAAGTACCTCAGTATTACTTCATGTAGTACCTCATGTAGTTCCAAATTTGTAAGACCTTTGTTCATCCTTCATACCTTTTGTGCGGAAAAAAATAAAATAACAGTTTTATTCAACAATTCTTTCCCTCTCGCATCATGTTGGGGGGTTTGGAATGACATGAGTGTGAGTAATTAATTACAGAATTTTCATTTTTGGGTGAACTATCCCTTTAAGTGTAGTACTAAACTGCCATGAAATTATAATGACCATGGCTTTGTCCTAAATTGCATACTCTCTGAGTAGGTGCTTTTTCTGAATAAATACTTTGTGACTGTTTAAAATTATGTTGTAAATAGTATGAATGTGTGTAGCTTAAAAGTAATTTGGACATACTGTACATTCGTCAGGTTGTCATTGTTAGTTATGTCACTTCACTGCCCTTCACAAATTTTCTCCTATGGCTTTATGGGATATTAAGGTCCATTAGGTCAAAATGGTAGGTCAAGCAGGTCCTTTTTGCCTTATACTGTTTTATGAATACCGTTAATTCAGACATACTACTCTTTTATGTTTTTTTTGTGAGGAAAAACAACTTTGGAAGATGCACTGTTTTCATATTCATACTAATAACAACAAACATTTATTACTTCATTTGGGAGTTTTGAGTATGATAAATTATATTAGTATTACAGTCTAATTTAATATCTTTTCTATAAAGACAAATAGGTGTATTATATATTTATATGCATGAAAGTACCGTAATTAATACACTACATGGATTTACCCAACTATATTTTATCACCATACCCGAATCAGCCCGACTCCATTTGCGTCTGTGTTGACGTTACATGTTGTTCTGAATGAACGCGTGTTGGCAGGTAAAGTGAATTTCGTCAGATATTTCCTGTGAATGGGAAAGCCGCCAAATCGTGAGAGGAAATGCTCTCCGAGTGAAAATAAGTGGGTCGCGCAAAAGTGTGAAAATGGTGCTGCGTTGGACGAACGTCAGACAACTGAAAAATACAAATTGGGTGGAAATTACTTTTACCTATTTCATGGATGACTTATCGCAAGTGTATTGCAGATCACAGCAGTGTTTCCTTTAACTCTTTTATCATTCCTCAAGCACGGCACTGGGGAAAAACACAGCGCGAATTATGTGCTGTACCGAATAACGAACACATGACTCTTGTGAATCGACTCTTTTAATTAATGATTCAAAACGACCCATGAACTCAATTTCACGGATCCTTCAGAAAAATTCTTCACTGAATGAACTCGCTGAATCCATCAGATTTAGCTGGCTACTGAATCAACATATGACTCTCTAAACTGTAACTTTCTTGTCAGTGAATCTTTACTCGAAAACAGCCATAAGGCTTCTCTACTGTGCCACATAGAAAAAAAATCCTCTTTTTTATCTGTATACCTCACAATAATGTCTTGTAATTAGAAAGAAATGCTTTCTTTCAATAAGCCTTAATGCAATGAATTGATAATAGGTTAAATGTGGTAGTTTAAAGGGGTCATCGGAGGCTAACACTTTTACATGTTGTTTGAACATTAATGTGTGTTGGCAGTGTATGTACAAATCTACCCTATAATGATAAAAATCCATGCAGTGGTTTTTAATTAATCTGTAAAAATAATATCCCCTTTTTCAAATCAAGCCATTCTCAGATGCCTGTCGTTGTGGCGTCACACCCACAGAGGCCGCTCCCATGATAGTTGATTGACATGAGCTCTCACCTCAGACCAGCTGCAACAGTCCGCCCTCTTTGTTTCAATGCTGGAGCAGGGATGAAAATTAGACAAGAATATCTCCGATTGAGCGATTGAGGTGTTGTGTTGCTGGATGTAATAATGAACATAGTGGTCGTCATTTACTCCTGACATCTGAGCCACTGAAGATGCAGTAGATTACGTTTGTGAAGGGAATGCGCCTCCCGATCTACATATATCCATTTATGTTCGCACTAATCATTCATGATCCAGCTTCATTTACAGCAGAAGTGAGAAGGGATTTTTTATTAATCTTTGCGATCACCTTTCCTGATATTGTGCTAGTTAGCAAGTTTAACGGCTAAACACGGCTAAATGTGGCTAAAGTAAACAGGCTCGTCACTCCACAGAGAAAAGAGAGGGGTGGGGTGAGCAGAGCTCATTTGCATTTAAAGCACCCTCGACCAGAATGAGATTATTTTTGCAGAGCTTATTTTGGCAAGGTAAAAAGGGTGTTGTTTTACACAACCATTGAGAATTTTTAACCAAAGTATAATATAGACTTTTCATTAAGACCCTGAAGAATCATGTCAACGTGTGGAAAATGGGCATCCGATGACCCCTTTAAAGGATAAGTTTACTTGTCACTCATCCCCATGTCATACAAGATGTTCATGTCTTTCTTTCTTTAGTCAAAAAGAAATTAAGGTTTTTGAGGAAAACATTTCAGGATTTTTCTCCATATAGTGGACTTCAATGGGAGCCAACAGGTTGAAAGTCCAAATATACAGTTTACAGTGCATCTTCAAAGGGCTCTACATGATCCCATCTGAGGACTAAGAGTCTTGTCAAGCGAAACGCATGTTCATTTTCTAAAAAAATAACAATTTATATACTTTTTAACCACAAATGCTCATCTTGCACTAGCTCGAATTCACGCATCACATAGTCATGGTGGAAAGGTCACGTGTGATGTAATCGGAAGTACCGACCCAGTTTTTACAAAGCGAAAGTCAAACGCTCTTTACAAAAAAGGTAAAGCAGTGATGTTGAATGACTTTGAAGTTGGAGGAGAAAATGAGACTTGATTTTTTCGCCCTACCCTTACTTTTTGAACCAGAATACACAGATGAATAACTAACCGTGGATGACCTTTCCAATATGATTGCATAATGCGTGAAGATGAGCTAGTGCAAGATGAGCATTTGTGGTTAAAAAGTATAGAATTATTATTATTTTTTTAAATAAAATTAGCAATTGTTTCACTAGACAAGACCCTTATGCCTCAGCTGGGATCATGTAGAGCCCTTTGAAACTGCATGAAACTGCAATTTGGACCTTTAACCCGTTTATCCCCACTGAAGTTCACTATATGGAGAAAAATCCTGTAATGTTTTCCTCAAAAACCTTAATATCTTTTCAACTGAAGAAAGAAAGACATGAACATCTTGGATGACATGGAGATGTCTGGAAGTGAACAAATCCTTTAAGATGTATGGTTTACTGTTGTAAGGTGTAGTGTTTATTGAGTATTCAAAGAGCGTGTCTTATATATTGACTGAGGGAGACATTTACAGCAGAGACACATACAAACAAATAGTGGAGCGTTTGTGAAGGTTGACAAACATGTGTTTGTGCTGCAGTCGGGAGGTATCACATGGGCCACGGCTTACACATTACTGATTCTCCACACCATTCATCCAAACTGTGTGAAGGTCATCTGAGGAAATCATGTGACACTCAATATATTGATTTGGCCGTCAAGTATTCTTCAGAAAGAGACTGACTTGAGCACTCGAACAATGTACGGCATAAGATCACTGACGCCATAAACATCTGTAGTCTAACTTTTAGTGATGCCTGTCTGGGAATCAATTGTAGCAATATTTTTGAACATTTTCCTGATTGATTTTTCTCACCTGAATTATTGGCAAAGGTGTAGAAGCATATATGGAATGTAGCCTCTCAAGTCAGATTCAAAATTCATTAATTTTGTATGAGACAAGAAGATCGCTTAAAGGAAGTCTCTTTCTGTCTCTATGTCTCGTCTTGTTCTACGAAAGGAAGTAACCGCCTGCTGTTTGTTTCCAAATCCTGTTGTGTGTGTGTTTATGAAAATCGAAACCTCAAACGTTTCAGCCCACCCCTTTGACACAATGTTCAGAATTTAAACATTCTGCATTTCTTCCCTGCGCTAGAATGAGTAATTGTGCAACGTTGCAGGAAATAACTGTCAGGACAATGCATGGCCTACACACGCAACAGCAAAACCAAAAACCCAAACTGAAGTCTGTGTTATTTAGCGGTGTCAATTTTTACAGCCGGACCAGAGGTTAAGTGAGCTACCAGCTACATCCTGTTCCCAAAAGCTCCAGGAAACCCCAGCAGTACCAGCATGTCAACAAAGCTGCAGCTCATTTTGATGATAATGTCATCATTGTGCACATGGGGCTGAATGCTAATGAAGCATTATCCACTTTGATAGAGCTGAGGTAGATGTCTTTATCATTAGCGACTTCCATTGTCATATTCCACTGTCCATGCTGTCTTTGTCTTTTACTTTAGGCTCATTATAAAAGGAAAAACAGTGTTTCATAAGTAAAAACCATTAAGGGTGACTCAGTAAAAGTGCAAATAAAGAGATGCTCTCCTTTTAACATAATTACAAGTCAAATTTACTTTCTTTGAATCAGTGAAGTAATAGTTTTTGTCAAATGTGTAACAAGATGTACAAGAAACACATGATGATAGACATGTATTGCAGTAGGTCACAGTGTTCATATTTACTTCCTGTGATGCAAGAGTGGACACTCCAATGACAGAACATGTGAAAACACAGTGTGGGCATTTACATTTATGACTAAAATGACTAAAGAAACCAGTGACTGTGATGTGAATAACTATAAACTTTTAGATGACATATCACGAAAATCTGATTTTTCCATTTTTAAGTGCTATAATCAGTTGCCCAGTGCATCTACCAACCCAAAAAATGTGAAAAAGGATAACCCAGTAACTTTATTTTGGTACGCTTTTTTCTGCCAGCTTGTGAAAAACAAGCTAGTTAGATTTCACTCCTCCCGTGACGTAGTAAAGGGATCTTATAATATGACTACACGTTTCCATCCACGGCAGCTTAATTTAGTTTTCGCAAGTGACAATGGTGTACCGGTTCTAACGCAGTGGCAAAATTGTTCTTTCGCTGGCTTCACAGATGTTTACAAAACACTAATTAAAGTCCCAGCCTCAGAGGTGACAAGAGAGCAGTGGATTAATTGATTTATTTACTGTATATTACACCGATGCCATATAGATTTAATATTAACATGCAATTTCTTTCTCAGCTGTTTAACTTCACAGTCATACCCGACTGTTTTTGTAACTCGTGTGTTTTAAACATAAACTTTACTTTATACTTTGTGTATTTGACAGCGCAATAAGACATGAAAGAGAACTTAGTTTAGTACTCACATGCCATGTGACAGCAGCTTTCTGTGTGCGTATTTTGAATGTATGTGTTTAGAAAACCGTATATAAGAAGTTTAAACTAAAATGGATTCATGAGTTCGCCTGCCCATGGTAAACAAACTTGGCTTACTGTCATTAATGGAGGCTCGAACCCGAGGCACGGCTTCAGCGCCGAGTTCAACCCCCCATTGCGATATTACCTAGAGGGAGAATAACAGAAATAGAGGAGGAGAAGGGTAGGTGGAGGGATACCGGAAGAACTGAGGCTGGGATGGTGCAATGAGAGCTGCTTATATAGGCTTGTAATGATGATTGACAGGACTGAATGATTGGGCTTCTCCCAAACCTACGTTTGGAACTTCATTTAAAAAGCATGATTTAAGCGCACTAGACATGATAATCAAAATCAGTCAGATTTTAGCACATTATCTGAAGTATGAGCTGTTAAGGCACAGCTCTATTCTAGAAAAGGGGGCGGGGAGCAGCAGCTCATTTGCATTTAAAGAGACATGCACGAAAACAGCGTGTTTCTGCTTCCACTCAAAATTGGCATTTTCAAAATGATCTGTGGCTTTTTTTGAGCTGAAACTTAATAGACACATTCTGGGGATACCTGAGACTTTTTCATCTTGTAAAAAGGGACATAATAGGTCTCCTTTAAAGTTTCCAGACTGTCAATAATGTGAACGCAAGTTTAATTTTGTGTGTTTTTACATTCCGATATGTGTCAGATCACAATTTATAATGCAACATAAGCATGTGCTACACTGTAAATATTTTTTTACTCAGTGTTAATATACTTGTCTTTTTAAAAACTATCAAAATGAAGTGAGTTTATGCTTAAAATAAGAAAAATGTAGTTTCTCTTTTATAGATACTTATAATTGTAAACAACAGTAATACTAAGTAAGAAAATCATTTAAGTGTCAACTAAGGGGCAATATGGTGAATATTAGGACAAATTCTTCCACTACGACTCTTTCAGGTCAACTACTGTCAGTTTGAAAAGAGTCTCACTAAGCGGGTTAGTTAAACTGTCAACACGTTTATAGTTAGCTGCTTGAATGATAACACATTTTTAAAGTTGGCATTAAAAGAAAATTTACCCTGTCTATTTTATAAATGCATGTTATGTATCTTTTTTTTTTGACCTTGTCATTTTGAATTAACATGTCAAATTACTGTCAAATGCGCTGGTTACTACAAGCTTGTATTTAAACTGACTTCATTGCTGAATATAATGGCTACGTATTAAAATCCAACTAACAAATGATGGATAGAAGAACCTGCCCTACACTATTTTCTTTTTCAATAAGCTGTACATCAAAAAACAGAAGTATCTGTCGCTACTTCCATTTTATTGTGACTTCAGTGTAGCTCTGTCTCTATAACGACAAGCTAACTCTATTATGGTAAGGAAAAACCCATCAGAGATGTTGACAAAATACATATTTGAATTTAATTTAAACTGAATGAATTAAATTAAGTGAATTTAATATTTGTTTGAAAGAACATATAGGCTCCAAGAAGTATTTAAAAAACCGAGCGGCATCAGCAAAATGCTAGACCTTTTCTCAAAACTTTTTTCACTTACTTTTAACCAGCTGGTCCCAAGGTCATGTTTAGTGGATGTATGAAGTCATTTCCCCTTAAGTTCATACAGGTGTCCTAGAAAAGTAACCAAAGGTTTGTTTATCCTATTAACTATAGACACATTCCACCAACATTTGGCAACCATATGGTTTTTGTCTTAATTCTGAACAAAATCTGATTTATTTTGAAACCTATTTTTGCATTCAAGTATGTCATACATGGTTTGATACCTTGTTATGTAATGACATTCATACACAAGAAGACCAAAATACTAATTACATTTTTTTTGCCCTTCAGTGTGTCCTGTTACATTCTCCAGCCTTCTGTCACTCCACAGTACTGGAAGTGAAACCCTGCTGGTGGCACCGGCCATCTCCCCCACAGTTTCCTAGCAAAGGATGACAACAACAGCAGCGTGGGTGAGTGGAATAACAGGATACAAACTTTGCACTTGTGGGCAGTGCACAGAGTTGACTCAACATCCAGCGTGAGCTTTGGCTCACATTCAGCTGAGATTTGGGCAACTTGTGGCACAGGCACTTGCATGTTTTTGCAGTCGCACATACAGTCACACTGAGTAAAGGTGGAGGGGTTGAGATGTTTTCTAGCGTGTTTTTCTCTTGTTGAGTCTGCGTGCTATTTTGTCTGGTGAGGGGATTTGCTATGTGTGGCGTGGTGTGGCATTGCAAAACAACACAGGGATTTCTTAATACATGTGTGAGAGTGTGTAGGAGTGCATGACAGGGTGCGCTTGTTTTTCATGAGGCTCAAGGTCTTTGATTATTTCTGATAACAACTGCTGTGACATCATTGAAGCAGATAGAACATGACATCATTATATCATATGAGCATAATAATGTAATCTAATAGCAGACACAAAAACAAAGCCATGACGTCAGTTGAAAAAAATCCCTTTTAAAATAGACCTATACAAGTATGGATTCTTTCTTTGACACAAAACAGGCTATATTGTGTAGCAAGATGTCTGTTCTCAATAAATCGCAACAATGGCCACCCACAATTTCAGTGGCCTTGGTTCCACAGGTATTTTTCCTATTCATTTTCAGCATTGACATTTAAAAAAAAAAAAAGAAAAAGATTTTACATGAAAAAATATATGCCTTGAACTGAATCAAACCAAAATAACCAGCTCTGAAATTAATCATATTTTTGATTAGAAACACAAACTGGAAAAAATACAATATGACTATTTTGTACACTTATAAAATAGTATATATGTGTTGTATTTAATATTTTATTATTATATTAGGCAATATCACAGCTACGAGTGTGATAATGTGTTTATTTATACAACAGTTTGACGGCACAAGTGTGTAAGTACATAAGAAACAACAACGGAGTCTCCTTAAAAACCTCAGTTTGACAGTTTAACAGTCCAAGCCTCTGTTACTAATTCAAAAACGTCACTTTAGAACTAGTAACGAAGGAACGTTGAATTGTTTCATTAAAAGCTTATTGTATTACTATATTAAAAGCAGAGTATTATGTGTATTAGAGTATTATGAGAGCATAGGCAGAGCGTGTGTAAGGCTGGGCAAATCTTAGCCTTGCCCTGGCCATGGGGACTTGGGGCAAAAAGATGCCACTAAATTGCACAAAAATGCCTCTGCACAAAGTGAAAATGAATAGAAAGTGTCGACTGCGGCATTAAATTAAGATCTGCTCATGTTGATATCACTGGAATAGTCCAAGCTTCTGTTACTAATTTAAAAACGTCACTTTAGAACTAGTAACAAAGGAATATTGAATTGTTTCATTAAAAGCTTATTGTATTACTGTATTAAAAGCAGAGTATTATGTGTAGTACAGTATTATGAGAACATAGGCAGAGCGTGTGTAAGGCTGGGCAAGGCTTAGGGACTTGGCAAAAAAAATGCCACTAAATTGCACAAAAATGCCTCTGCACAAAGTGAAAATGAATAGAAAAAGTCAATTGTGGCATTAAATTAAGATCTGCTCATGTTGCACCGTAATTCACCTAATAAATTTAGGTGTTTTTATAGTGTTGCGCATTATAACCAGAATTCAGAAATAACAGAATTCTGTTGAGCTTAGGAATGCAATGGCCAATCAGAGGCTTTAGATGAGTCATTGCTGAAACTCATTGGTTTTGTTGAGTGCACGCAACTCTTGAATTCTCAGCAAAAATAGATTCATTTCACATTGTAGACAGTTTCAGTGATTATAACGATAAGTTTGCTTTTTGACTCACAACAGATCAAAGTTAGTGATAATGTCTCTTTCTGTATATAATTAATTCACTGTTTAAATAACCGTGGAAATAAAACGTTATAATTATCCATTTTTAATGTTTTTATTCAATTGTAATCACGTTCAAATTCAGTCGCATTAAAAATATTTTATTAGCCTACATGACACCCATGTCTGGTTCTTTCCTAAAAAGAAGAGTTTATGATGTTTGTATTTAATAGATGTGGCTGCTTTTAGCCTTGCCCTGGAGTTGGTTTACCTTCTGCCAATGTATGAGAGAGAAATGCTCTAACCGAGTGTTATTACCTGCATCTGATACAGCATTCATTCTTCAGCTCAGTCTCATATTCACAATAAAACATTAGTTTGAATGTCCGCTGAGAAAAACTATCCTTTCATCTGTTAAGGATGACTTCCAATGCTCAGTGCATTTGTTGGCTGCGTCTTACAAGGTGTTGTTGAAAGTAAAACAGCTTCCTTGTTTACAACCCTGTTTCAGTCTCTTTCAATAGGTAAGTCTCTTGTCACCATCTAATGTAACTAAAATCACCATCATTATTAAACAGTACTATTATTTATATAAAATATAACTCCAAGCAGTGATTTCCAGGGTTCAAGCGCTTTAAGGCATTTAAGCACATATGAAAAAAGACATTATTTAGCAAGCTTGTAAGCACCTAAATCAATAATTTAAAAAAGTTTTTTTTTTAACGGTTATGACTGTTGTAACACCAGCTGTGGTCTGATCTTAATAATTTGCATGCTTGTTTAGAATCACCTGTCGCATGTGCTCACCAGGTTTCATGAAGTTTTGAGTTTCCCTTTAGGCTTTATAGGATTTTGGGTCAATTCTGACAGGTCCCTTTCCAATACGACCCAATTATAGCTTCCCAAAGGGTTAATTTAAACTTTTTTTTGTAATTATTGACCTAGAGAGTCCAGAGAATTGTATTGCAGTGTTTTTTTTTCCAGAAAACCTGGAACGAGTTCGCAAAAGTAGGTTTGTTACATCTTCTCAATCATTTAACAAACGATTTGATTGACAGCAGTGGGTCTAGAGGCAACGTTGTCTGGAATGAGGAGTTCTATCGTATGATAGGAATATCGCGTGTATGTGTGGAAAAACTGTGCAACGTACAATTGCTAATGCCCTTGAAAAATGTGATATCGCCCCCCAGTGGCTGATTTCTTTAAAATTTCTCTCAGACCTTTGGGGCTGTGAGTCGAACAGGCCCATGGAGTTTCGCTCCAATCAGCCTCTGTTAACCGTCTAACAGGTGCTCAAACTTTGTCGGCCAGTGGTGGCCATGATTTTTGAGATTCGCAAATGTCCTTATAGACACTTGTGGCACTTCGTACCAAGACCGTACACACCAATTTTCATGTTGATAGGACAAATAATTGCATAGGTATGCTCATTTTAATGTTTTTCCCTCTTATAGCGCCACCAAGTGGCCAAGCTCCACAATTTTTTCCTGTCACCTCAGATTGAGCTTGTACATAAGTGTTCTGAGTTTGGTGAAGATTCGGTTCAGGACATAGGCATTTTCTAAAAGTGGCCCCGCCCCTTTCGAATGTTTTAGCGTCCCTATGCGACGGTGAGTCGAAAGTTCAACTTTTTTTTGATAATTATTAATATTCGCTCTACAGAGAATCTTCCAGTAGGTTTTTTAAAAAATCCAAAATATGCGAATCCGAGGCATGTGTTTTGTCCTGCATGGTTGGAGTTCTGATACCACTAGAATATTGCACTCCTCTCAGCCAATCAGATTCAAGAACCAGAAAGAACCGTTGTACAAGTATGTATATATATATACACATCACAAACCAGGTCTCATGGTAGTGTTAAAAGTTTTTATGTTATCACTATGGTTTTCTACTTGGAGAAAATAAATGTGACTTTACATTGGGGAACGCTTCATTATAGATTATACACAAGTCTCTTCATAATAGAGCAAAGTTGTAGTGTGCTGTTCAAGACAACATCTCAGGTTGAGTTACAGCAGGGGTTAGTTTGTTGGCAGCAGTGAATGCGTCTCACGAGGTGTTGTGTGTCTGTTTTGGTTTGCATGCACGTGCGTGTACGAGGACCGATTGGCTCACGGTCATGTGCTCTTGCTCTGCGAACTCTGTTTGTGCCTTGGATTTATTTATACCAGAAAGAACTAGGCCCTTGACGTGGCCATAACAGATTTGTTTGCAGACCGTTTTGACTGCGTGTGTGTGTTGCACTGACGCCCCTCTGTCGGCTCATCCTGACATCTGTGAGTCAATTAGCTGTCTAAAGAGAAAACATCCCCCCTCTCCACCTTGCATACACACACACATATACACACCACGAGGGCAAGCTGCACAGCCGGCCCGCCCCTGAGAGTCTGTGTGTGTGAACGCAGGCCGGTGTGCTCTGGTGGGGGAGGGGTGGGTGTATATTAGTGGGGGAGGGTAATGGGGTTGGGTGTCAAGAATGTGGCTCTTGGCTTGTTCTTTTGTATGTTGGGTGTTTTTGTGTGTTTTAGTGAAACAGTACAGGGAGCTTACATTCTTGCAACTTGAGCATGAATAAGCACAAGTGCCAGATGCCATTTAAGCCTAATTTTTTATTTTATTTTATATTTTTAAACATTTTAATTTAATTTAATTTATTTTATTTTTAATTAAATTTAAATGTTATTATTTTAAATGTTTATTTTTTATTTTATTTTAAATGTTATTTAATAAAATTTACAATTTAATTTTTTATTTTCATTAAATGTTAATTTAATTCAATTATTGTATTTTCCACAAATCCTCAATATCCCATTTAAGCACAAATCGGTTATTTTATTTTATATTTTGAACCTTTTAATTATTTTATTTTATTTGAAATATTATTTACAATTTTTTAGATTTCATCTAATTTTCATTTAATTATATTTTTTTAATCTTCCACAAATCCTCAATATTCCATTTAAGCCTATTTTTTTTTACATTTTTATTTTAATTTATTTAATTTTTTTTTACATTTCAAGTATTATTTTAATTTTATTTTATATGTTTAAACATATTTAATTTAATTTATTTTAAGTATTATTTACCATTTTGTTTTAGATTTCATTTAATTTTATTTAATTACTTTTTTATTTTCCACAAATTCTCAATATGCCATTTAAGCCTATTTTTCATTTTATTTATTTATTTATTTTTTTTTACTTTTTTTTTCACAAACCATCAATATGCCATTTAAGCCTATTTAATTTAATTTAATTTAATTTAATTTTATATTATATTTTTTTACATTATTATTTTAATTTATTTTATTATATATATATATATATATATCTTTTTTTATCCAAATTTATTTAATTTAATTTTTTATTTTATTTTAAATATTATTTACAATTTTTTAGATTTCATTTTATTTTATTGTATTGTTTTGTTTTTTGTTTTGTTTTTTCACAAATTCTCAATATGCCATTTAATACAATTTTATTGTCCCAGATATTTGGGAGTGAGTTCATCCCCTCATGCCTTAAAATAAAATAATGTGAACTAAAAAGACAATGACCCCACAGATATTTTATATAAATGGGATGAGAAATTGATAAAAAAAAAAAAATCAGAAACCCAATAATTACTCATACAGTCTGTTTGTGGTGTGGTTGCAACAGACATTGGGACAGAAAGGGACTGTCTCACCTAAGACACCATTATGGAACAATAGATTGCTTCCAAAATGTTTTCAGGATAAGTATTTTAAAATATGGGCTGACAAGGGAATATCTCGTCTGGAACAGTGTTTTGAAGATAAAAGTCTAATTTCTTTTGAACAGCTCAAATCCACATACATTTTAGACAATAAGGAGTTTTTTTAGATATTTGCAATTGCGAGATTTTCTAAGAGTTAAAACCCAACTGAAACTACCTTGTTTAACACAACTGAAGCAAAATAATCTCTAGAGTGTATAATTCTCTTATGATAAATAAACCACTGCCTGAATTAGACAAATCAAAAGTGAGATGGGAACATGATTTAGACACTAGCATTGAAGGAGAAACATGAGGTGAAGTGTGTAAGGATGGTGTTACATCATACTTGAATTCTAGATATAGAATAATTCAATGTAACTTCCTTCATCAACTGTATACTACACCATCAAAACTTATTAAGTTTAATAAAAATATTTCACCTCTCTGCTTTAGATGTGGTGTGGAGGAAGGAACTTTTTTACACTCCACATGGACCTGCCCTCTAGTTCTGGAATTTTGGCAAAAAGTATGTAACTTTATTTCTGATATCCATGGAGTCAGTTTTCCAATAGACCCAGAGGTATGTTTGTTGGGTAATTACACCAACTCCAATATTACGCAGGATCATTCCATAAGACTTACAGAAATATTATTAATAATTGCTAAGAAGTGCATTGCAATGAAGTGGAAATCAGATACTGTTATTCCTATAAGTCTATGGTTATCAGAGGTTAATAACTGTGTAACCCTGAAAAATTAATATACTGGTTAAGAAATAAAAGTAAAGTATTTCCTAAAATTTGGCAACCCCTTTTCCGTTATATGGAAGAAACTTCAATAGACCGGATGGACTATTTTCGAGTAAGGTTTTCACTGTAATAACTATGATATCCTGTATCATTCCATTCTTTTTTTTTTTTTCTTCTTGTCTTGTATTGTCTTGTCTTGTGTAACAAGTTATGTAAGATTTGTGTTTTGTAAGTTTTGTTTGTTATAGTTCAAAAGCAAAAATAAAATATAAAAAATATTTTATTGTATTTTATTCTCCAAAAATCCTCAATATGCCATTTAATCCTGTTGGTTTTTTTACATTTGTACTTTATTTTATTTTTGTTTGCTTTTAATGTTATTATTTTTAATTACATTTTTTTATTTCAAATATTATTTACAATTTTATTTTTTAGATTTCATTTAATTTTATGACATTTTTTCATAACTCCTTAATGTGCCATTTAAGCTATTTGTTTTTACATTTTTATTTTAATTTATTTTTATTTTTTTACATTTTAAATATTATTTACCATTTTATGTTTAAGACTTCATTTTAATTTTAATTCATTTAATTACTTTTTTATTTTCCACAAATTCTCAATATGCCATGTAAGCCTATTTTTCATTTTATTTATTTATTTATTTATTTTACATTTTTATTTTGTTAGTTTTTTTATTTTTCACAAACCCTCAATATGCCATTTAAGCCTATTTAATTTAATTTAATTTAATATTATATTTTTTAACATTTTTATTTTATTTTAATTTATTTTTGAGTTTTAAATCCATTTTTTTTCACAAATCCTCAATATGCCATTTAAGCCTGTTTTGTTTTATTTTATATTTTATATTATATTTATTATTTTTTATTTTATTTCAATTCCAATTATATTTTATTATTTTTTTTAATATTATTTACAATTTAATTTTTTAGATTTTATTTTATTTAATTTTATTTCATTGTTATTTTTTATTTTTCACAAATTCTCAATATGCCATATAAGCCTATTTTATGGTCCCAGATATTTGGGAGTGAGTTCATCCCCTCATGCCTTTAAATGAATTCTATTTTATTACATTTTTTTAATTTTCCACAAATCCTTAATATGCCATTTAAGCCTAATTTTTATTTATTTATTTTTATTTTTTTTACTTTTTATTTTAATTTTTTTAAATATTATTTACAATTTTATTTTTCATTTAATTTAATTACTGTTTTATTTTCCACAAATCCTTAATATGCCATTTAAGCCTATTTATTATATTTTATTTTATATTTTATTTTTTATTTAATTTAATTACTTTTATTTTCCACAAATCCGCAATAGGCAGTTTCAGCCTTGAAAAGAGCACCTTGCAACTTCTGAACACTTCATTGGGCCTATTTGGTAATTTTGTGTGTCTTGTGTTTCACTTAGTCAGCCTCAATTAGTGTTTTAGTCTGGTGGTTTCTCATCCATGATTACTCACTGTAATGTGAACTGTGAGGCTCTTAAACATCATTATGCTGACATATTACCATTTGGGAGGAGAAAAGTTTACATATGACCAACCAGATGACTCACAAGTGTAAATGCATCTGGTTGTCTCTCAACCACCTCCTGAGGCATGGACGTTTGCATTTACACTGGGTCTTATTTCAATCGGATAGTTAGAGCAAATGTAAACACCCCCCTCAGATCCTCTGGATTCCAAACCCAAGCAAACTTCTGCACACACGTACATCTGAAAACACACGCGTGTATCTTTGTCTCTCAGCTCAGTGTGTGGTTTCCAGCTCGTCTCTGATGCGTCCCACATTCTTCGAAGCGTCCCCGATGCCCTCTGCATCCTAAGGCTCTGCTATGGAAATACGCCTCAGTCTCCCCGCTAATTATTAAAGAAGCAGCACCTCATTAACTGGGCTAGGGGATAATAAAAGATTCATGCAGCATTCTTAGCGTCGCTGCACGCTCAGCTCTTCCCTCGCTCTCTCCCACCTCGTCTCGTCTCCCGAGGATTCTCACGCAAGATACTTATCTGTTATCCATACAGGTCCCTTTCACTCTCTCAGTTTATTCAGGCTGCCAGCCATCTTGTGTCATGGCTGCGTGCCAAGTGCCTTCAGTTCGGAGATTGGAAAATGATTTACTAAGCGAAAGTGAAAGTGCATTAAAATATCCTAAACGTCAGTCAATTATAATGCAAGATTGAAATCACAGGCATAGGAAAATAACATCTATGTAATCGTTAATTATTTTTATGGCGTTAAGTAGGGTTTCCCAGCGGTGTGGTGGTTTCGATGTTTTGGAACTTGCGATAACACAATGGGTAGATATGGCCATTTTCAAATGTCAACAAACAATGGCTGAATTAAAATGTCACCATTGTGCTCCATTACATCCCATACGCAAATACTCTCTTTTCTAGCCCAAAACCCCAGTAATGAAATTCCTGTGGAAAATACCCACAGTTAATAATCCCTGAATGACACAAATGACTGGAGATTCACAAACATTTAAAGATTACATCCAGCACTCGCTGATAAGAGCATTTCTTGTCATCTTTTGAATAAACATGACACTCGCAGAGACATCGTAGCATTGGTGAGTGAGTACGGGAGTTTCCGCGGCAAGGAATCACTGCCTAGTTCCTCCTAACGTAAAAAGTCACTCATTTACTTTCTGTTTCTTGTAATTGTGGTTCTCTTTTATGAAACAGTACAAGCCTAGTTTTTATTTGGAACCTACTAATATGACACAATTCCCAAATCCATTCCCAAACCATATTTAATATTTTATTTTATTTTTTTATTTTTTATTTTTTAATAAAATAATGTACATTTTATTTGATTTTATTTTACCTATCTTTTTTTTTTTTTTTTTACAAATGCAAGTTTTTATCTCACAATTCTGGCTTTTTTTCTCACAATTATGAGTTTATATCACACAATACTGACTTTATAACTCACAGTTGTGAGTTTATTTCTCATAATTCTGATAAAAAATGTCAGAGTTGCAAGTTTGTATCACGCAATTCCAAAAGAAGTCAGAACTGTACCTGAAAGTTTAATAATTTTATTTTATTTTCAATTGTTAATGGCAAACATAATATTAAATTCCCAAACAATATTTACTTATTGTTGAAACAACCATTACTTGGAAAGTCTATCAAAGTCTACTAAAGGTATACATTTTTTTTTTATTATTTTATTTTATTATTTTAAGGCAATTAGTACCTGAAAGTTTATTTTTATTTTATTTTAATATTTTATTTTATTTCATTTTCAATTGTTAATGACACACTTAAAATAAATTTCCAAACAATATTTACTTATTGCTGAAGCAACCATTACTTGGAAAATCTATCAAAGTCTACTAAATGCAATTTGTACCTGAAAGTTTATTTTGATTTTATTTCAATATTATTTTAATGTTTTTATTTTATTTTATATTGCAGTTGTTAAAATGACAAACATTAAATCAGTTACCAAACTATACTTATTGGTGAAACAAGTGTTAATTTTAGATGTTTTTTGATAAACAAATGCAGGTATAATAAGGTCCATTCTTAAGTGCAAATTGTATCTGAACTATTATTTTATTTTATTTTATTTTATTTTATTTATTTATTTTTTTTTTTACCAAAAGCGTCCTGTGTCAATATTGCATACATTGCATAGTAATGCATACTATTATTAATACAGGTTGTTTAATATGCAGTCACTTTAATTGGTGAGCATTTATGGGTTGCTGCAGAGCTTTTGGATATTTTGTAATAAAAGTCCTGTACTGACTTCTGCCTTGTTTCCACAGAACGAGAACTGATGGATAGCCTTGTCTCCATAACACCCAACCAATCAAGACTTTCAGTACCTTGTCATGGACAACAGTGGAGTAAACCGTGATTTACTAACATTGGAAACTGAATCTCAGCGCTGAGTTGTATTTCTGAACAGGTACAGTATAGACCATGTGCAGTACACTTCAATTTAATATAATATTGTAGTGTTTCTATCTGCAGCAAGGTGTCATTGACTTCAGTTAATCCAGTGAAGTTAATTTAGTTTCATTTGCAGGGCTGCTTTCAACAGGATGTGGCACTGTCTAAAAGGGGTTTAGAGAAGTCAAACGCTGCTCTCGCTCCCTGAAACAAGACCCTCTCGTGCAAAAGCGAAAGACTCTTCCTTAGTGGCCGTGTATCCACCCACTGTCCTCTCCCATGGCCCTGACTCACCATGTCCTGCATCCTCCACTTCCCAGCGATGGGGCGTTCTGTTAACCAAGAGGAAGCACTGCGTGTATTTATAGACATTTCTCGTATGAGAAGTCTGAACAATAACAAACCCCCACCCCCACAGCCACTTCACCACCACAACACAAAATAAGGGGTGGTGGGGGGGTGCAGACAGAATCAAACTTTAGTTTCGCTGTTCGATGATGACAGGAAAATAAAACTGAGAGCACTGCAGCATAGTTACAGTTTACAAGGTGGTTTTGACAGCTAACATAGAATTGGGTGATTTCAGTGTGACAGTAATCAGGGAAAAAATTGGGTTACAATGCTGTTTTGGTGCTTGTGTTTTCAGCTCAATTTATCTTACATCAAATAAAATCAATTACATATCAACCACTGGTTATATGGTCACTGAAAAACATTAAGAATTAATACATGTTCTCTTTTGAACACTTCTGATGAATGTACAGTACAGACCAAAAGTTTGGACACACCTTCTCATTCACTCATTCAAAGAGTTTTCTTTATTTTCATGACTATGAAAATTGTAAATTCACACTGAAGGCATCAAAACTATGAATTAACACATGTGGAATTATATACATAACAAAAAAGTGTGAAACAACTGAAAATATGTCATATTCTAGGTTCTTCAAAGTAGCCACCGTTTGGTTTGATTACTGCTTTGCACACTCTTGGCATTCTCTTGAAGAGCTTCAAGAGGTAGTCACCTGAAATGGTTTTCACTTCACAGGTGTGCCCTGTCAGGTTTAATAAGTGGGATTTCTTGCCTTATAAATGGGGTTGGGACCATCAGTTGTGTTGTGCAGAAGTCAGGTGGATACACAGCTGATAGTCCTACTGAATAGACTGTTAGAATTTGTATTATGGCAAGAAAAAAGCAGCTACGTAAAGAAAAACGAGTGGCCATCATTACTTTAAGAAATGAAGGTCAGTCAGTCCGAAAAATTGGGAAAACTTTGAAAGTGTGAGAAGGTGTGTCCAAACTTTTGGTCTGTACTGTACTTGTGACTTTTTAAAACTTTTATAGGCACAAATCATTTTTTGACAACTGTTGTTACTTTAACTTAAAAAAAATTGTTTGTGCTGCCTTAAAATTTTAAGTTTAGTCAATTTGAAATGTTGTACTGAGTGGCAGTATATTTGAGTTGACTACACTTAAAATTGAAAGAATTACATTTTTAAGCTGAAACTATTTAACCTAGCATGAAAAGTTTTAAACATATTAAATATCTGTATTAAATATCTGTATCCTCACAGATTCTGTCCTGTCACACCTCAGAGGTCCTGACATTCTCAACAGTATATAAACATTAAAATATAATCTTCGGTATTTTTGTATTCAAAAATGTTGTTTCCGCCACTCAATAGAATTTTTTTTTATCTTGCAATTCTGACAAAACTCGCAATTGTGAGAAAAAAGTCTGAATCGCATGATAAAAAATTCTGCAAGTTTCTATCTTGCAATTCAGACTTATTTTTCAAAATTCAGAGTTTTTATTTCACAATTCCGACTTTTCTCACAAATGCAAGTTTCTATCTCGCAATTCTGACTTTTTTACTTGAAATTGTGAGTTTTATCTTGCAATTATGACTTTTTTTTCTCAGAATTGCGTGTTATAAACTCAAACTTGCGAGTTATAAGGTCAGAATAGCAAGATAAAAACTTGCAATTCTGACTTTTTCGCAATTGCGAGTTTTTATCTCGCAATTCTGACTTTGCTCTCACAAATGCAAGTTCCTGTCTTGCAATTTTGCATTTTTTTTTCGAAATTGGAAGTGTATATATTGCAATTCAGACTTTTGTCTTACAATTGTCAGTAACAGTTTCGTCTTGCAATTATGACTTTTTTTCCTCAAAATTGTAAGTTATAAACACACTTGCGAATTATAAAGTTAGAATAGCGGCATATAAACTAAATTGTGAGAAATAAATTCTGAATTGCAAGATAAAAACTCGCAATTCTGACTTTTTCTCTCACAAAAGCAAGTTTTTCTCTTGCAATTCTGACTTTTTTTCTCACAATTGTGAGTTTCGTCTTGCAATTAACACTTTTTGTCTCAGAACTGCGTTATAAACTCACACTTGCGAGTTATGAGGTCAGAATAGCGGGATATAAACTCACAACTGTGAGAAGTTCAGGACTGCAAGATAAAACTCGCAATTCTGACTTTTTTTCTCACAGCTGCGACACTTGTTATAAACTCACACTTGCGAGTTATAAAGTCAGAATAACAAGATATAAACTCAGACTGAATCGCAAGATAAAAACTCGCAATTCTTTTTCTCTTGCAAATGCAAATTTGTATCTCGTAATTCTGACTTTTTTCGCATTTGCAAGTGTTTTCTCGCAATTCTGACTTTTTCTCTCACAAAAGCAAGTTTGTATCTCGCAATTCTGACTTTATTTTGCAATCCGTCGTCTTTATTCGTCATGTTTTTTTCTTAGAATTGTAAGTTATAAACACTCGCGAGTTATAAAGTCAGAATAATGGCATATAAATTCGCAATTGTGAGAAACAAATTCAGAATTGCGATTGCAGTTCTGATTTTTTTCTCGCAATTCTGACTTTTTCTCTCACAAATGCAAGTTTGTATCTTGCAATTCTGACTTTTTTTTGCAATTGCGAGTTTATATCTCACAATTCTGACTTGTAAGTTATAAAGTCAGAATAGAGGGATATAAATTCACAGTTGTGAGAAATAAAGTCAGAGAAAGTATATAAGTCTTGTGAGATAAAAAAAGTCACAATTACCATTTTACATTTTTTATTCAGTGGTGGAAACTGGCTTCTATTTCTATTTAAAGTAGATTAGTCACCAAAAAAAAAAAAAAAATACATTGTTTGATAGTTTCAAGGACTTTCTGGTTGTTATACATTCAAGGCTGTGGGCACCCACAATGCCTTCTGTCAAAACCTGCTCTACTGTACATACAGTGAGAGTCATAAACACTGAGTCACACACGTTTAGAAAAACAACACAGGTTCTACACAGGACGTGGATTCGTACAGGTCCCACAGCTGCACCAGTCAGCTGCTCTGTCAGAGGGCAAGATCATGCAAAAATGGTGCACAGATCACAACTGAAACAGATTGTTTTGCGTGAACAAAACTGGGTCTGCAGGTGCTGAAACCACCAGAACTATAGTTCACGAATGCACCAAAGTCTGCACGTAGCCAAATGTCAAGTACGCTAACCAACATCACTGTTTAAGCAGTCAACAAAATAGCAAATGGTGCTGCCATCCTGATCTTCTGAGAACATCTTTTCCTTAATTACCTGCGAATGCTCCAACAGGCAGCTTGGTGATTATGGGCCAACCGCTAAGCTTTATAAGGAAACGGCTGTGTTGGTTCTAGAGCACTGAGATGAACACCTTCAATTGCCCATGTCTTGAGTGGGTGGTAACGCTCTTTATTTTGTTAAGTATGTGTTAAGTCTTGGTGCTTCAGAAGAAGCTGATCTCCAGAATAAGATAAAGCATTATGGATATGCAAGGTCTTGGGGGAAGGGTTGGATGAGTGGGGGTGGGGAGAAGATTCTCTGAAGCCCAGCAGGTGTGTTTCTGTTTTGGTGAAACAGTAGAAGGTCCCGCTCCTGCTGTCATACAAGCAGTCTTGGGAAAATCTGAACTATGGCCTAATTGTGGCGTAGCAAGTTATGGGACCAGTCACAAGATAAAGCGCCGGTTTTCTTATAATACAGCCATATGTCGTGTCTTGTGCAAGACCAATATAAAAATAACCCAGCTCGTCACGTATATAACATTCAGACTGGTTTAAACAGTTTTTATCATTCCATGCAAGTCAACAACAAATTGCACAGCTAAATCGAACTGTTGCAACTCATAATTGCGTCACGTATTTACTGGGAGTACACCAGCACCCAAAACCTGACCTGATGTGACCCTGGTGACACATACTACTTCCAATTTGTAGCGAATTCATGTCAGAATACTGATGAAAACAAGTTCCTAGCCCTTACTAAGATATCAATTGAAAACACAAGGGTGAAAACAACAGCTTTGCAGCAATATCCAGCTGCTCAACTCTTGAGAGAGCGAGAGAAAGAGACAGAGAGCGAGGGGTCACTTTGGAGCTAAATAAACAAGGTAGATAGTGAAGTGTTTCTGTAACTGGGTTGGAGGGGGTTGGGGTGGCTGGGACAGAGTCTGATCTTCTCATCGGAAAGCGGGGCAAAGTGTCTGAGGGACAAACACGCTTGTACATATGCTGTAGCACACTGTATATGATTTTCTAAGTCAGTGATAAAAAAGGCAGCTGTTTGCTGCTCTCTGTATTACTACAATGTGATATTCACTACTGTTCAAAAGGTTGGGGTTGGAAAAATGTTTTTGAAAGAATGCTCACTAAAAGCTGCATTTTTTATTAAAAATACAGTAAAACACTAAAATATTATAAATGTGTGTAATATTTTGAAATATTATTGCAATTAAGAATACCTGTATATATTTAATGTATTTAAAAAAGCAAATTATTCCTATGATGGCAAATCTGAATTTTCAGCAGCCATTACTCTGGTCTTAAGCACATACTCTTTCAGAAATCATTCTAATATGCTTTCTTCTTATTATTATTATTAATGTTGAAAACAGCTGTTCGGCTTAATATTTTTCTAGAAACCATTTTTTCAGGATTCTTTGATGAACTTAAAGTTTAAAAGAACAGCATATTGCCACATTATGAATGTCTTTACTGCAACATTTGACGTTTTTATTTTGCGTCTTGCGGCTGTTCAAAATTTAAATATCCAGGGAGTGTCGCTAAAGCCCAGATAGCATGCGTACGTCTGCAAGATGTCTGTTAAAGATCACTTGATCTGAAAGCATCTGCTGTGTACAAACATCTGACAGACGCCTGTAAGATCAGTTTTACATACACTTTAAATCATAACATCTTAAAGACATCTAATAGACGTCTATTTGACATCTGATGGGAAACGTCTTATAGACGTATTGCAGATGAGCAAACTCTAAAAAAATGTGTCTTGCAGATGTAAATACAGACGTCAAATAGACGTCTCCGAGATGTACATGTGCTATCAAGAAGGTCAGTGCTCTGTCATGTTGGAAATATCCCCTACACCAAACCCTAAACCGACCCGATACCCTGATAGCACATCTGGATTTACATCTGCAAGACGTGTGTTTGCTCATCTGTAATACATCTATAGGACGTTTCCTATCAGATGTCAAATAGACGTCTATTAGATGTCTTTATGATTTAGAATGTATGTAAAACTGATCTTACAGACGTCTGTGAAATGTTTGTACACAGCAGATGCTTTCCAGAACAAGTGATCTTTAACAGACATCTTGCAGACGTACGCATGCTATATGGGTAGTGTTAACAAAGTGATATAAAACTAATTTGTTGATGCATCTAAGCTGTTTTAACTTCCTTATGTAGATTTGTGGTTTTGTTGAACCACAGTTTCACCGGGTTTGTACCGGAGCTCTTCACCTCTTAAGTGCATGCCATATTGTGTGAACTACCGAGCAAACCTACTAAATTAGAAAACTCATGCATATGAAGCTATTTATGTTCAAAAGTATCAGGTTTCAAATCGCAAATTGTTTTGAAGTCATAACATAATATTGTGCAAGTAATTGTGTAAAAATGAGGCTTTATTAATCAAAAGTCTGTAGCTATAAATCATACTGTGTGAGAAAAGGAATAAAAGTTGTCAGTTTTACTGCTTCTAGTGTTCGTACATATAGATTGATTTTTTTCAGTTTTGCATAAATGTATATAGAGGCATGTATTTCCAATGAGCCAAGGTAGCAATGCAGATTTCCAAATTAAAAAAGCTATTTGACAGCAAAAACTGTAGGACGGGATTTCAGATATTGATTGGATGTTGAAAAGTGGGTGTCACATTTCACAAAGAAGCCAGAACAAGTTCCAACATCCCTAGCTATTTAGCTATTGGTTGCCAATATTGGCTGTCCAGTAGGCTGAAAGGACAGCAGAATTATTTTAGATGAAGGGCAAGTTCCTATATATTGATAAAAGTTTATGATGACAAACTTCTCTATGTCTTTGGTATAGTTTGCACTGGTGACTCAATTAGAATAAGACCAAGAATGTGAATTAAAAAATGAAAATTCTGTCATTAATTACTCACTCACATGTCGTTCCAAACCTGTTAGACTTTCATTCATCTTTGGAATACAAATTAAGATATTTTTGATGAAATATGAGAGCTTTCTGACCCTGCGCAGAGAGCAAGACAACTGACATGTTCAAGGTCCAAAAAGGTAGTAAGGACATTGTTAAAATAGTCCATGTGCCAACGTCGTTCAACGTTATGTTGTACTGTTATGAAGCTACGAGAATACTTTTTGTGCGCAAAGAAAGCAAAAATAACTTTATTCAACAATTTCAACAGTTGAACCACTGATGTCACATGGACTATTTTAATGATGATGTCCTTACTACCTTTCTGGGCCTTGAACGTGTCAGTTGCTTTGCTGTTTATGCAGGGTCAGAAAGATCTTGGAATTCATCATAAATATCTTAATTTGTGTTCAGGTTTACAGGTTGACAGAATTTTCATTTTTGGGTGAACTATCCCTTTAAGACATAAAAAGGTCAATTAGAAGCCTACAGCTGCATCTCCACAACAAACAATAGTTTTTTAGTGAACATGTAAATGGGAGTGAAACTAGCTTGATAAAACTGTAAGTTTTACATATACAATCTATAGTCGTGATATGTTATCAGCTGCATTTAGCCTCTTTTGAGTCCTCTAGCAGGCAGCTCTTGGTGGCAGTTGGCTGGCCCCTCCTCCAGCTTCTTGCCTCTTTGCTAATCAGGTGTGGGGGAGGACGAGCCCGCGGCCGACCAGACGCACACTGTACAAACAAGCCTGCAAAACTAGATGTCTAAGCTGGACGCTAAACCACTAACTTCAGGGCTGCGGCGCTGACATCCATGGGCACGTCTAGTTGTTTTAGGCTTAATCACATGTTTGAATTGTTTGTGTCAATAGACATTAATCCTCCATGTCTACATGCGCACCTTTGTAAAGCTGTGCCATTGTAGGTAAATAAGCAGCTAACACAGCTGAGTTCTCAATGGACCGTGCATCAGCCTCGAGGAGCGGATGAGGTCTAATGCACAGGTAATTGTGAATATGTGCTGTGATTATTCTTACTGGAATATTTATTTAACCACAGCTGGTTTATACTATTAGGGAATCACAACACCTGACTCTAGATAAATGATTATTAAAAACTGAGATCTTGTGGATCTTACACTTTGTGAGTATAAACAGCTTGGTGAAAGTCTTTGTATTGTATTCTTTATCTGGATCCCCATTAGCACTAGTCTGGACATGTTACGTCTTTTCTCTTTATAGAAAAAAACTGAATGAAATTTCTTGACAAGATAAGCAACTCAAAAACTACTACGAAAAAATGAAAGAAATAGTAAAAAAAAGATGATCCATACTAACATGACTAATATTATAATCATACAAACAGTTTTAAACTGTGCTTCCAGATGACCTTTGGTTTCCAGATAAACAATGACAAGGAAGGAACAATGAAGAACTAGCTGGTCTTACTCAAGATGATCTTGTCACTCAGTTTTCTACAAGCTGAACTTTTTAGTTGATCTGTCAGTTTATACTTATCACGATAACTTATCTTTGCCCTATAATGTGATGTGACTTCTGTCCCTTATTTCTTAACATCGCAAAATGTATCTTTTAACACTTTAGAAGTGCAGCAAGCTGTTGAAGGTGCGAACAGATTATCATACAAATTACACCCAAGGTCTTGGTAATAACACAAAACAAAGGCAGTGGAATTGAGATGTTAATTTGTCAAGAGATAATGCACTTTAGAGGTGTGAGGTTCTCCTCTGACCAGTGCTGACCTCTGAGTAAACAGAGAGCTATTGTGACAAAACAGAGAATGTTGATTCCCTGTTCTCTCAAACAGACAAGCCCAGTGTTGTTGTGTTCAGACCAAGTGATCAGGATCCAGTTTGCTGTGTTACACCGTCTTCATCAAGATCATCAGAACCAAGAAGCTGCTCCGCTATTTATCTTGCGCTCTGCAACTTGCAATAAGTTGCACATGCAGCCCAGGCTTGCACCACCACCACTCCAGCCGGTGGCCCAGAATAGCACCAGCATTCCTTTCCCCTCCCCTCTCTCTCACCCAGCAAAGACACGGCACAGCGGAGCAAGCGCTGGGTCACATGGACTGCCACAGAGCCACCAGATCACACACACTCACACTAGTGTGTAAGCTCTCACAATGAGCAAAACAAAAACAGCTCTGGAGAACAACACGTAAGGACACATATTTAACTGGACAGATAAGCATTAGAATTAATAATCTACAAATGTTTTGTCTACAACCAGAGTGGATGTTTGTTATGTAGGTTTAGGTACACAAAGTTGTTGAAACATTCTATATCTTTCTATCTATCTATCTATCTGTCTGTCTGTCTATCTATCTATCGATCGAATGTCCGTCCACCCGTCCATCCATGCATCCATTCATCCATGCGTCCATCAATCTATCTATCTATCTATCTATCTGTCCATCCATCTATCTATCTGTCTGTCTATCTATCTATCTATCATCCATTCATCTATCTATCTATCCATCCGTCCATCTATCATCCATTCATCCATCTATCTTTCTATCTATCTATCGACCGTCTGTCCATCTATCTGTCTATTATCCATCTATCTATCCATCTATCATCCATTCATCTATCTGTCCATCCGTCTGTCCATCTATCATCCATCTGTCTATCTATCTATCTATCATCCATTCATCTATCTATCCGTCCGTCCTGTCCATCTATCATCCATTCATCCATCTATCTATCTTTTCGATCTATCTATCTATCGACCATCCGTCTGTCTGTCTATCTATCTATCTATCGTCGGTCTATCTATCTTTATATCTATCATCAATCCATCTATCCATCTATCTATAGACCGTCTGTCCGTCCGTCCGTCTGTCCATCTATCATCGGTCTATCTATCTTTATATCTATCACCAACCCATCTATCCATCTATCTATCTATAGACCATCTGTCCGTCCGTCCGTCCACCTATCTATCTATCTATCTATCGACTGTCCGTCCGTCCATCCATCTATCTATCTATCTATCTGTCTAGCTATGTGTCTTGCACTTAAGCTGTACTTAACATCAGACAGATCAACTACTTCGGCAGGGATTTCCTGTTCGCTTTAATTCAGAAACAGAAAAACAGACCAAAACTGTGGACAGAAATTGGCCAGTGTTTGACAGAAACCGCTAGGGGTTTCTATGCACACTGATATTAAGCAGCAGGGCCAATGGCAACAAAGGATAGAGAGTGAACGATAGCTCCACCTCTCCGCTTTTCTCATGTATATAAGCCCGTGGAGTTGACCCAGAAAACACACTCTCTCTCTCTCTCGTTTGAAGATAGTGAGCAGCGCTCTTTTGTGCGTCGGTCCACTGGAGTATGAAGCTTCACCTTGTGGAATATAAAGTGTAATTCTTCAGAGGCTTTTAAACAGATAAAGCTCATTTGTCCTGCCGCGGCGGAGTCACTGAGCACAGGACACGGGGTAAGAGATTCAAAATGCTTGAGAAACTCACAGACTGCGTCTTAAAACACAGCATGCTGCCTATGTAGGCAGCATTTTAGGCGTCATAAGCGCGTACGGCATTTTACGCGCCTGTTATGCCCCAAATGCTCTCTACGTAGGCAGCTCACTAGGTTTTGAGACAGCGCCGATGTTTTAGGGCTCAGTGGCAGATCCATTGTTTGCTTCAATGCACGATGACTTTCTTTAGATTGATGTTGTGCATTATTTAAATTTCCGTGTGTAAAGTACAGGATTATGCTTAAAATGTGCGTTTAATGGTTTTTCCGTTTTATACAAATTAACGGGTTTATTAAGAAGCATTTTTTCAGTTATCCTTATTGTTTAGATACAGCGTTTAAAAATACTTAGCATTTATTTTAATTAAAATTAGACAAAGCTTTGTGAAAGGTTTAGAACTGAGAATAAAACTCCACTCAATTTCAAAAGTGTTGCTTGGATGTGCATCATTAGGACTTAAGAGGTTGTACAGTGTTGAGTGGGCAGTCAGGTGGGCTGGATGGTGCAAAAAATGAAAACATCTCTCCTACCTGTCCAATGAGAGTGGAAATTAGTTTAGCCTTTGCTGAATGTTGCCAAAAAAACTGTTAGATTTCTTTGTGCATAAAAGAATTGCTTCTGTTGTCAGTAGTCCAGTTCTAAATCTAATATCATCTGTTTCATTAAAGGGAGATTCTATGGCAGAGCACATGATGATGCCAATGAACCACGGACAGGGTAACGGGGGTCTGCATGCCTACCGGATGGGCATGAATGGAGGCCTGCAGGCGGGCCCCCAGCAGCATGCGCCCCAGCCCGGCCTGAGACCAATGCCCAATGGACAGATGATGCACTATGGAGCAGGGCCTCAGGGAAACATGGAGGCTGCCATGCGCCAGAGGGCCAACATGGTGGGCCCTATGAATGGACAGATGGGTCACCACCAAATGCAGTCAACTAACATGATGTTCAACAACCAGGGCCAGCAGCAGCAACATCACGTTCAGCAGCATCAACAGCACCACCACATGCACCAAGCACAGCAGCAACAGCCTCCGCCGCAACAACAACAACAACAACAGTACATGAGCGGGGGTCTTACTTCCCAACAGCTCATGGCCAGCATGCACCTTCAGAAACTCAACACCCAGTACCATGGACACCCTCTGGGACACATGAATGGCAACCACATGGGAAACGGGGCACAATTCCGCATGGGTCAGGCCCAGTTAAGCAACATGCAGCATATGGCCGGCCCAGCTCTGAGTCTCAATGGCATGGATGCCGATTTGATCGACGAAGAGGTTTTGACCTCGCTGGTCATGGAACTAGGACTGGACAGGGTGCAGGAACTCCCTGAACTCTTTCTGGGACAGAACGAGTTTGACTTTATCTCAGACTTTGTGAGCAAACAGCAGCCGAGCACCGTCAGCTGCTGAGACTGGAACGTATGGACGCTTGAAGGCGAGATGGGCAGCAAAAGTTGATCTATTTTTATTGTGATCGCCATCACCAAGACGAGAGGTGATCAGATGCCTCTTTGCCCACAGAAACGGGTGGTCAAGCTCCTGTCAGGACTACAGTTCTGTTTCTGGCTGGATGAATGTAACAACACTTCAGAAATGTGAACTTGGTGCAATGTAAAGACACTCAAACGTTATTTGTCTTCAATGCAGTTTTACATTTAAAAATGTATTTATTTATTGCTTATCAGATGTATTAACATAGAACAAAAAGAGCAGTGACATTAAGAACCTGTGGTTTATGGGAAACTCCCAGAATGGTATTGCTGAATTGCTGATCGTTTAGACCCAGAACTTTGTTCATCCGACCCAAACTGTAAGTCTGGTGTTTTGTTGGACGGTAAAGTTTCAGCAAAACCAAACCACTGCTTGCTTACAATAGTGGTTAATGCCTGTCTTGATACAACTGGTCTGTCTAAGCTTTAGAATTGCCTTAAATCAAGTTGCTTTTATTTATTTGTCCCCCACCCCAACAGTCCAGGAGGGCTTAAACCTATGTGTGACTTGTAATAAAGATGGCCAAGTTTTAACTCTGGCCTAATTTTTCATCAGTCTCTGATCTTATTTGTCGAAAAGGGGTGAGTGTAAGTTCTGAAAAACATGTATTCTGTCAAAAGCAAGCTTTAGCTTTATCAGGTTAGTTACTTTATGTCATAAGTGTATTTCTTGAAATGGTTCAGATCTTTTTCTAATCTCAAAACAGTTACTTCACTAGTTATCTACCATTACAGTATATTCAAAAATTAAAATTCACCCTCCTGTTGTTCCAAACCATTATGCATTTCTTTCTTTTGTGCTCTGCAGAAGAAAGTCATAAAGGTTTGGAACAGCATAAGGGCGAATAAACTGACTTTCATTTCATTTTGAAGGGTTAACTATTTCTTTTACCTAGCGTTAAACTGAAATGTGATTTTTAGAAATGATGGCTATGACTCCCTTAAAAGCTGTCGCTTAGACTAGCGACTGAGAATTGTTGGTGCACCACAGCTTCCACTGACTAACCTTTCTTGGTTTAAAACAACGAACGTGGTTGAATTGTACTCCAACAGCTATTTTCTCCATTTATGTGTACTTATTAGCTCTTATATACACGCCTGCTTGTAAAGCAAGAGCCTTTTACCTACTCTCAGATGTAACAAAGGCGTGTATGGGGGAGGCAGTGCAAACTGTTCAGGTTAATCTGTGCTTACCTTGACATTTACAAGGCTTTATGTGAACCCTGGGCCTGTGTTTTTGTCCTGGGAATGGAGGGCAAAGTGTTGTCCATTTACGGACATGCTTTGGGGCGGGGGGAAGGGTGAAGATTGCAGTGACAAGCCGTTAACGCTCCACTGTCACTTCCTGTTCCTCCTTGGCGGAGGAAGGGCTTTAAGAAAGTCAATTGAGGTTACTTGGTAGTAGCACTTGAATTGGATTCCTTTCTGATTGCTCTGGTATCAAAACAAGCCTTAATAATACAAAATGAATGTCTGTGGAGGGTGAATGCCAGGAATTAACTAACAGACACATAGACGTCATAGTGTTTCACTGTTGGCTCCACCTTGTTTATTTTCAAAAAATATGTTAGTCTCTGGGCTGCTCTTGAGTTGAAATTGGTGCCCTTGTGAATCCATTTTGACTAGACTTGGGCCCGTAAGCGTCAAAAATAGAAGCTTAATGTTGTGATTGGGGATTAACCTGCGGTGTGTTTAAAATTCACATTCAGGATGCCTTCATGTCTATGATTTTTAATTTCTGACTGATTGATCTTCTAGATGTAGTCCTTTTTGTTTGGAGATTCTATTTATTTTGAGCAATAAAATATATATATATATTTAAAATGAAATGAATCATTGAATCTAAAGGGTCTCTTATAAAGTGACTTTAAAATGATTTTTTTTCATCAATTTTTAATCATTATGTTTAGTTTTATTAATATACATATACACGCCCATTCAAAACTTTGGGGACAGTAAGATTTAATACTTTTATTCAGGAAGTACTCATTAAATTAACAAAAAAAAGCAAAGCAGCACATCTGTTTTCAACAATGAGAATAATAAATGTTTCCTGAGCATCAAATCATCACATAAGAATGATTTCTAAAGGATGTGACATTAAATGTCTGCTGAAAATTTACTATCACGGGAATAAATTACATTCTAACATATATTAAATTAGAAACTATTTTTGTTTGAAAGGGTAAATGTATTTGTACAATATTACATTTACTGCATTTTGATCAAATAACTGCAGCCTTCGTGACCATAAGAGAGTTTTGTAGAATAAATATGTTATGTATTTTTATTTTTCTTAAGACTTAAAAACATGTATCAGAGGATGTTTAAAAGCATTTTGAAACTCTCTAAAATGCACCTGTTTCACAGAATGACCTGAATGTTTTGAAGCTAGGATTGTACATGAGTACACTGTAAACAAGTTGTAAGAGTAACATGTGCCAAGTGACATTTAATCCAACATTTATAGATAGAAACAGCTCAAAAGAATTTCGAGTACACGCCTTTGAATTGAACTGTGGGGGTTTTCAGTTCAAAGATGTATCAGTAATCTCTTCTCTGGGGAATTCAGCTGTCTTTGTGAACTTTGCAGTTTTTAAACAGATAAACATAGGTGTGTGTGCACAACAGGGAGAGGGAAGGTGTGCTTGGCTATTTTCTTAGGCGATGGAACATACAACTATTGTGTGAAGCAGAACACTATAATGTGTAACATCTTTGGGCGTCCTCAGCCAGGCCTAAGATGGCACCAATGATCCGCCTGTTAGATAGCAACTGGGTGTGACCGATTATTACTTTCAGCTCTTAGCTAATTGTTTTGCACAGAAAAGAATGCAATGGAACGACAGTTTATCATAATTAACTTGTGTGAATACTTGGAGTACTAAAGCCTTTTAGAATTACGCCATCATATATTTTCTCTTCGTCAAACTCTTGGTTTAAATCCACTTCTGAAGAACCAGACTAGACATACGCTAAGCAGGGTGTGACAGGAGACATCTACTGTTGACTGTTTTTTGCTGTCTCTCTCTCTGAGGCCACCCACAATAATCTCTAAACACACACACACGAACACACACCTACTGTTCTTACTGAGTGAGCTTTCTAAACAGCTTTAGATTCACTAGAATGAGCAAAAGACAAGGTCATAAAACAAGAAATGTCTTGGGAAAAAAGCCACTTACTGAAATTGAAAAGAGTAGTCTGGGAAATTCTGTTTAGGGTTTTACCCAGTAGCCATGAAGGATCCTGGAGACCACCCCTCCTCAGCATATCGCGTAGTCAGCAATTTCTCTTTCTTACACAGCTTGCCTGACAACAGTTTGTGGGTGAGGTGTTTACTAATTCAGGTCTTGGTCTAGAAAGACCAGAGGGGATATATGTGATACGTTTTTCAAAGAACAGTTAACTAAATACTGTAGCAAACGATATCTGACAGCACAGCACGCAAGAGAAGCCTAGTGGCTATATTAAACACTAATTTAAGTAATGACGCGACATAGATATAGTTCAGTAAGCGATCAGTCAGTAGGCTAGTTGTTCATTCTAGCTGTGTTCATTCAAATGATTCCTCAGAAGGATTCCATGCGGTAACGCATGTGAATGTTTCTGAACAACTAATTAAAAGATATGGCTCGTAACAGTAGCTAAGTTGTGAATCGAACTACTGAGGCCATGGTCCGTGTTCGTATATGCGTGTGACGCTTGGAGGAGCGCCGACGGCATGTCAGATATGTAAATACAAGTTGTGCTCATCAACGAACTCCTTAATTTAATTTTAGAACTTTTATTTTGAATAATGTTTATGTGGCACGAATGCACATGGAACATCGCGACCGTTTCAAAACTGCTGGATGGGATTTATGCATGTTTTTATCCTCAAGTTCCACCTGGCAAAATCAGAAGTTACTTCAACACGATGTTTTTGTTGTTCTGGACGAAGCTAAATCCTGTAAACTTTTAGTAAAACGGTTTGCTGGTTCTTTGTAGCACTGTATAGGTATAATTCACCCAAAAATGAAAATTCTGTCATCATTTACTCACCCTCATGTCATTGTAAACCTACATGACTACTTACTTGTGTGTGGAAACACAGAAGAAGATATTTTAAAGAATGTTGGTACCAAAGATTTGGTGACCATTTACTTTAATTGTATGTATATATATACAGTAGTCAACATTTGAAGTGGATCAAAAAAGTTAATCAAAGTTTTCCTAAGACAAGAACGGGTATTGTTTTGGTTTTAGGACAACTTTGATGAAAGGTTTTGATCCACTTCAAATGTTGACTACTGTTTATATATACATATATATAATCTTGAGACATTTCTCAAAATATTTTCTTTTGCATCAAACACGAAAAAGAAAGTCATACCCCAAAGAGCATGCATTCATCTGCAAGCTTTCTGTTAAAGATCGCTTCATCTGGAAAGAATCTGCTGTGTACAAACATCTGACAGACGTCTTTAAGATTCAGTTTTACATAAATCATAAACATCTTAAAGACATCTAATAAACGTCTATTTGACATCTGATAGGAAACGCCCTATAGAGTGTTTTCACGACTCGTCATCAGTCGGCTTTATTGGAGGCATTGAACGTAAACAGTGCCACTGAACTGAATAAAACTTGCATATTTTGCTGATTATTTCTGATGAAAAAGGTCAGTAATTGTCATGTTTTGGGCTGTACTAATCGGTCGGACTGGGAAAAATTTTTGGAGTGCAACAGACTGCCAAAAGTTATAACAAATCAAGGAGACAAGTGCAAAAAACTGTCTGAGGAACAAAAAGCATTTGTGGTTGGCCAAACTAAACCAGGATTTCATTTATGTTTGTTCTTATAATTTCCAATCAGGTAGGTGAAATATTAGGCTAATATCTTAATTAATACTGCTCGTATGTATCTTTACCAGCTATTAACTTTAGTTTGTCAAAATATCACAACCTTTTCTGCTTACTAATTCCTTCTCTATATGATTTAGCAGCTTCCACACACCACTTTCTGTGGTTTAGACAGCATAAATTAGCAGGACAACGAATTCAGTAGTGCATTAACCATGCAATCCATGCTGTTGTTTACATCTAAGTAATCATCAATATGGCTGCACAACTGGATAACTGACCAAACTGTGACGTAAGTGCAAACCCTCTATTGACGTATTGCAGATGACCAAACACTCTAAAAAACATGTCTTGCAGATGTAAATGCAGACGTCAAATAGACGTCTCTGTGATGTACGTATATTATCAGGGACAGGTTTGTAACGATGTGAACTATTATTGATTTAAGTTCTTGATCTTGTAATCAAGAACCTTTAGAGTTCCTAATGTGGCTATATGGTTCTTTGGATTTAAAAAAAAAAGGTTGAATTCATAAGTTATTCAACATTGGTGAAAATGATCATGTGTAAAGAAGGAAACATGAAGCCCACCTGGGTTCTTTAAAGCAGGTTTTCTGAGGAACCACAGAACTTTAAATGGTTCTCGTATGGCACCAGGCTGCGAACACCTTTCAGATCCTTTATTTTCAAGCCAAAGATTCATTAGATCACAAAGCATGTTATCTAATAAGTTTATCAGCTTCAGTTCATCACATCAGAGGGGAAAATACAGGAAGAGAGTAATGGGTGGAGCGCTCACCAACATGTTTTCTCTTCTACCAACCGACCGTCTTTCAAATAAAAACATGTTTTTTGGACTTCAATTGGTTTTGCCCCCACAATGACCATTCATGCGTAAATGTACGCAAGAAATTGATTGTGATGGACCGCACTTCCTGCTCCTGTTTCGCCTGACTGCTAGCCAGCAACCCTAATTTAGACCATTGGATGAGCGTCAACTAGACCTAGTAGATCTAGCTACAGTATAGAGAACCACCTTCATATTCTGATCCGTCCATAACAGGTCTTCACACATATCAGTATCTTCATTACATATGTGTAAAAGATGATGCCACACATGTTTAGGCAGGCCGTGGCACCAAGAGTGTTTGACAGCTAAAATCGCTGGAGATTCTCTTCACTCTGCTCCCATCATTCCCCTCCCCTTCCACTGTTTATTGCCTTGGGCTTTTGAAGTTAAGGGCACTGTGTAAATTATTCATTTTCCTGTGTGAAGCTTACCTCTCAGCCAGGCCAGCTTGAACAAGCCGAGGTAGGAGTGGCACTGTTTGTTGTTTGTTCAGTGTTGTGCATGTATGTGTGTGTGTCTGTGGGGGCGGCTTTAAGCTCTTGTGTGGTAATCTCATCGCCGAACGCTCAACTACTGATATCCCTCAGCTCTGAGAACGTCAGTCTCTAGCATAAGCAACCTACGGGCAGATGGACGCCGCCGAACATGAGCTATCCAGGTGAGGTCATCCAAGTGTGTCCGAATGTCTCCAGAGTGCCGTTGCAGAATCTCAAGCACGGTGTTTTGGCAGGTCGGGACGGAGCAGATTGAGAAAGCCATGTGGGTTTTGATATCGCCCGCTAGAGATTACTATCACGCTGGCAAGTGACGTACGACTCTGCGACATTTCCCAAACATCAGAGAGCAACATGGTTTCTGAGATGAGATGTGAAACAGTACTAGCTGGGTGAACTATAAAGCTATGAAAACAATAAGGCTGGAAGTGGTCAAAACCCATATCACAGATGGTAGAAACTAACCCAGCACCTTCTGGCACACAACAGTGTGTCGGCGCTCTAAGCATTCAGAATATTCTAGGAGCCTGACAGACACATTTTTATATTTGTAGCATGTCTGGCTGAGAGAGCACCTGTCCGCTCTTCCGATTGGATACCACTGGGTTCGCTGGATGCTCTTGAATTCTAAATATACTTGCTGTGATCGCAAAGACTGAAAATCACAGTTTCTTGACGCATCTTGATGGTCCTTGTGGAGCAGATATGAGATGTAAAAGGAATTGAGTTCATACAGTTTTTTGGATTTTAGTATGAATATGTTAGCCTCAAGATTGTCTATAAGCTAGTGTGCTCCAAAACAATGAGAAAATTTGCATTTAGAAGATATGAGCATTCAAAACATAGTCTCTGTGGATCAACGATTTTGATGACATCACCCTGTACTTCAGCTTCTCATCAAACTTTCTGTCCAATCAAATGGTATATAGAATCCGAAGCATCCCGCCCCCTACACTATAAATACACACTGAAGTTGCAGCTGAAATTGGTCACTTGCTCACAGAATTAGTATTTTCTGTAGGGTGAATGGCATGTAGTGCACTATATAGGGGACAGGGAACGATTCAGACAGTATAAATATGATTTCCACTGAGGCAAAAGAAGTTTGGTTTCACACTGTCACGCAAACTGCCGCTTAAGCTGTGATCTAAACAAAACTCTACTGGCTATTTAAAAAATATGCTTGATATGTCCCACCCTGTCTTCCTGTTTCAGTTGAAATTATGTCAACACATAGAATAACACTGCATGTTTCAAAGCACTTCAGTGGACCTTTAAAGGAGAACTCCACTTCCAGAACAACAACATCTAAGATGTTCATGTCTTTCTGTCTTCAGTCGTAAAGAAATTATGGTTTTTGAGGAAAGCATTTCTGGATTTTTCTCCATATAATGGACTTCATTGGTGCCCCGATTTCCAAAATGCAGTTTAAATGCAGCTTCAAAAGGCTTTAAATGATCCCAGCCGAGGAAGAAGGGTATTATCTAGTGAAACGATCGGTCATTTTTTTAGAAAAATAAAAATTTGCATACTTTTTAAGCACAAAAGCTCGTGTAGCACAGGCTCTGGGATATGCCTTCACGATGCTACGAATTAGTAATGGGTAGTTCTTGAATGATTCTTTAATTTTGAATGAATCTTTAATGTGACTCGGGAAGAACGAGTCGTCTCGGGGAGTGATTCGTTCAGTCGCACATGCTATTAGGTTCTGTACTGGAATTAGTTCACCTGTTTCCAGTCTTCGGGTTTTTCGCTGTCACGTGATGAACTGATGACTCAACCCCGAAAAATAAGAGGTGAGATGAGCTAATCATAGACTGAAGACCCAGGTAAACAATGAATTAATCTTTTCTGTTTCTTATAGCATTATAGCTTTGTCTTGTTTGTAGTGTGATCAACATTTGTGTAAGCAGTAGATGTGTTAGGGAAATAACACGTAACATTTTAATTATATTTTGCTAAAATGAATGAAATGACTCAAAAAGATTCTCAAAGGTCAGAGTCCGTAAAATGATACGAACTTCCCATCACTACTATGAATCACGTGTAAGTTCATCGTCTGTGTGCTGAGTATGGCATAAAAAAAAACTCCATCTTTTTTCCTCCTACAACTTGAGAGGAGGACATTGTTGTAGGGCTTTTTGTTTGTAAATAGGGTTTTGCGCGTTTGCTTTGTAAACACTGGTCTGTAGTTCCGCGTGACCTTACGACGTGATACGTAGCATCGTGAACGCGCATAACAGAGCCTGTGCTACACAAGCTTTTGTGCTTAAAAAGTTGGCTGTGATCGTTTATAGCCCTTTGAAGCTGCATTTAAATTACATTTTGGAAGTTCAAATTCGGGGCACCAGTGAAGTTCATTATATAGAGAAAATCCTGAAATGCTTTCCTCAAAAAAGATAATTTTTGCACGACTGAAGACAGAAAGACATGAACATCTTGGATGACAAGGGGGTAAGTAAATTATTTGTGAATTGTTGTTCTGGAAGTGGAGTTCTCCTTTAAGCTACCACAGACAAAAAAAATTGCGACTAAAGCCCCGATTACACTGCCAGTGTCACACAGCGCCATAGCGGCATGATCCCATTCATTTTCAATGGAAAAGTTAAGAACTGTTTAACTTTATGCAAATGAACAGCGAATCGCACGAGCGACAACCAATAGGAGTGAACAATCTGTCAGCGGTGCTTACCTCACCGCCTCAAGTGCAGGCAAGACAGGACAGAGTCCCGGAGCGATTTCACTGTTTTATATGATTTTACTGTAACCACATACATGGATATAACAAATAATGCTTAGAAAGGCAACTGTTGGCTGTCTAAGTGAGTCTGATTCATACATTAATGGCTCGTGTTGTTAATTATATTATGCAGTCAGCAGTAGCACCGGTTAATAATTGAATGCACGAGCGCTGCTGTAGTTTATATAACAACACTCTCCAGCAACAGAATGGTACTCTTATTTATTTTAAGTCTAATTCCTAGTCATATTAGAATCATATATTAGTTTTACTGGCAGTTTGTGATTGCATTTTCTAAAGATATGTCCAGATGTGCAGTCTACCAATAACAGGAATATAGGAACGCCCACAAGCGCCTTAACAGCATGAAGTCTAGCGACGTGCAGCGAAAAAGTCGCTGGCGGTGTAAACGAGGCTTTAAAAAACAGACAATATCGTCTGCTGACGTGGACGCCAATACAGTTATGTTTATAGTTATCGTTCTTGATGTGAACAGGCCTTTACTTTTCAAAAACGCAAAGATTTTCAGTTTTTAATACATCATTTCCATATAAACATACCCAGAATCTGCTCCTTTCTTAGAAACGACTGTAAGCCATTTGTAGGTTTTTCCCCTGAAGGGTGTAAAACCCCTGGAGCTATCAAAACAACAAAGTTTGTTTATTTTTGACCAACCCAACATAGCAACAGTGGCTCAACCAATTGTGTAAGCTTGGGGGCGGGGCTATCTGCTTTGTCTGACCAATGATAGATGGAGAGTGTTGAGAAAACCTGTTTGAAAACAGACCTTCATTTTGTATTTCTGTTACAGCCAGTAATACATTGTATGGGTCAAAATGATAAATTTTTCTTTTATGCCGCAAATCATTAGGATATTAAGTAAAGATCATGTTCCATTAAGATATTTTGTAAATTTCCTACTGTAAATATAGTAAAACTTAATTTCGATTAGTAATATGCATTGCTAAGGACTTCAGTTGAACAACTGTAAAGGTGATTTTCTCAGTATTTAAATTTTTTGCACCCTCAAAGCTTATTTATTCAAAAATTGATGCTTATGACTGGTTTTGTGGTCCAGGGTCACAAACAGATATTGTACCCAAAACTTGTGCATTTTGAGTTGTATATTAGAATACTTTTAGTTTAGCAACATTCTAGTAAGTGTACTAAATGGTGTCGGAAACATGATTAATAAAAATCAGCTTTAAAAGTAAAACATTCCAACAATGCAAGGGGTGTGTTTGCTTTCACTTGAACTCTATTTCTTAATTTTAAACAAAACCTCGATGACATCTAGATAATGCAGCCTGAGTAAAACCACTGGGTTTTTTGGAAGGGTACATAACACTCCAGCACATTTAATCAAAGTACACAGACTTGAAGATCTGATGCAAATAGACTCAGTCTGACTAAAATCTGGACCGGTTGTAATTACGCAGAGAGCACACACTGAAACTCCAGAATGTTTCTATAGCATGTTGGTTCAGCTAGTATGATGGAGAGGGGTTTTCCACACTACAAACTACAGAGGGATTTGTAAGTCACATGACTATGTTATTCTCACTGTATTCATGTACCATAGTGTGCACAAACATAGACTTGTACTGAGGGATTTGGTCAATGTGTTGCACCCTGAAAGACGCCTTCCTGTTTTTTGAGAATGTGGTTAAGATTTACAGTATATGACATCCCCTCCATTCGCCTCTATATGTGTACTCGTGTCAGTCAGTGTAAACCACCAAAAGTAGTACTTTCACTATGGCTGTGGTACTTAGAAACAAAATTAATTCTTTGCGTTAATTTTGATTTGCTCTGTATTTTCCTGAATAAAGAAGATATATAGTTCCTGACCAAATGTAACTTTAATATGGTTCAAACAAATCATTATATATATATCTATATAAAGCTGGACCTTGTACTGGTCTATAGGCATTTCAGCAAGCAAGCTTTAAAATAATAGAAAAGAAAACGGAAAAGGTTGTGCTGCCCCCATGTGCTCGATAAATGTAGTGAACCAGCACTTTACATAAATACAGTAGAAATCAGATTAAAGTCTTAATGTTTTTGTTCTTTTTGAACAAATATACAGTGGAGAGCGTTTAAAATTTATATATAAAGCCTCAATAGTAAAATTTGAGAGTTTCAAACCTTAATTTGTGTACTTTTATAGTAATAAATCTAGTTTTAAGGTTCTAATAAAGTCATTTTCATAATAAAATAAAATGAAATACAGTATGCATTCCATAGAAATGAGATTTGAGGCAAAGACAGGTGAAAAAAAACAACAAACGGAAGAAAAGCTTCATATTTTTTAATTGAAGCTTAGAGTATAACGCTGTCAACGTATGCACTCTACCATACTGTATAAAAAGTACAAACAACAGAGACAATGTAAACATCAACACGATATAAAATACAGGCAGAGTGTATAATAACAGTATGTAGCAGTAGGTGTGATCATACTAGACTTCCTGTCATATGCATCTGTTTACTAGCTGTGCTTTGTCTTGAACTGCTAATTGGTGTAACAAAAAAAAAAAAAACAAAAAACAGAAACATGAAAGGATCTAAATGTCACAGATTGACCTTTTGGCCCAATGCAATGCAAATAAAAACTGTGATAAATACAGCATTGCTGTAAAGCGGAGTAGATAGTATAGCATTTTGAATTCGTTGTTTGTCAGTTACAATAGATTACAACAGATGGTATAGAGTGTGACATCACATCCTGTTGGTCATATTAATTTTGCATGCTTTAAGTCTAGTGTGACCGCATCTTAATTCCTAAATGTGTTAAGTGTATAAAGTACGGAGGATGGGTAATGGTCTCTGAAGTGTCAGTCCGGCATGATGGGGGGAGATCTAGTGTTTATCTGGAGTTAATTGATGAAAATCAGTCTTGTGTAAAAAAGCCATACAAAACACCCTTATTGATGCTGAATGAAAAAATATACAATTAAACGTATGTTATAAAAATCAAGGCCTAAAAACGGCCTTTATACGGTCCACTTCACTGCTTCAGTCCACATGTGAAATGTTCTGATACGGTACTAAGACAACCGTAAGTGAAATGTGAGAACAAGCATAACGGTATCAGTCATAAGAACGTTCATAACAGTGCTATAATTAATAACCGAAAGCATTAAAACCGGGAGAAACGGACTATCAAACTGATAAAAATGAAGGTAAGTAAGATGGGCGGAGCTTGAAAGCTTGCCAACACCTGCTACAGTACTGGGGGACACAAAGATCCCAGCATGCTGTGCATCTTGAAATGTGCTTGGAAGGGGTAAAGGTCGAAACCCATTCAAGTGCCATAAAGGTCAACGGCCCTGTTTCAGTCTGTCTATGTGGAAGGTGAGTTTAAGGGCAGGACCCAACTTCAGCCCCATGTATTTCATCATGACGTCACTGCGGAGCAGGAGGAGAGCCTTGCCATCAATTTCCTGTAATATAAGAATGTCACCCAGACAAGGAAATGTTTAGTTTTATATTGCACTAACAATAAGACCGAACATTTTTCACGTGTAAAAAGATACTGGACACAAAACCTACATGCCAATGTTTGTCAAAATGACCAGTGATACGACACACGACTGCTTTCATTCAACAGATCAAATCTTTTATGATCCCTGAAATGTCTTGGATGGGAAAATAACTTCAAAAATTGCAGTGTGGTCCAAGCTCATGTCTCCAGCTGTCTATTAAAAAAGGGCTCATATGACACAAACTAAACACAAGAGACAATAAATAATTGGGTATCACAATAATTCAATCTCTCTCTCTATATTTCAGGGTATCTGCAGAGTTTGTAGACTTGCACAAATAAAATTAATACTATATATTCCTACAGAACAACTCCACCGCAAAATATCTCAGAATTTATATTTGATTTATTCACTAGGTTAGACTGCGGCAGACATTCAGTTAGGAATTAATATTTCTTATCAGCAAAGCAATAAAATACTTGAGACATGTTTTAATCAATGTTATTAGAGGTCAAGTGATAATGGATTTCACTCACATGATAATGTGTTTAATGAAAAGGTAATAAACATTATTATGGTGATACAAAATCTATATAATGAATGTGTTAATGTTCTTAGCCTGTGGCGGCCTTAGTGAAAAATAAATATACTAATATGTATTTGAAATACATTTATTTAATGCAAAGTATACTAAAAATACATTTACATATTTATGTACTTAATAAAAATACCCTGCAATTGTGCTTTTGGTATACTAAACTAGTGCTAAATTGGAGCAACTAATTTTGTACTTAATGCACTTTAATTGTGCAAAAGTAGTGCTGAAGTCCAACTAAAAATATACTTAAGTATATTTTTTATATCAGTCTTCAGCGATATGTCAGTAAATATGTTAATAGATATTTTGTATGAAATTATAACCAGAGATTTATGCATGATGTGGAACTTTTGATTATAAACAAGCATGCAACATATTACAAAATATAAAGCCTAAAGTAAACACCAAATAATTAATTAGCGGTATCTCATAAGTAATTGTTTGGCATAAATGCATTTTATTTACTGACTACATTTTCTGAAAACACAATCCTGCAGAATGTCCAAAAGCACTGCATTAGACTTTTGTGCAGCGCTCATATTACTTGAATGAAATTATCACCTTTTTAAGCTTAATAATCCCATCGGGGTTGTATAGCAATTCCTGTTTTTCCGTCCCCTGACTTTTAATGACCTTAAAGAGTCATAAAACGCCCTGTTTCAGCACTGGTTAGTTCTTACCACAGTTTCAAAAAATGCTGCAAAAGTGGGTGTGGTGCCCTGCGGCACGGAGGGAGAAGAGGGGAGAGAGTCAACTTCAGGTTCAGACAGTTTCATTTCGCTCCCATTGAGGTAACAACACAAATAAATGCACAGCCATTTGCACTCTGCATCAAAAGCATATATCTGAAGGCGCTGTTGCACCTTTATTAACTTTTAAGGCTTATTTTGCGCCGTTTATAATCCTTTTGATGGGTTACGTCAAAAAGTTGTAAAAAACGCTATTACACTCACTATATGAATGAATCGCAAAACAAACATTCTCCCTCGATCCGTGAATGTTTCTTTCAGTTAATATACGCAATCTCGCAGTCTGAAGCGTCTATCATAGCAAATCAACACACACTGTCGTGAATAATTAGGCGAAGTCTCTTCTCATAGGATAAGAACACGCAGCCTCATGAATATTTATATTTACAAACTGTGACGTCAACACAATGTAGATTTTAAACCCGGAAGATGAAAATAGCGCAAAAAAGCTCAAAATTAACCAGTTTTCTCCAACAATTAAAATTAACGGATGCTAACGTTGTCATCTATGATGTGCAACACTAATACCTCTGCTAAAATCTCAGAAGTAGTAGTCTGGGGTTTCATGAACCTTTAAATTTCATCAAACGTTTAAAGGGAACCACAGGTAAGACTTGTATGGCTTAATATAACATAAATGGTGTCTCCTACTGAAATATGTAGTAGAAAACCCATGAACGATTTACGTTATTTAAAAAACCCACATCCTTTTGTACATATTTTGGACTATGAGGTGCACCATTATTTTGATAATGTAAAGTGGTTGCACTCTGTGAGCTACTGGCTACTTCGCGTTTTACTGCAAAACAAATCGGAAAATAAAACACCGATACAATGACCACAGCTACTGAAAGAGCACCCCAGATATTGAGGGTTATTCGTCCACAAGCATCTTCCCACTCCTTGCTTAACTTCTTATTACTAGGAAAGCAGTGAAGATTTACATCACTTCACTTGTTGCCCTTCGACCAAAAATTACAATTAAAAGCCACACATTGTGGCTTTGTATCAGTATTTTATTTTCAGACTTGTGTATTCTGAGGTGTGTTGCAGTCAAAATAGCAAAAGGTAGCAGCAGTCGCTCACAGAGTGCAGCCATTTCACATCATTGAAATAATGGCACCCCCCATAACCTAAAATATGTATAAAATGGTGTGGATTTTTTTTAATAACGGAAGTGTTTCATGGGTTTTCTACTTCATATTTCAGTAAGAGACATCATTTACATTATATTAAGCCATTCAAATCTTAATACCTGGGTTTTTCTTAAAGAAAATTTTCACCCTGTATTCTTCACTTACATGTTTGCGGAAGAGGTCTGCGTGGGGTCCGAGCTGAGGGTCAATGTCTCTGATGAACTGCATTACATCCTCCACCGTCCACAGGTTGGGGTCTTGTCCACTGGGTCGTGGGCTTTCTCTCGAACTCAGAAAACGCTCTGAACCTGGCAGCAATCATAAGACACATCAGTGAAAATGTTTTTGAGGTTCATAAGTTTACAGTGGGGTGCTAAAGTCTAAAACCGCAAATGGAAAATTTTCTGTTTTACAGCTTGTATTAGAAATATATATTATATTAACAGCATAGCAATTTTGGGTGAAATTGAAACATGACTCAATTGCTTTTGCTTTAACAGCAGCACTCAAGCTGTATGTACTCCACAAGTCTGTAGAGTCAATGTCACAAATCTTCTTTGACTTGCAACCTAAAAATAATCCTACAACTTTTCAGGTTTAAATTAGATTTTAAATTAAATTTTAAAATAGCTTGGTGGACCTGACTTTGTGTGTAAACAACAGGCTAGTTTGCGTACCTGTTGAGCCCAGACGATGTAGTTTCCCCGATGAGCTGCTACTTTGAGAAAGGGAACGCATTGCCAAGCCGTGTCCAGGAGACAAGGGTGTTTTCTCAAACACCTCCGAGCCGCCAACTCCATTCTCCATCAGGAAGGGCTCTGATCAAACACGATACAAAAACACTTAAATGGAGGGCCAACAGACACTAGAGTTCATAAAGGTCAATTTTTTTGAACCTGAGATTTATACATCATCTGAAATCTGAATAACTTAAAACTTTCCATTGATATATAGTTTGTTAGGATAGGACAATATTTGGTCGAGATACAACAATTTGAAAATCTGGAATCTGAGGGTGCAAAAAAATACTGAGAAAATCACCTTTAAAGTTGTCCAAATTATGTTCGTGGCAATGCATATTACTAATCAGAAATTAAGTTTTGATATATTTTCGGTAGAAAATTAACAAAATATCTTCATGGAGCATGTTCTTTATTAAATATCCTACTGATTTTTGGCATAAAAGAAAAACTGATCATTTTGACCCATGCAATGTATTTTTTTGCTATTGCTACAAATATACCCATGCTACTTAAGACTTTTTTTCTGGTTTTGTGGTCCAGGGTGACAAATGCTGTTTTAGCAGTGGAACAGTGTGAAATACCTTCTGAGGAGAGACGGTGGTTTTTAGCTATTTTGTGCGGTACAGAGTTACTGTTGTAGACGTCATGTTGGAGGAATCTCTTAGTGCCCCGACCAGGTCCAGAATTTAGACTTTCTGCAAAGTTTCTCCTCTCTGCAACATGCACAAAGCTCTCTTTTGATATCTATGCAACGGTCAAAGATCAAAGAATGCACAAAATATAGTAACGAGCCACAGCAGATGTGTTTGCATGCATGAGCGCTGACCTGTGTACGTCCGGCTGTCATAGTGAACTCCTCCCACAGGGACGGGCTGACTGCCGAACAATGGGTCGCAGTGCAGGTTGTGACACAGTTTCTCCAGGAAGCGCAGCACGTATGTCACACTGTTCACTGCCGGCAGTGTTAGAGTGTGGTGCTGCTGCTCAAAATAGGCTGTAAAAGTCAAATGGGTAAAATTCAGGGGTCACTGTTATTCTATGCTCACTAAACTTTTTAATTGCATTTGAAAATCTATTTGTTACTGCAGGAAAATTGCAATTAGATATTTTCCCAAAATATGCAACTCTAAAAAGTTGCCAAAATAGGGCTTTCTGTGCATTCTGACCTGATATGAGCTCTCCTCCATGGCCTGGTTTAAGACAGGAAAAGACTGAGCTCTGGTTATGTGCGCAGTCAACACAGGCCTGAACACACTGCTGCAGCACAGAGGAAGCTCGGCCTGGCCCAAAGTGATCTGGCAGTGACTGTATACGGCGTGCATCCAGATGGGGACCCACTTTCCCGTACTTATTCAGGTACACACATACTGAGACAAATAATTGCAGGGAGGTTGTTAGCAAAAACGCTACATAAGGACTGAAATATTTGTAAAGATGTGAGACACTTGGAGTACCTGTAGGGGCCTGTAATGCAGAGCTGGGAATGGTGGCGTTGTCCAGTGGTACTGAGCTGGTGTCTGGCTCTGGAGTGCTACTGCTTGGGGAGGTGGGCATAGGGTTGGGTCCCATTCGGGCTTTTCTCTATATACAAATAAACATAGTCAGGAGGAATTTGCATAAATAATGATGCCTTGTAATTATCACTTTGACGTCTGCTAAAGAGTTGCACCTTGCTGCCAGGTTTGGGGCCTCTCTTTCTTGGGGCCTTGATGGGATCTATTGGGTTCTGCTGCACTTTCGGAGGCCAGTTGGCTGGCAGTTTGCCTCTGGGTTTGCTGATAGGTCTACCAGGACCTCCAATTGTTTCTTCAAGCCACGCTGTCTTCTTGGCCCAGCTTAGCTAAAATATAACATAAATATAAATATATAACACATTCAAACTGCAAGTGGATACATTAAAATCTGATTAACCTTAAACATTTTTAACGAGCTAACATTCGTCTTATTAACCCAGCAAAACTAAACGGATAGGTTACTGTCTACCGACTGCATCTGTATCTCATTCACGCAAAGCATATTAAACATCGTATTTACCCAGTGTGCTGTTACTGGTAGATACAACCACAGCTAGCTAATGTGATGTTGTTTTATGTCTTAATTTTTTAAAGCACCAGAATGCGTTTTTGCATTTTAAAAATTGAGGTACGGTTTAGTAGACTGAAAAACCATCAAAAGAAAAAAAAGAAAAAAGAAAAAAGTCTAAAGAAAAAAGTTTTTTTTACAGAACTTCTTTCAACTTCAACGCTGGGTTTTTAGAATGCATGTCATGTGATACGTGAAAGCCATGGTCGAAGGCATCCGTGTAGCATGTTTACTTTAAAAAACTAAACTAAACATAAAGCAATGGAAAAGCAAAAAAGTGTTCTGTTTGAACAGCGCCTAACTTTGCATAAAGGAAACCTAGGTATCAAATCCCTACAAAAGGGTACAATAGGGCATCCCTGATGTAACCTTAACCAGAAGATGATTTCTGAGCAAATCTGAGGCTTGTCAGCCTTCACGTTTTAAAAGAATTTAAATGATTGAGATGATCAAATAAAATGTATTTAATTGTATGTCCCTCCGGTTTATGCGACAAGGATTTCTCAGTAAAATTATAGACCCTAATGATACACATTAAAGGCGCAAAACAGCTCAAACTTCACCCGAATCCACCGCTTCAAATAAATTAGTCACCTGCCACCCTCCCGCAACCTATATGTGACATGAAGATATTTTGTAAATTTCCTACCGTAAATATATCAAAACCTAATTTTTGATTAGTAATATGCATTGCTAAGAACTTCATTTTGACAACTTTAAAGGCAATTTTCTCAATATTTTGAATTTTTGCACCCTCAGATTCCAGATTTTTTTTTTTTAAAGTTGTATCTTGGCCAAATATTGTCCTATCCTAACAAGCGTATTTATTCAACTTGCAGATGATGTATACATCTCCAAAAAAAAAAAAAGACCATTATAACTGGTTTTGTGGTCTAGGGTCACATATTTTTCTTTGATTTAGAAATCCGCCCCAACTCACACTTGATTGTCATATTACAACAATTCTAATTCTTAGTTTTGCATGATAATATGGTGAACGAACAGTTCATTTTTAACAGCAGATTCAGTGACATTAGAGCTGATCTGCTCATCACTGCACAAGTCTGCGGCGCATTATGGCTCCGAGCCGACCATGGCCACTCTAGACAATGCTTGAGTCTCTCTGCGCTGCTTTGCTAAAGATAGGCGACTAGTCTATTTTTGACGGACGCCCGCCCAATTAGATAATTGAGGATGTATTTTAAACGACTAAAAATCAGCTACAAATCTTTCATCCTTGTCATTCATCACTAGAAGTATATTAACTTTGCCTGTAGGCTACAGCACAAGAAAGAAGGACAATAAAACAACCATTTAGCCAACTAACCCATGGTAGAACCCCAAAAATTAAACAGCCAGATTAGCCTACACTTTCTTAATAGCATAAAAATATGCTTTACTCCCTTTTTTAATCGTGATTAATTGCATCCAAAATAAAAGTTTGGTTACATAATATGTGTGTGTGTGTACTGTGTATATTTGTTACATATATACTGTATAAATACACACGTATACATTTATATATTTTAAAAAATATTTATATGTTTATATACAATTTATATGATGTACAACTAAAAGTATTTTGTATGTAAATATAACATTTCTTAAATATATACATACATGTGTGTGCATTTATATATTCGTAATAAATATACATAGTACACACATATAGTATGTAAATATACTATAAACATATTTTTATTTTGGATGCGATTAATTGCGATTAATCGTTTGACAGCCGTACTTTAAACTTTAACTGGAATGTCCTGTTTACGCACGCACACACAAAAATGAAATAAGTTGAGCCTGTCTGATAAAAAAAAAAAGATACATTTTAAAATACATTCACATTTTAGAGAACATAGTTCTATTTGCATCATTAATCATCTATATCATCGACCCACGACCCACCCGCAATTAATCAGAATACTCTAATTATAGTTATACCTTGCTTCCTGGTTTGGGGCCTCGTTTCTTCGGGATTTTAATAGATTCCAGTTCTTTTTCAGGCTGGCTTGTCTGGGAACCAAGTGTTCCTTTCTGACCCCAAGGCCCAGGCAGTTTGGCTTTCTTGCGGCCAGGTTTACGTTTCTTCTGTGGTGGGGGTCTGCCTGGCGTAGGTGGCATGCCTGTGCCCTCTATGCCACCCTCTGGTAGGGCACCAAGTGCACCTAGCGTTTTTGGTAACCCAACTGCAAAAAAACAGAGGGAAAGAAAATACAGCTTAAATAGGGCAATATACCACAACATGCAGAAACAAACATAGCAGCAGAAGACAAGAAAGGCAAGCTTTGTGTGCAGAGCTGACCCATTTTTCTTTGAGCCATCGTAACAAAGAAATGAGTTGTGTTACACGTTTTTGGTGCTAGTGGCCTCTGAAGTGCTACAGAAATGAAAAGAAAATGCGAGAGAGAGAGTGCACAAGAAAAGAGGAAGAGAAGACAGAATGAAAGACGGAGAAAGAAAGAGATCCACAAATCTGAATTCAATTGAGATACTTAAGAACAAAAAAAGCTTGAGTGAATGAAAGGTTTGCAGCTGTAAGCACATTGAACATTTATCAAAATTCCTTGTCAACAGAAAAAATAAAAGTAAGCCAATAACACCAGTAGAATTAAATGATCAAACTCAAGCAAAAGACAGCAATCACAAACAAGCACACTTCAAAGTTTACAGACCTGTTAGCAAGGCCATGATTGCAGTTTGCATTCATCCAACTCAGAGAAATGAAGACTGTGCGACCTCACTGAGCGAGGGTCTGCTCTTGATCTTGCAGCGTGTGTCAATTTGTGGCATCCTTTTTTCTCAGTCAATTCACTTCCTTCCTGCCCTTTAGTTTCGATCTGCTCTCTAAAGCCTTCAACTCTGCCGAAACAGTCTTTCTAGTACTATTAACCCTGAAAGTCTTTCATGCACGAACCAGTGGAGTTTGTTTTGGCTCTTTCCCAGACTGAACGTTTACACATTTTCCCAGGTTCCTTCAAACATAAAGACGCTCACAAATAAAACACCATAACAACATGCTTACCCCAACCAGCTGTGATGTTTAGTGTGTGTTTAGAAGCCTGAAAAGGTTTGTCTTCCTCTGCCAAACTTGCTGGCCTTGCATTGTCTCTTTAACCCTCTTCTCATCCCACTCAAACAGGCACACCAGCTCTTTATTGCGAGGCCTGCTATTGGGCACAGGGTTTGCAGCCATGCCAGCTGGGTGGATGCCAAGCCCTTGTAAACCAAAATCCCCAAGTTCTCTCAGATCAAATGTGTTTAATGCTTAAAGGAATAGTTCACCCAAAAATGAAAATTCTGTCATCATTTACTCAACATTGGTTGAATTATCTCATTAAAAAACTGCTTATTTGTGTTATTCCCTCTATATTTTCCATTTCTCCACCCAGACTTTTCTTTTTGTTTAGTTTATTCTTTCTCTACATCTGTGGTGTCACATTTGCATTGTTAAAGTAAAATGGTCTATTTCCCACTGAATTAAACTTACCTGACTATTGTATGTTTTTACAGATACATAGTTGCTTTAGCGTAAAAAAAAATACATTATAAACATTTAAGCACATAAATGTAAATCACATAAAGGGCTTTACATTATGTCACAAATTCAACTTAAAGGGATAGTTCACCCAAAAATATGTTTTTCCCCCCCAAGGCTACATTTATTTGATAAAACAGTAATTTTATGAAATATTATTACCAAAAACTATTAAAAAATTGAATTCATTTCTATTCAGCAGCAGCAGCATTACTAAAGTCTTTGATGCTCAGTGTCACATGATCCTTCAGAAATCATTTTAATATGCTGATTTACTGCTCAAAATTATTGTTTATTATTATCAATGTTGAAAACAGTTGTGTTGTATTTTTGTCTGATACATTTTTAACTTACTGACCCCAAACATTCATACAGTTGTGAATTTAGCACTGGCCTCTTTTAGGGCTCTACGCTTACTTTTCTTTTTAGGAGCACTTCTGCTCCTAACTTAAAAAATTTAGGAGCAGTCAAAATTTTAGGAGCACCTTCTGATCAATAAATCAAAAAAATCTGATAAAAAGTTAGCCTTCCCATTACAAGATGATATATGACTCTTTAAAGTGATTTACAAGGGAATTTTGTTTTTACCTTTGTAACAGCATTTTTCTAACTTTATTAAAAGTATGTCATCTTTTTTTAGGAATTAGAACATTTTTTAGAAATTATATTTTTAAAGCTTTTTTAAATTTCTAATCTAAATAGAATATTAACAAGTAGAATATAGAATATATATAAGTTACCAATCAAATGAATTCAGTATTAAAATTAATTTGTACTACAGAGGTGGCATAGAAGAACAGAAAAGTGGCTTGTAGGTGTATTTTAATGTTTAATAGGGCTCAGAGTAGGGCTGGGCGATAAAACGATAACGATATGTATCGCGATAGACACGTGATCGATATCAATAAAAAATGTGTTCGATAAAACGTTCGATATTTTTCATTCTTCGTCGGAAGAAAACAGAGGTTGCTTAGCAAGTTTGGTTGCATTAACAAAGGCACTCGCTCTCTGGTAACCTAGCAATGTGCCTGGGAAGGACATAACAAATCCTAGTAGTTATAGACCTATCGCTCTTACTTCTACGTTATGTAAAGTAATGGAAAAAATGATAGTAAGGCGACTGAACTACATCTTGGAGAAAAGGGAAATGTTATCAACATTTCAGTGTGGTTTTAGGAAAGGTAGATCTACAGCAGATGCTTTGATACTATTTGAAAATGAAGTCAAAAAAGCTTATATAATGAAAGAATACATGTTTGCAGTATTCTTTGACATAGAAAAGGCTTATGACACTTTGTGGAGGGAAGGTCTGCTAATTAAGCTGAATAAAATTGGTATAGGTGGAAAATTCTATAATTGGGTTTTAGACTTTCTATTTGAACGTACTTTTCAGGTTAAAATTGGAGAAGAAATGTCAGAATCTTATAACATTCTAAATGGAACTCCGCAGGGTAGTGCAATTAGCCCAATATTGTTTAATTTAATGATTAATGATGTTTTTGATAAAGTTAAAAAAATAGGAATAGGATTAGCACTTTATGCAGATGATGGAGCGTTATGGAAGAGGGGACGTAATATTAAAAATGTAGCTAAAGATATACAGGAGTCGATTAAGAAAGTGGAGGAGTGGTCCCTGGATTGGGGTTTGAAATTCTCAGTTTCCAAAACAAAGTATATGTTATTCACAAAGAACAGGAAGATTGAACATATGGATCTGAAGTTATACGACCAAGCATTGGAAAGAGTGCCTGTTTTTAAGTATCTTGGTCTATGGTTTGATGAAAAACTAACATGGAAAGTGCATATAAATCAAATTGAGTCAAAGTGTAAAAGGATCATAAATTGCATGCGTGCAGTTGCTAGTTACAGTTGGGGAGCTAGTCGCAGTGCATTGTTATGCATGTATCAAGCTTTGATTCGTTCTTGCTGTGATTATGGATGTATTATCTACGGGTCAGCAGCTAAATCTCTACTGAAAAAATGAGATGTTATACAGTCTAGAGCATTAAGAATATGTTGTGGAGCAATTAAAACATCCCCTGTAAATGCAATTAGGGTGGAAATGGGAGAAATGCCTCTAGAGCTTCGAAGGGTAAAATTGGCAATGACATATTGGGTGAATCTTCAACAATCGGTAAATAGTCATCTTACTCGTAAAGTATTGGAGGAGTGTTGGGAATATTTATATGATGGAGGATATAGTTTTGGGTGGAAGAGTAGAATATGGGCTAAGGAGTATGGTATGGATAATAAGATTTTCTGTCCTAATATACCACTCGCTGATGCCCCGCCATGGAGAGTCCCTGAACCACTTGTAGATTTGAGTTTACTAGACAAGCCCAAGGATGAGTATATTGGAAAGGAGGTTAGTGCTTTTTTAAATAATACATTCTATTCAACTTTACAATTATTTACAGATGGATCTAAGGAACCTGTTAGTCAAAAGGTTGGTATTGGTGTATACATTCCTACATTTAAAATACGGATAAGTTTGAAATTGCCTGATGATTTGTCTGTATATACGGCTGAACTAACAGCTATAATAGTAGGATTGCAGTGGGTTGAAGAAGGTAGGCCAAGTAAAGTCGTAATATGTTCAGATTCTTCTTCTGCTTTAATTAGTTTAATGCATGCTAGATCAGACAGAGAAGATTTACTAATGGAAATATATCTATCGTTATACAGATTAAAAGAGGCTGGAATAATTGTATATTTCTGTTGGGTGCCAGCACACGTTGGGGTATCTGGTAATGAAGTTGCTGATAAACTAGCAAAAAAAGCACTAAATAAGAGTGAGGTGGATGTTCGAGTACCTATGGGGAAAAAAGAGGCAAAGTCGGTCTTAAAGAAAAAGTTAATGAATAAATGGCAAATTAGATGGGATAATAGCAGCACAGGGAGATGGTGTTATAGTATTACACAGACAGTAGGGAGAATGAATTGTCAGGGAAGAAATAGAAAGGAAGAGGTGTGGCTGTCCAGGTTAAGATTGGGACATACAGGGCTGAATTCAACTTTGGCACTTATGGGTTTGCGTGGAAATGGTTTGTGCGATGTGTGTGGTGTACCAGAAAATGTATTTCATGTGCTTTTTAGGTGTGGTAAATATAGTGTGTATCGTGATTTATTATTTAGTCATTTAGGGGAGGAGGGAATAAGGCATGAATATATCTTAGGAAAAGGTTTAATGGATAGACAAATATACACAGCCCTAATTAGATATATAAATGACTCAGGCCTAGGGTCTAGGATATAATTTGGATGGGAGTACTCTACTTAATCTGGAGCATGTAGAGCTAATTGTAAGTGGTAGAGGAGCTGAACACGCAGCGCTATCATGAGCATGTGCTCTGAGTGCTCCATAGATTAAAGGGAGTATGAAACATAAAGGTTGGAATTATTATTATTATTAGTAGTAGTAGTAGTAGTAGTATAATTTTTTTTTTTTTTTTGTTTGTCCTTTCTCAAAATTCAGACTCATCACCTATGTAAATTTAATGTAACATCCAGTACAGTAGGTGGCGATAATGCTCTTAAGGAGTTGGTCGCCATTAAACAAGAAGAAGAAGAAGAACCTAGCAATGTAGGGAGTGACACGCTAACAGCCAATCATGTAACAGTATCATGTTTGGTTGCGCCATATCGTTGTCTGGTGCTGGTCTGCTGGATTCCTCTTCATAAGCAGAAAATGAGTGCCGCAGCGAGCGACGAAATTGTAAATAAAAGAGGAAAAGTCAGCTCGCCAGTATGGCAGTTTTTTGGATATTATAAGTCTGACCGTAGTCAGACCAGTGTCGTCTGCAAATTATGCAAGACCGTCGTCCCCGCCAAGACTGGTAATACCACGAACTTGATGTACCACCTTAAGCCGGCAACACTACAGGATTTTTAGCCCGATTTTGCCCCGATTTTCCCCTCCCTTGAATCGGAGCAAAAATCTTGTCGAGCACCTCGATCGGTCCCGATGTTCGGCACGGATTATCTGGTAATGTGAGACGTTCACAGATTGAATCTTGCACCTCCCGATCTGCTCTCACACAAATCGGGGCCGCCCCGATCATATCAAACACGTTTGATATTCAGGATTTTAAATCGGGATGATCACGGCTATGATTACGTCAGTACTTTCACAAACATACCACAACCGCATGGAGCATGGAGCGGTCAGCGGCAGACAGAGAGTTGATCATAGACTGTTTAATCAGTTTTGCCTTCTCAAATCACGACCTGCCTAAAGTAAAATCTATAGATATAAAACAGTTAAAGCATATAACAGTTAACTAACATTTAAAAAAAAAAACATTTGTAAACATTAGTTGCTGAAATGGCAATCTGTTGTGTAAGATCACGTGAGGCGCGCCCTCCTTCATGATAATTTTAATAATATCTTGTAGTGTGTGGTGCGCCAATTTTCAAATCTTGTAGTGTGTGCATGTTTAAGATTTGAGGGAAGATAATCTGCAAAGATTCTCCTTATGTGTGCGCTGCAACCAGATTTCATAATCGGTTAGGATTTTAAAAATCCTGTAGTGTGAAGCCGGCTTTAGCCACGCTCACCCTTTGGAGCACAGCCGTATTCAACCAACAACATCTGTAGCTGCAACACCGCACAAGCAGCAGACCACCATGGAGAGGTACTCTGCATCAGTGCCTTATGACAAAGAATCTAAACGGTACAAAGATATAACGGAGGCAGTGGCATATTATAAATGTAAATGTTAAGAGATAATTGTTAAGTGTTCATTGTGACTTTAGACTTATGTTTACATTTTAATTATTTGAGTTTTCCATGGTTGTTGACATTTCTGTCTTAATAACTGAGGGGATTCTGATCAGAGGAAGGTTAAGTTTAAAATAAAAATGTTTAAATGTAATATATTTTTCTCCTGGTCCTTATTTTAAATGGGTCATAAAAAATATCAATAATTATCGATATCGACCGATATGAAACACTGATATCGTGATACAGTTTTCAGCCATATCGCCCAGCCCTAGCTCAGAGGTGGCACGAGTGCAATCAAATTCATAAATTAATGTTGAGATTAAAGTTTTAAATATAACATTTTGAATACAGAAATATTAAATGATTTGAATAACTAAAAAAAATACTTTACTGAATCATATAATTCATTTAATTAGTTAGAACAGCTGATTCATTCAGGAATAAAGCAAGTGACTGTCTTTATGAATGGGAAATTGAATCATTGACTCACTAGATTCTGTGTTTGAATGGAGATACACAGCGGCTCATTTGTGACTTGTTTCAGACTATTTCTGATGACAAAATAGCGCAAAATCAGGCAATGGTGTTATAGTCAGACAATGTAAGTCACTTAATATTAACAACTTCTAGTTCACAAATGCGACTGAAATGGTCGCACTGTGGAGCCCTGTCTTTATTTCATGTCTTCCATTTTTGTACACCTTACCTCCATCCTTCCCTGTGCATGAATGCCGATGTAAACTTGTCAGAATGAGAAAATCTGAATTCATACTGAATAATCCACACCTTTAGTGCCTGGCGGCTGTAGGTTGTCTCCGGTGAGCGCGCACCAGCCAACTGGGAAGATGTCTCTGGAATCGTAGCGGCAGTAGTAATCAAAAGCGCCCCGCCAGCCGTCAAAGGTGATCAGAACCTCAACGCCCCGCAGCGCGCCCACTGTGGCAGGACAGATGAAGTGAGGATTCTTCCTGTCCACTGCCTCCAGCTTCATCCCCACCTGAAAACAGTTTTGCTCCGGGGCAGGTGGTTCTTGCTGAAGGGCCAAAGAGATGAAGGGAAAAGTAAATGAAACATAGCTTTGCTTCTTTTAGCATCAAATGACCAGAACATGCTAAAATAATCTTAGAACAAAAACGTTGAACTCGACCTGTAAACTATATTGTGTGTTTGTTTGTTTCTGTTTGTGACAGATACCTTGTGAAAGATTCGTGCTGGAGCCATTTCTGCTCCGTTGAGTGTTTTTAATAAAAACATGGGCCATGATGATGCATTCAGACGAAACCCTAGAGAAGAACACAGAACATTCATAGTCAATTATCTCTCCAATTTTATCAAAGCACATTTTTATAATGGCAAGGAAGTTGCTGATTACCTGTGTTGAAAGACGAGACACATGAGAAAGTATTTTGACTAAAATTTAGTTTTTTTGTATTATTATTTATTTGTATATTAAGTTTTTAAAATGTGCTATTCAAATATCTGAAATGCAAAAAAAAAAAAAAAATTCTTTCTCACCTAGTGGCGGCTGCAGCATGCCTCCGTTTTTCTCGCAGTTCCCAATGGGCTGGATTTCTGAGGAGTCCACCAGGCGCCAGAAATCATTCTTGTTGTCGCTACCGTCCAGTCGCAGGCGGAGTCGGGAGCCCGTCAGGCCCACCACGGTAGCGATGCAGGTGGATGTAGTGTTTCTAGGATCCTGAGCTTCTAGCTTCATGCCAGCCTTAAACTCATTCACCGGTGGGGTTGTGCTCTGAGAATGAGGATTTTTCTTTTTTCTTAACGTGGAAGTGCAATGACATTTATAAATGGTCCATAATACTGACGTGTTCCACATTTGCATGAGTGCATGAAAAGACTCACCTGTCTGAAGCAGTGAGGAGGAGCAGCGACTGCCCCTGTTTCTTTCAGGTACTTCTCCCAACTGAAATGTCCTTAAAAAGAAAGGTAAACATGTCAGAATCAAACAACACTTAGGATTCTCTCTTCATCTCGAATTAGGAAGCCTGTCTGACAACAAGATGGTAAACAATGAGATATGATCCAAACCTAAATGATCAAAAAATGACTACTGAAACATCTAGGAGACTAACTCTTCCCTGACTACTTTTTGGATGTACATTACAATAATGCTTAATGTGTCCCAGTTGAGATATCTGACTCAATGCATCTATTTTAAGCCAGAATAAAAATTACCTTATCATTTACTCACCCCATGTCATCCAAGATGTTTATGTCTTTCTTTCTTCAGTCACAAAGAAATTAAGTTTTTTGAGGAACACATTCCAGGAATTTTCTCCATATATTGGACTTCAATGGTGGCCAACAGGTTGAAGGTCCAAACTGCAGTTTCAATGCAGCTTCAAGAGGCTCCACACGATCCCAGACGAGGAATAAGTGTTTTATCTAGTGAAACGATCTGACATTTTCTTCAAACAATAAAAAAATGTATATACTTTTTAACCACAAATGCTCAACTTGCACTAGCTCTGCAGTGCACATCTTCATGCATTGTGTAATCACGTTGGAAAACTCACGGTTGGTTAGTTCTTCGACTGTGTACTCCAGTTCGAAAAAGTAGGGTAGGGCAAAAAATCTCATTTTCTCCTCCAACTTCAAATTGTCCAACATTATTGTTTCACAATTTTTATAAAGGATGGTTGTCTTTCTTTGCATGTTCGCTTTGCAAACACTACATCACACGTTACGTGACTATGTATTGCGTGAGTATGAGCTAGTGCAAGACGAGCATTTGTTGTTAAACAATATATAATTTTGTATTTTTCTTAGAAAATGGCCAATCATTTCACTAGATAAGACCCTTATTTCTCAGCTTAGATCTTGTAGAGCCCTCTGAAGTTGCATTGAAATTGCAATTTGGACGTTCAACCCATTGGCCACCACTGAAGTCCACTATATAGAGAAAAATCCTGGATTGACATGAACATCTTGGATGATATAGGCGTGAGTAAATTATCAGGAAATTATTCATTCTGGAAGTTAACTCCATTAAAGAATTAGTTCACTTCCAGAGGAAATATTTACAGGTAATTTACTCACCCCCTTGTCATCCAAGATGTTCATGTTTTTCTTTCTTCAGTCGTAAAGAAATTATATTATTTGAGGAAAAAAATTCAGGAATTCTCCATATAGTGGACTTGAACTTCCAAAATGCAGTTGAAATGCAGCTTCAAACGGCTTTAAATGATCCCAGCCGAGGAAGAAGGGCCTTATCTAGCGAAAGTTATTTTCTAAAAAAAAAATTACAATTTATATACTTGTACATAACATACTTACATTTTTTTAATCGTCCTACATCGTTGCAGAAGTACAGACCCACTGTTTACAAAGTGAACATGCAAAGGTCAAATGCCCTTTACAAAAAAAAGGTAAAACAGCGATGTAGGACGATTTTAAAGTTGGAGGAGAAAATGAGATGGAGTTTTTCGACATACCATAACTATCTTGAACTGGAGTGCAGAGAGTACACATGCGCATCGCAGAGCTAGACAAGATGAATATTTGTGGTTAAAAAGTATATAAATTGTTTTTTTTTTTTCAGAAAATAACTGACTGTTTCGCTAGATAAGCCATTTGAAGCTGCATTTAAATTGCATTTTGAAAGTTAAAACTCACGGACACCATTGAAGTCCACTATATGGAGAAAATTCCTGAAATGTTTTCCTCAAAAAATTAATTTCTTTATGACTGAAGAAAGAAAGACATGAACATCTTGGATGACATGGTGGTGAGTAAATTCTTCCGTAATTTCTTTACGACTGAAGAAAGAAAGACATAAACATCTTGGATGACATGGTGGTGAGTAAATTCTTCCAAAATTCATTCTGAAAGTGAACTTCTTTAGATGTAGGGACTCTAGGGAGTTTCCTACCTTGGTACTGCGATGGGACACGAGAAGGGCGACCACTGCGAGCGTGCTTGATCCGTTTGCCATCTTTCCACTCAATAGCTACTGGGAGAGGAAAACACTTCAATAGCACTATATTTATTATTAAACCTATATCATAAGTCAGAATACAGTTAAAACATTCATTATTAAAATATGCCAAAATAATAGAAATAATTGGAAAGTATTCTCATAAACAGACAGCTTATGTTTTTACATTTAAGCAAATACTAAAAAAAAATACTTAACAAATAAAAGTGTCACCTTTCTGTGGTACAGGTTTCTTCATGATCCAGCTTATTCCTACCTCCCTGCAAATGACAAACACAAAACTGTTATTTTATACCTGTTTCTTACATGAGTATCTGTTTTAGGTGGTTCGACCTGATTTGGCCTGTCTGGCAGTGAATCAGTGTACAGCTCAGCTGTCACGGGTGTCTCATTCTTTACATGCTGAACCGTTAACCACGAACCCCTGCCAGCTGTATTCCCCAAAGGACAATAACATGGACATCGATATCACAGCCAGCCAAAAGGTAATTTTTCTTACACAAATTGAATACTTTACCATTTTTTCAGTCTGGAATGACCTAAAGGGTCGTTGGGTCAGATGCTTAACACGCAGCAATGACCCAAAAGGTCAACGTGAAGTGGTAAACAACAAGCGACATGCTTGGGGTTGGAACCCATCATATTTAACTGAAGTACATGACAAAATAACTGTAAAAACATAATAATACAAACACAAACATCCCGTTAAACCACCCGTCAATAATATCTGAATACAAGTTATTCTTATCGCGAGCGTTTGATCGTATCTGTTTTCGTACAACCCTCTTTTATGTCTAAATGCAGAATAATTGAATAAAACTAACTGTATAGGTACAGATACCTCAAAAGATGGCTCCCTGTCTCCCAGTTTTCCAGTTCTCTGTTCAAAAGCAGAGCGCCTTTGAGCGCCAAACACACAGTCCCTCCCTCTCCATAAATGACAGCGCAGTAGTGGCGGGGATTTGATTCATCCCAGAGATTTGAATCTCCTGAATCAGTTCATTAGCAAAGATTCATTCGTTCTACGCGCTTGAAAAGGGGAGTCGACACATGGAAATGAACAATTCATTCGCTTAAAAGATTCGTTCACAAGCCAAACACCACTACAACCTCATTTCAGTGGGACACGCTATAGTCTTCCGACTGGACAACTCTAACAAAAGCGTATTATTTATTCTTTTGTACATTTGAAATCACGTAAAACTCTCCAGGAATGATTTATGCGCATTTATCGATATGAAACAATAAACTTTTAAGAACACAGCATAGACTGTCTCAAATCCACAACAAATATGCTGCCATGCTACGTAGCATCATGTCATGTTTCGTATCGCATTTCGCAACTTCATATTTTCGTACAATATACTGAGCTTGATCATAATAAACACACAGTGAAATACACATATCTGGGTCTCTGTTATTATTAGACAACACTTCACCTCCAATGCTTATACAACAAGCATGAGCTAAAGGCTAATCTCTAGCAACTCTCTGAGTCACTTTTTGTGTTTTTCTCCTCTACGTTTAACAAAATTAAAGTTATAAAGTGAGGTAATAATTGCTAGGCAATTATTACGGACGGTAGGAAGGGGACTGTTTACCTTGCGGAGTAAGGTTTTTGTGTGATTTCTCAAGTGTGAGGGTTAGTGTTTATCCGCCATGTTTTAGTGCGCGTGTAGTCTTGTGTGTGTCAAGAGAGGGGAGGGGCTGCACGCGACTGCACGGGACGATTAGACTCGTATCAAATAGGCCAAGGCGGCTACTACTGTACTTATCTATAGTGTGTATGTTTGTTCACCACAGTGTCTGGAAAAAACACTGAACGTTTCTTTTATTTATCTGAACAGCTTAATAATGACTAAAAAAGAAAGCAAAAATCATGGCCATTGACTTGCAGAATAAATTAAATAAATATAATGTATAATACAATTATTAAATGCATTATGTGATGTTTGCAATTAATAAATAAAAATACAGTATTAAAATTTTAAAATCACTGTATTTATATTTTGCGCTCCCTTCATAAATCCAACATTCCATTATGTATACAGTTAAATTAAATTTTCATGCTGTTCACTGTATTTCAGTTTGTTTTCCATAATGTTTTTTCATTTTGAGACAACAGATGAAATATGAGCCATGTAACAGAAATATAAAGCTACTAATATATTTTTTATGCTATTTATTGTTTATGATTGTTACTTATATTATTTACAATCTGTAATTGTTGTTTATTTATTTTTATATTTATTTAATTTAGTCAGTTAAATACCTCCATAATATGCATGTGTCAAACAGAGTACACTGGGATAAAAATGATCTTTGACAGATGCATTATCATGAGACAAAAAGAACAGAAATATTCATTTTTATAATTATTTTGGTTTGTGTGAACAGAGAATGTGAGATTTCAAATATTTTCCTTTCTTTTGAAGGTTATAAATATTCATTTTATATTTATTTTAGGCTATTTTACTTTGTTGTTGTTGTTTTGCTTTTTACATACCAATGCGTTTAAATTTAAAATATAAACATCTTTAAAACTATATCTAAATAAAGAATAAAAATAAAATAAAAAAAATAGATTTTTTTCAGACACCACAACAAACATTCTTTATTTTTTCCCAAAAGTTATTTAGCTACCAATGAGACAACAGATGAAATATGTGACATGAAACAGAAATATAAAGCTACTTTTATATTTTTATGCTATTTATTGTTTATTATTGTTATTTTTATTATTTACAATCTGTAATTGTTATCTATTTATTTAAATATTTGTTTAAAAATATTATGTGTGAAAGAGTGCATTGTGATAAAATAAATCTTTGACAGATGCATTGTTATAAACAGATATTTTAATTTTAGATATTTTATTTTAATTTCTATCACTGTTTTGGTTTATGTATGATGGGAGAATGTGAGATTTAGAATATTTTCCTTTGTTCTGGAGGTCATTAAAATATTAATTTTATATTTTAGGCTATTTTGCTTTACTGTTTCATTTTAAAATATAAAAATCAGTTATAAAAAATAATTTTAATTATTACATCTTTAAAACTATGATTATGTAAATAAAGAGTGGAACAAACAATAATTTCAAAAATAAAATAAAACTAATAGATTTTTTTAACACCACAACAAACATTTTTACCTCTACCCGATTTTTATCTCTTTATTTTTCTACCAAGGAGACAACAGTGTCTCCAGAAAAATAAAGGTACTTTTATATTTTTATACTTTTTATACTAAATGTACGTTTTTATCAATAAAGAAGTTTTTTTCAGTAACACTTTACAATAAGGTGTGATTTGTTAATTAGTTAATGTATGAACTAACATGAACGAACAATGAACAATACATTTATTCCATTACCTATTAATCTCCGTTAATGTTAGTTAATAAAAATACAGTTGTTCATTGATTTTAAGAAACACAACTTGTGATTTTATAATAATGAATATAATACATTAGTAAATACTGAAATTAACATTAAGATTAATAAATGCTGTAGACGTATTGTTCATTTTTATTTAATAAGAAAATGTTAACTAATGTCAAAGTACTACATTTTTTGTAAGTGAGTAAGTGATTTTTTATTATACCGCAAAGAGCAAAACTGTTACAAAACAAAGACAGTCAGACAAATATTGAGCAAGCCGCGACTGTAGTTGTAGTCGTGTTGCAGGCAGAGGTCGCACAGCTGTGGAGCGTGACACGGGGAGGGCGGGGAACCGGAGGAGGGCGAGTCTAAAAGGATCCTCCTCAGAGTCTTACCTGGAAAAAACTACAGGAATACTTTTACGCCATAGTGAAGGCATGTCGAGGACGCGCTCACAGGATGTTTTTTTTAATTAGCTAGTCCTTTTTTTCGACGTACCCCATGTATACGACTGAACGCAGGCGCATGAGCCTGCACGACACCAAGAGAAAGGATCCCGTACGAGTTTCAGCTGGAAGTTTATGGCAGGATCCTTTGGCTCTCGAAATCAGCGGCGGGAATAAAGGCGTAGTATCTCCGCGCAGTCGGACCAGGGCTTTATCCGTGGTGTATATCGCCTTTGAGGACGGGTCTGTGCCTCAAACTGAGACGAATCTGTCACTGACATGTCTTAAAGAAGCCTGCGCAGACGCGCATGCGGTGCTCAAGAGCATTTCTTTTGAGCGCATTGCTTTGGGCACCAGTGAAATTCTGGACACTTTCTACAACGCAGGCAAGTTGCGGCACGCACATATCTGGGATTTTTAGGAATATTTTCAAAGTGCATTGGTAAGCAGTTGTTATTTCCACTCTTTGTTCAGATGTTGTCGTGGTGGAGATCAACAACACTATCTGCCAGCCGTCTCTGTTTTATCACCTGGGTGTCAGAGAGAGTTTCAGTATGACCAATAATGTCATCCTTTACTGTAATAAACGAGAAGACGATCTTCAAGTTGTGAAGGTGAGGCAGTGCACACAAAGACATCCTTCAGAAAGTGCAAGGTTGTTGCAAGTCACTGTGAGGTACACCGGGGAAAGTTGTCACACTTTCTGTTCCATTGAACATTTCTCAGTGTGAGTGTATTTTTTGAATGTCACTTCTGCATAGACAAACCTTAAAGCCTTGGCAAAACAAAAAACAAAAAACCGACTTCTTGACAATGGTGTTGTCATTCTATATGATGTAAGTTGACACTTGTTATAATGGGACTGTCTATTTAGAGAGTAATGCTATGTGAAACACGAAATAATTAATTCACAGCATAAATGGTAACATAAAAACATTAAAACAATATTTTGGCCAACATGAGGTGCAACTTTTTTGTGTAAAATTATGCAGCATGTGATAAAAACACTCATTTATTGAAAATACTCCTGTTGTAAAATAATACTAATATTTGTGTTTTGCTTTTCAGTAAAAACAAACAAAGTTATATTTTTATACAAGTTTCTTATGCTCATCAAGGCAAAAATCCAGAAAAATAAACAGTAATATTGTGAAATATTATTTCATTGTAAACTAAATACTTTCTATGTGAATATATTTTAAAATATAATTTATTCCTGGGATGCAAAGCTGTATTTGCAGCATCTTTACTCCATTCTTCAGTGTCACATCATCCTTCAGAAATCATTCTAATATGCTGATTTATTATCAACAGTTGTGCTGCTTAATATATTGTTGGAACCTGTGATTTTTTTTTTTTTTTCAGCATTCTTTAATATATAAAAAGTTAAAAAGAACAGTGTTTATTTAAAATAGAAAACTTTTGTAACAATATAAACTACCATTTAAAAATTTGCGGTCAGTAAATTAATACTTTTATTCAGCAAGGATGTGTTTTGAATAAATACGGTTCTTTTTAATTGTTTATTCATCAAAGAATCACAGGTTCCAAAAAATATTAAGCAGCACTGTTTACAACATTGATAATAAAAGTAATAAATCAGCATATTAGAATGATTTTTGAAGGATCATGTGACACTGAAGACTGGAGTAATGGCTGATGAAAAAATTCAGCTTTGCATCACAGGAATAAATTATACTTAAAAATATATTAAAATAAAAAAACATTATTTTTAACCATAATAATATTTCACAATATTACCGTTTTTTTTTTCTGTATTTTTGATCAAGTAAATGCAGCCTTGAGCATAAGAGAGTTTAAAAAAACATTAAAAATCTTACTGATCACAAACGTTGGAATGACAGTGTATATATACTATATATTGACACTTGACATGTTTACTAACTTTTAGGCAGAATTGGTGTTTACTTTTAGGCACTATTTGGATAGTAGAATTTACAAATAAAATCATAATTTAGGTTTTTAACTAAATGGTTAAAAACTAACATGCAAAAACCACTACTATATAAAACAAGCATTTGTATGACTGAACTTTTTACTTGAAACATTATAGGTACTGAGTGACCGTCTTTGTGACAACCTGCCCCGGTCCTATATCCTGTGTTTGTTTGATTTTCCGTATTCTTCCTGCTAGGAGCAATGTGGGAGCTACACTTTTATCCCCTACATGGTGTCACCGCAAGGTAAAGTATTTGCCTCTGATGCCACACTGATGAGGGGCATCAAAGATTTCCTTCATTCCAGCTTTAAAATTGAATCCCTGCTGACCCCTCTGGTGGATCGACTGGTCAAGTTGCTGGAAAGTGTTCACATTCATTCTAGGTAGGAACGTGATGTGTTTTTGTGCATTTTCTTTTCCTTGAAGTCAGTTGCCGAATGTTGCTTTCACATTGTCTGAATTAACATTTAACACACTCTTGCCTCATAGCGAATACCTCCACGAGGCAATCCGCAGGGAGATCCGTCTGGCTCGAGAGCACTTCACCGGACAGGCCCTGAGTCAAGAGCTGGGCCGGATCCAGAAGCGTTTGGACTCGGTGGAGCTTCTGAGTCCAGATATTGTTATGAGCCTCCTGCTGTCTTACCGGGACATCCCAGTGAGTTAATAGAATTACATATGCACAATGCTAAACTTTCAGTTACGTGTGAATGATAGCATAGATTGCATAGTGTGCAGTTATTATGTTTCGTAAACAAATAGCCTCTTTTGCAATTGAATGCGTGTTTGTGGCATCATTTCTTTGTGTGAATGTTTTGATTGTTGCTGCGATACAAACCTGAATCTGTTTAATCATTAATAAGATCTAGAAATGAGATCTCGCCCTCCTTGACATAATAAAACTTTTAGTAAACATTAAGTTATTGCTTTCTGTTCTTTAAGATTTTCACGCTGTGCTCATTAATTTGATTATATGAAAATCCTTGTCTACCTTGAGGAATAAGCAAGACTGTTCAACAATGGTTGTGAAATATTAGAGGTGCCAGCCAAATGTGTGAATAATTTATTGAAATTTAACTCTCTTTCTCCATGTGATTCAAGGACTACGACGCCATCATAAATCTGGTGGAGACACTGAATAATTTGCCCATGTGCATGGTGACAGCACATCAGAACATCAAGTTTCAGTATATATTTGCATTGAACAGGTACACTTTTTTCAAATATGTATTGGAGACAACATTAGTATTGTTCCCTGCAAAACATTTTGAAATGTGTTTAAAGGAGGAATAACGCTGGCGATCGTGCCAGGGCTTTAAAGCTCATTTTACCCATCGTGGAATCGGGGGGCACGGTGGCCTCGGATGTGTACTGCCTGTGCGGGCGCATATACAAGGACATGTTTCTCAGTTCAGGCTTCAAAGACACAAACAGCAGAGATCAAGCAAGTTACTGGTGAGTCATTACAAATTATTCTCCAGATTGTTGAGCTTTATGTTTATTGCACACATTTATAAACGTCCACTTCACTGTATAGTGCTGTAGTAGCACAGCATCTGATCTGAAATAATGCAAATAAAAGATAATGATCCGATGGTTTGCACGCGCTTCCAAAACTGGTCAGTATTTTTGTCTTGCTATGCAAATAACCTTAAAACAAGATACGTTTATTAAAAAACTAAACTGCATAAGATATTAAGACTTGTTGTCAAAGATTGTTGTTTCCTCTTTTCAAATAATTAATTAATTTTTAAATAATAAAAGAAAAAAAGATGTTTTTGGCATACCTCACTTAATTTTGTAGATTTAAGCTTTAAACAAGAAAAAAACACACAAACTAAAATGTAACAAATATTTTCACAATGGGGAAAGATAATAAAATTTTAATAAAAAATATATTTAAAAAATATATATATAAACCTGACAAAATTTTGTAAAATTATGCTTCAGACAAACAAACAAACATTTCCACAGTGGGGTAAGAAAATAAAAATGTAAAAGTAAAAATATATATATTTTTTATTTTTTTTATTTATCTAGTGGTTTGCACTTGCTTCCAAAAACTGGTCATGTGCAAATAACCTTAAAACAAGATACATTTATTAAAAAAACTAAATTGCATAAGATATTAAGACTTGTTGTCAGGAAAGCTATATTTTTCAAATACTTAATTTATTTTTTAAATAATAATTTTTTTCTGGTTTTATGCATAAAAACCAGAATTTTTTTTTTGTAGATTTATGCTCAAAAATATTTCCACAATGGGGTAAGAAAATAAAAGAATAATAATAAAAGATAAAACATTTTTTATTTTTTTTAAATATAAATCTTAGTAAATTTTGTAGATTTATGCATCAAACAAACAAACAACAAATAACATTTCTACAATGGGTTAAGGAGAAAAAAAAAAATTAAAAAATTAAATTTGTCTGGTTCAAATTATGTTTAAATATTTTCTTTTACTAAAAAGAAGTTTTAATAAAATTGTAATAACTTATAAAATCTTTATTTTTAAAAAGTTAATATTTAAAAAAAATAAAAATTTTTACTAATTAAAAACTAAAAGTGAGTTTCTAACTTAAGTTTGTGGTAATGCTAATTTCTCTAATATTCCTTTTTCAGCAATGTGATGTGTTATGTTTGTCCTGCAGGTATGGCAAGGCCTTTGAGATTGAACCGTCTTTGCACTCCGGAATCAATAACGTTGTGCTCCTGATAGCTGCTGGCCATGAATTCGACACTTCTATTGAACTGCGGAAAATCGGTGTGTTTGTGTGTCCCGCATTTAGCTTCCCTGCTCTGGTTGTGAGCACTTTAAACAGTGGGATGGGTCATGATTTGCTCTACATATCATGTACAGTAGTGCTTTGTTAGCTATTGCATGGATTTTTTTGTATAGCAGGCTACTGTATAGAAACGGATATTTAGTGGCCTACTTGTATAATCCAGATGCTTTGGGCATTGAACATGAATGCATGATGACACATTGTATGTGTAGATATGTGTTATATGTGTGAGAAACTAACAGTTTGAGGTGGTTAAACAGGTGTTGCCTTGTTTTTACACTTTACATGCATGTCTCCTGCATTTTCATATGTGAAATGCCTATACTGAGGCAGATAGAGGTTTAATTTATTATTGAGTCATGGTGTTTTTTTGTCTTTGTGTGTTGTGCAGGTGTCACACTCAGTAGCCTGCTGGGCAGGAAAGGCAGTCTAGAGAAAATGCAAGACTACTGGGATGTGGGTTTTTATCTGGGGGCGGGAATCTTGGCAAATGAGCACAAGAAAGTCATAGAAGCTTCCGAGAAACTCTACAGGCTCAATGCGCCAATGTGGTGAGTAAAGGATGTGAATAATTATCCATGTTTATTTTGGTTTGTTAAAGTATTTAAAACAGCTTTGGTTTCATGTTTAAATTAAAGTTATTCCCATTAATGAAAGTTATTAAAATGATTTTCCTTAGTTAAAAAAATGCAATTTGTTTAATTTTTAAAAATTATTTTGTACTAATTACAAATTTCAAAATTAATTTTGAACTTTTTTTAAAACCCTAAGTTTCATTTTAAAAAGTGCTAACCCTTGTGCATGGAAAGACTAGGCCTGTCAATTTATTACTTCTTTTTAAATGTAATTTATTAAACAGTATACATTTTAAATAATCAATAAATTGTGTGAGATATTTAATATACACTACCAGTCAAATGTTTTTGAACAGTAAGATTTTTTTGTTTTTTAAAGAAATCTCTTCTTCACACCAAGCCTGCATGTATTTGATCTAAAATACATCAAAAATGTGAAATATTTTTACTATTTTAAATAACTGTTTTCTATTTGAATATATTTTAAAATGTAATTTATTCCTGTGATTTCAAAACTGAATTTTTAGCATCATTACTCCAGTCACATGATCCTTCAAAAATCATTCTAATATTCTGATTTGCTGCTTAAAAAGGATTTATTGATTTCTGAAGGATCATGTGACAGTAATGATTCTGAAAATTTAGATTTGATCACAGAAATAAATTACATTTATAAAATGTATTCAAATAGAAAACGGTTATTTTAAATAGTAAAAATATTTCAGAATTTTACTGTTTTTGCTGTACTTTGGATCAAATAAATGCAGGCTTGGTGAGCAGAAGAGACTTTAAAAACATTAAAAATCTTACTGTTCAAAAACGTTTGACTGGTAGTGTAAATGAATATCATTTAATATAATTAAGAAATTAAATATAATTGAAAAGGAATCAGATTACTGACAGATAAATGCATTAAGGCACATTTACTGTAGTAGCAAACATTAAGATTTAAATTGGTCATGAATTGCGTTATCACATTATATTTAAGCAAGGTGACTTCTCCTTCAAAACAGGTATGTTGCATCCATCATGGAGACGTATATACTGTACAAGCAGTTTGCCAAACCTCGAGAGGTCAGTCATCCTAAACAGGAAACTGTGGACTTTTGGATGGAGTTAATGGTGCAGGCATGCAAACCTACCGTTTCCACAGCTCGCTGCCCGGTGAGACTTTTTCTGTCCCACAAGACAACTTGTTTCAGTTAGCTTCAACAACAATTAAAGAAAAGGCCAAAAAAGGTGGAGAACATAAACAAACCCAAATTATATATCTTTTTAGGTTCTCATTCTGGAGCCTACAAAAATCTTCCAACCTAGTATAATAAGCGTAAATGAGGAAGATGACAGCCGTGCGGTTCAGCTGAGACACGTCACTCCACTAGAGGTAAACACCCTTGGCTCTTGATGCATTTCACACATGGCTTTTGTGCAGGCTGCAGTATGTTGTCACGCAGTTTCCAGGTTATTAAATAATTTATGTAATAGATAGGCATCATTTAACTTGACTGAGGGCGGTATGAGTGACCTGGAGCTTCAGGCTGTAATATTCAACATTTGTGTATATGTCTGTGAGAGTGTAATGTGCTTTATTTGGCTTTCCCAGAAAGGTCTTCATGAGTGGACTTTCCCAGCATCTGCGATCCGTGGAGTAAGGTACTGTGCACTTATGGGAATACTGTCATTTCTTTTTTTTTTTTTTTTCTCTGTTTTCCATTTCACTTGCAGCGGTTTGTAGTCCCAATAGAGCTGCTCTGTTTTTGGCCACAGCCCAGCGACTTTCTCTGAATAGGTCTTTTTTTTTAAACTTCCTCACTTAATGCTTAGTCTAGTTGACGCCTGTTATCCTCTTTCCAGCTTTTAAGCTCTACTGTAGATCAGTGTCTCTTCTGTTCTTTTTCTTTCTGTGTTTGTTCTTATTTCCAGCCCTTAGGGCAGTGAACATCTTGTGTAGCGCTCAAGTTGCAAAACAAATGACACTGGATGTTAATATTGAAGATCAGATTGACCCCTAGTTAAAAATAATTTCAGTTTTGGGTAAAATAGTCTCCTTGAGGGATTTGTATTCCTGGTAGAATTAAGAACATGATTCCTTTTTCTTATCATGCTTCTGATAAATATTAGTTACATGAAATATGTCTGGGTTTTCTGTAATGTGTTGCATTTGTTATTAAAGGAGTAGTTTATTTCCAGAACAAAAATTTACAGATAATGCACTCACTCCCTTGTCATCCAAGATGTTCATGTCTTTCTTTCTTCAGCTGTAAAGAAATTATGTTTTTTGAGGAAAACATTTCAGGATTTCTGTCCATATAGTGGACTTCAATGGTGCCCCTGAGTTTGCACTTTCAAAATGCAGCTTTAAATGCAGCTTTAAATGGCTCTAAATGATCTCAGCCGAGGAAAAAGGGTCTTGTCTAGCAAAACGATTGGTTGTTTTTTTGAAAAATGTACAATTTATATTCTTTTTAACCCTAAATGCTCTTCTTGTCTCTGCGTATACTGTCAAAAAACTCCCATCTCATTTTCTTCTCCAACTTCAAAAACGTCCTACATTGCTGTTTTACATTTTTTTGTAAAGGGTGATTGATCTTGTTGGTACATTCACTTTGTAAACATTGGGTCGGTACTTCTGCAGCAATGTAGGACGATTCACGCAGACGAGCATTTGAGGTTAAAAAGAAAATAACAGATCATTTTGCTAGATAAGACCCTTATTCCTCAGCAGGGATTATTTACAGCCCTTTGAAGCTGCTTTGAAACTGTATTTTGGAAGTTCAAACTCGGGGGCACCATAGAAGTCCACTATATGGAGAAAAATCCTGAAATGTTTTCCTTAAAAAACATAATTTCTTTATGACTGAAGAAAGAAAGACATGAACAAAATTCACTGTTTAAGTATTAAGTGTGTGTATGTTATGTTATAGAGCAAAAGTACTGTGCACCAAATAGTTTGTTCTTAGGGGTGCTCCGACTGATCGGCTACCGATCACTATCGGCCAATAATCGCTTGGATGTTTGATCGGCGGTCTCTAAAAAGGCCGATCTCATAAACCGATCTAAAACTGATTACGCGCCTGCCGTGAAAGGTTTGGTACGACATGCAACGGCACCGTCTCAGGCGCTTTTCGGCGCGGGTAAAACAATTAGTAATGCTGAAGGTGAGGTACAATTCATATTTCTTCATTAAATAACTTATAAAGTAATTTGAAAAATTATGTGAGCTGTAATTTCACAAACAGGGCGAGTGAATGACCGCGCGCTCTCTCTCTTTCACACAAAAGTGCGCAAATGGCTTCCAATCACCACATGGCTGCACAGTTGGCAAAGGAATTGTTACTTGCACAATAGAATCAGTGTCGCATCATCGCTAAAGTTTGTAAACTGCTTTTCTTTTTAATTCTTTCCAGTGTTTAACCATTCAGCGCTCGCGCGCTCTCCTGGAGACTGGGCGCTCATGCACACTTGAAGCGTAAACACATAACGCCACGTTCACATACCTCCGTTTGCAGTGCGTATTTTTCCCGTTCTCATGCTAACGGATTAAAGCGTTCAAGCTGCACACGGTTGCAGTCTAGTAGTGCGTTCCAGGAGCGGTGTATCTGCAGCAGTGTACAGATCGTTTCGGCACGGAGTCTGTGCCGCGCGCGCAGAATTAAAGTGACAGCGCATTGTTTGCGGTAAACATGCTGAAAAGGTATTTTCAATAACAATGTTTGGATCTGAAATCAAAATAATGGATAAATATGTTTGTGGAAATAGATTTGTGATGTGTGCAAGCTATTGTGCAATAAATGCACAATTCTAAAAAAAAATATATATATATATATATATATATATCTTCTATATATGTATTTTAAGTCTCCTCTCCGCCCCTCAAATTAAAAAAACTCCCCTCTCTCTCAAAACAGAACAAAACAAAAACAAAAACACCAGGCCCTGAATAAGTGTCTAAAAAAAAAAAGATCGGTATCGGTGATCGGATCGGCAGATACAGCTTCCTGTGATCGGCAATCGGTGATCGGCCTCAAAAATCCTGATCGGAGCACCTCTGTTTGTTTTACTTATAAATCTAAAAACAGCCCACAGATCTTTTACGTTTTAGAGCTACAAACTGAATTGCTCTATTTTGTTCTATTTCAAATACTGTAAAGAGGCTTGACCCCATTATCTTTGTTTTATTTTTCATCTTGTGATTGAGAATCTGTTATTCCACTCTTGCAGCATCTCCAAGTTTGACGAGCGCAGCTGCTTCTTGTATGTCCTGTACAATTCCGATGATTTCCAGTTGTACTTTCCCAGCAATCTTCATTGTAAAGGGTGAGCTCCTCCCATCGGCACATTGCTTAAACACACTGCCAAGGACAACATTAAGGAAGAGCTCCAATGTCATGATTGTTTTGACAGAGAATGAACTGTTCAAAGATTATGTTCTGTGAATTAGTTTTAAGAATAATCTGATATTTTAGTAGGTGCTCAAGGCTATGCACTCAGCCTTTAGAATACATGCCGTATTACTTTCCGTTCAGGTTCAGGAAGTCACATTTGACCTAATTTTATGAACTTGTCATTCTTCCGCTGAAATAAGCATTAAGCAATTATGTAGTGGGGAAATGATTCAGTGTAATTGCGTTTGAACAACATCATAAGAAAATATTTGTCACAGTTGACAGGAATTTTTCCATTGAACATATTCTGTTTGTGTGTTGCTTATCAGGTTCTGTGATTTGGTGAACTCTCTATTGCATCACACAGAAAGTCCCGTTGACGATTCCAGTCCAATCAGGGGAGGGGAAGGAGATTTAGAGGTAAGAGAAATCACCATGAATATCATATAACCTTTCATTGTTTGTGTAGGCTTGTAACCATGCTCAGCATGAGTGAAAATGTGCACTTGGTTGATTAAGCAGTTATTTCTATCTAATCCGTGATATACAACCCTTAAAATGACTTCCGCTATTGTAGACTCATGGTAGAATTAGATGATATTATTGAGTTGAGTTTAGTTTTGATGACCCAATTAGGTGAATCATTTCTCATGGCTTGGACTGTGCCAGTCAGTAGTGTAGTGACACTACATGTCCTGGCACTATTCTCTTTTAGAGCTGATTTACAGCACAGTCTTCATAGCTGACTTTGCGTAATTGATTCTGCTATTTTCCTGTTCATTAATGTGAAGCTGTACTGTATCTGCATAGTCTGTATCTGCAAAATAGAGCAGAATCATGCAATAGTGTTATAGTCAGACAATGTAAGTCACTTCTTGTTTATTAAACTGTTGTATTAAATCAATATCTCATTTACAAACTCCTTTAAAAATCATTTAAAGCTGTCACTCTTAGTTCACTCTTAGAATCTTAGTTCATTGCAATCTCACAAAGGTCCATTATAATCAACAAAGCTCTCTGAACTGCACAATCAGTCTCTTATGTAAACTCTGTCCACATTGTTTATGAAAGAATTTGTAAGATATGTATGTGATACATTACTCAACGTTGCAAAACCGTAGAAACCTTTGAAGCTCTCCTCAGCGGAAACACAAATATGCTGATCGGGTCATTCGCACTGGTTCTCCTAAATATTTTTTCATAGTCGCACGCAGTAGTTTTCAGTCACAGTAGTTATTAGCAAACTCAGTTTTGCTGTTTTTGTTTTTTTATTTTTTTTAACAAGCATTAGGCATACAGTTTTAACTAAAATTTTTGCTTCATCTTTAATCATTGCGTACTTAAATGTCAAATATTTTTTAAAACATACATTACCAATCAGAAGTTTGAAGCTAATGATTTTTTTTTTTTGTTTAAATGTTTTTTTTTTTTAAGTCTCTTAGGATCACAAAGTCTAAATTTATATGATGAAAAATGCAGTAAAAACAGCAATATTATGAAATTTTATATAAGGGATCATGTACATCCAGCCGGTTGTTATTGCAGAATAAAGCCTGATAGACGTATCAGTTGTTGTGTAAGACTGAAGGGCTTTATTTTGCAATAACAACCAGCTGGATGTTCAATATCCCACTTATTACACCGCTACTTGCCACCAAACTAAATAAGTTGAAATATTGATTTGAGTTGAAATATTTGAACGCAAAGCTTCTGGGAAGAAAGCAGTTGCTAGCAAGTGTTAAATTCAAGCTAGATGGCATTTCACTGCATGAAAAATTATGGCGATAATTTTTTACAATTTATTATGGCGTTGATTTAAGCTGAAATAGTTTTAAAATCTTTCCAGTTTGTTGGTTATCTTACAATCCATTACGATCATTGCAAAATGGCAGTAGCTGCGTTTGTATGAAACAAGAGAGCGTGTCTGCGAGACGAGGGTACGTAATTAAATAATTGTACACAGAATATTGAGTTGAGTTTTAATATTTTATTAGCCAAAAGCAAAGCTTCCATGATGAAAAAAATGTTCTTAGCTAACGAATAGCACCAGCTACAGTTACCTGGATGAGCTTGTATGAGATTTTTGGTATGAGTTTTTACCTGTTGTTATCAGGGAATAACATAGCTCGGAATGTGATGACTGACCAATCAGAATTGAGTATTCCGTGTAGCGGTTTCTGTTTTATATTTTGATATTTTTAAAAATGTAATTTATTCCTGTGATTGTATTACTCCAGTCTGCGTTGTTGTATGATCCTTCAGAAATCATTCTAATATGCTGATTTGATGCTCAAGAAACATTTCTTGAACATTTCATGTTGAAGACAGCTGTGCTGAAACAGTAATACATTTTTAATGATTGTTTGATGAATAGAACAGTATTTATATGAAACAGAAATCTTTTGTAGCATTAGAAATGTCTTTGGTGTCAGTTGATCAGTGTAATGTGTCCTTGATGAATAAAAGTAACAATTTTTTTTTTAAAAAAAATCTTTCAGTATCTTTATGAGAGGAATGAGAATGGAGACAAGGTGGTGCTGGGTAAAGGAACCTATGGAGTGGTGTACGCTGGACGGGACCTTAGCAATCAAGTGCGCATTGCAATCAAAGAAATCCCAGAGAAGGACAGCACGTATGAACTTGTTTTTCCATTGCTTTAATTTTTCCAGTGAAATGCAGCTTTAGAATATGTTTCTTATCATTTTAGCTGCAGGTTTGTTTAATTCAATGGATTGGTTCACTTCTAAAATAAATATTTCCTTATAATTTACTTTCCCCCTTGTCATCCAAGATGTTCATGTCTTTCTTCCAGAATTTTTCTCCATATAGTGAATTTCAATGAGGATCAACTAGTTGAAGGTTCAAATTGCAATTTCAAGGCAGCTTCAACGGGCTCTTATATAGCAAAATGATCTGTCATCTGTCACAAAAATAATCATTTATATAGTTTTTGACCACAAATGCTCATCTTGCACTAGCTCTGCGATACGCAATGCATGAAGACACGCATGCGCAATCACATTGGAAAGGTCACGTGTGGTAAGTTGGTACTTTGGTTCAAAAAGGTAGGGTAGGGTGAAAAACACTCTCATTTTCTCCTCCAACTTCAAAATCATCCAACATCATTGTTTTACCTTTTTTTGTAAAGGCCATTTGACTTTCTTTGCACGTTCGCTTTGTAAACACTGGATCGATGCTTCCAACATTGTGTAATGTATGAGGTCAGGCTAGTGCAAGACAAGCATTTGTGGTTAAAAAGTATATACATTTTTTTTGTTTTAAGAAAATGACAGATAGTTTCCTTAGATATAAACCTTATTCCTCAGCTGGGATCGTGTAGAGCCCTTTGAAGCTACACTGGAACTGCAGTTTGGACCTGTTCGGTTTTGCTACCCAAAATTACTATAAAAATTATAAAATGTTAATAAAAAGTATTAATAATTTTATATATTAAACAGTGAACATATTAATAAATTATATAAAAAATAGTAAAATTATGTACAGTGGCATGTGAAAGTTTGGGAACCCCTTGCAGAATCTGTGAAAATGTGAATAATGTTAACAAAATAAGAGAGATCACACAAAATGCATGTTATTTTTTTTATTTAGTACTGTCCTGAGTAAGATATTTTACATAAAAGATGTTTACATATAGCTGAAATTATTCAAATAATTCCCTTCTAAACTCAAAAATGAGTTTAATGACTATTAAAAAAAGGTTCAAACATTCACTAATGCTCCAGAAGGAAACACGATGCAGGGAGTGGGAGAGGGCGGGGAGTGAAAACATTTTGAATTTAAAGGTCAGCGTAAATTGTACTTAATTTGTCTTCCGGTAAACATGCAAGTATCTTCTGTTTTTTTCCGGTACTAAATTGAAAAAAAAATTATATTCAACAAAATAAGAAAAAGTTCAAAAGTTCAAAAGTCCCCGTTCTTAATGAATCGTGTTTCCTTCTGGAGCATCAGCGAATGTTTGACCCTTTTTTAATAGCTGTGTTTGATACCCTCAGTTGTCCTCAGTGTGAAAAGATGGATCTCAAAATCATACAGTCACTGCTAAAAACAGTTCACATATGCAAAAGATGCTGGAAAACTGAAGAATCTGCAAGACCTGGAGGATTTTTCTGAAGAACAGTGCTCAGTTTAACTGTTCAGAACAAACAAAGGACTCATGATCAACCATAAAAACAAAAAAAGTAGTTGTAGATCATCCAGGTAACCACACACAGTATTAAAAACCAAGGTTTCACAAACTTTTGAAAGGGGTTATTTTAATAATTTCAGCTTTATATATGTAAACCTCTTTTATGTAAAATATCTTACTCAGGACAGTACAAAATAAATAATAACATGCATTTTGTATGACCCCTCTTATTTTGTTGAAATTATTTACAGATTCTGTAAGGGGTTCTCAAATGTTTGCATGCCACTGTATAATATGACCTTTATATTTAATCTTAAATGAAAGATTTAGGTAATTTCTGAACTGCGTGTATACATTTTTGATCTGCTTCGGTAGAAATCCAGCGCTTGTTTGTTGACCTCTGTCCATGTTCAAAGGTCCTGACAGTCCAGTGATGTTTGTGATATTTGCAGGACTAATGCTTGTTTAAACTGTTCTCACATGGAGAGTTAGCAGATGTAGACCTCTCCATGTGATCCAAGTCTTGTGGTTAACTGTTTACTACCAAATATGCCCATACAACCCTTATGAATGTGGTCTGAACTGCATAGCTTGGATAATCATAGTATTTACTTTTTGTCTTTTGTCTCTTGTTCTGGGTCTTAGCTACTCCCAGCCGCTCCATGAGGAGATTGCCTTGCACAAGAGGCTGAAGCACAGGAATATCGTACAGTATTTGGGATCAGTCAGTGAGGATGGCTTCATCAAGATCTTCATGGAGGAGGTTCCTGGAGGTGTGGCTTGCTTTGTTCATTGTTCTTATAAGTCTTTGACTTATAAATTTCCCTTTTTGATGACACGGGGAAATGTTGATTTTTGCAAAGTCAGTTGAGAAATCCTAAGGTTCTAAGAAAGGGTGTGTTGTGTGTAATGTTCATGTGTGGGAAGATCTCTAGCTTAGAGTGCAATTGAAATGTACTATACTGAACAGCACAGACCAGTTCAGAGAATTCACCTGAAGAGCTATTTATGGGTCAGTGACGTAACAACTACTATATGATGGATATAAATAGAATATCCTGAGTCAAGAAGAAATATTTAAAACCACTTTTATTTCTAGTATATATAGTGTATATAATTATATCATTTTTAAAATATAATTATTTATATAATTTATTCCTGTGATCCCAACATTTTTAAGAGCCACTTTTCTGGTCTTCAATGTCATGTGATTCTTCAGAAATTATTCCAATATTCCAATATTATTCCAGTTTTTTTTATTTATTTTTTTTCCCTATGAATAGAAAAATCAAAAGAACATTTATTTGATTTTTGAACATTTATTTATTTATTTTTTTCATGTTATAAATGTTTTTGCTGGCCCTTTTTAATTAGTTTAACGTGTCCTGTTGAATAAAACTGAAAAAATGTCATTTTAAGTAATTAAACCTTAGATTGTTGAAAATAGAGCATTGTTTTAAATAAACATAAATACAAAGAGTATACTTCCAGTCAAAAATTTATGAACAGTTTTTAATGTTTTTTTTTAAAAAAGTCTTTTCTGCTCACCAAGTCTGCATTTATTTGATCCAAAGTACAGCATAAACAGCAAACTTCTTAAATATTTTTGTACTATTTGAAATAACGGTTTTCCATTGGAATATATTTTAAATTATAATTTATTTCTGTGATCAAAGCTGAATTTTCAGCATCATTATTACAGTCTTTACTGTCACATGATCCTTTAGAGATCATTATGATATGCTGATTCGCTGTTCAAGAAACATTTATTATTATTGTTATTATTATTATCAATATTTAAAACGGTTGAGTACATTTATTTTCAGGATTTGAATAGAAAAATCCAAAGATCAGCATTTATCTGAAATAAAAACTTAGGAAAGAAATTGTAGAATATTATAATATTATTAATATTTTTATTTAGCAAGAATGCTTTAAATTGTTCAAAAGTGATGATAAAGACATTTGTAATGTTACAAAAGATTTCTATTTAAGATAAATGCGGTTCTTTTGAACTTTCTATTCATTAAACATTAATAATAATAATAATAATAATAATAATAATATGTTTTTGAGCTGCAAATCAGAATATTAAAATGATTTCACAGGATCATGCGACTGGGGTAATGATGCTAAAAATTCAGCTTTAAAATCACAGGAATAAATTACATTTTAAAATATATTCGAATAGAAAGCAGTAATTTTAAATAGTAAAAATATTTCAAAATATTACTGTTTTTGCTGTACTTTGGATCAAATAAATGCAGGCTTAGTGAGCAAAAGAGACTTATTAAAAAAAAAAGATCTATCATCTATTTATTCTGTTCATCATGTTCATTCTTAAATTATTTTACTGACATTTTATATTTATTTATGTTCATGTAGATACACAGTGTATTAAAATGTTCACTTGTTTTTTCTTCCTTCACAGGAAGTTTGTCCTCTCTCTTACGGTCAAAGTGGGGTCCTCTTAAAGATAATGAGGCGACCATTGTCTTCTACACCAAGCAGATTCTGGAAGGGCTGAAATATCTCCATGATAATCAGATCGTCCATAGAGATATTAAGGTGTGAATCTATCACAGTGCTGTTAGAAAATTTCATCTGCAATTGTTTTCATCACATGCCATTACTTTTCATCTCACCAGGGTGATAATGTTTTGATAAATACATACAGCGGATTGCTGAAGATCTCAGATTTTGGCACCTCTAAGAGACTAGCAGGAATCAATCCATGCACAGAGACTTTCACAGGTGAGTCTCCTAACACATACTTCTCACATTACATTATGTACTCTTGCGTGTTTGCTTTTCAAACTCCTCCTAATTCATTCGACCACAGGCACTCTGCAGTACATGGCTCCAGAGATTATCGACCAAGGCCCTCGTGGCTACGGCAAACCGGCTGATATTTGGTCTTTGGGTTGCACCATCATAGAAATGGCTACAGGGAAGCCGCCCTTTCACGAGCTGGGAAGTCCTCAAGCGGCCATGTTTAAGGTATCTAAGTGTTATTTTAAGCTGATGGTTATATAAGCGTGTTAAATTAACTGTGAAGTTTATTTACATTCCACTCTCACATTCCCAATTGTTTTCATGCTCATTGCATATTTCTTACAGTTATAGTTAGACCAAGAATATACTAGTATGCAAGAGGAAGACAGTTTACGCTATGTCTGCTATAGCACCCATTATGGAAAAGACTGAAGCTGCTGTTATGAATTCCTTTCTGGCACATTTTTGTAGCTAGATGTGTTTGTGTTTGCATACTTGCTATAGTTTCAGGTCTAGATGTGAATATCTCTTACAAGGAATCCCGACAAGTTTACTGAGTAACCGTCCCTCTGCAGGTGGGCATGTTTAAGATCCACCCCACGGTGCCCGAGTGCATGTCGGAGGAGGCTAAAGGCTTCATCATGTGCTGCTTTGAGCCCAACCCAGACAAGAGAGCCACCGCTTCGGAGCTCCTGAAGAACGGCTTTCTGAAGGGCAGTCCCAGGAAGAGGACAAAGCCTCAGTCCGACAACACTCTGAAAGAACCTGCTGGTGAGCAAGTAGAACCACGTCTATAAAACCTTTAAAACCAACAGCTTTAAATGGGTGTTTCTTCAGCTCCACTTTTGGCATAGTGGAATATTTTTTTTATAATTTAGTTATTTATTTACTTTTTTTATTATTATTATTAAAAATAATATTATTATTTAGTTTTAGTTATTTATTTCTAATTAAATATTTTATTTGATTATTTTACAAATTACATGATTTTAAAAAATTTATAATTTATAATTTAATTTAAATGTTATTTAATTACTCATTTTTTATTTATAATCAAATTATTTAGTTATTTTAATTTATTTTAATTTATTTATTTATTTACTTTTATAGAAAATATTTGTTATTTATATTTAAATTACGTAATTATTTTATAATTACATAATTTAAAAAATAATTTTATAACATTTTCATAATTTCATTATTTATTTACTTATTTTTTATTAAAAATAATATGATTTATTTAGTTATTTAGAATTAAATTACTTAACAATTTTATAATTGCATGTTTTTTAAATAATTGTAAGATATTTTATAATTAAATTATTATTATTATTGAATTAAAATATTTGTTTAGTTATTTAGTCAATAAATTATTTTTTTATGGTATTAATGATAAATTGAATTACATGATTTTTTAAAAAAATAATTTTATAGTGTTTTCATGGTTTATTTAGCAACTTATTTATAATTTAATTATTTTAAAATTACATGATTTTCAAAGAAAATTTTATAATATTTTAAATTATTTATTTAGTATTTTTTGATTTACAATAATATAATATATTTAGTTATTTATAATTAAATTACTTAATTATTTTATAATTACATGTTTTTTTTAATAATTCTAAATTATTTTATTTTATTTATAATATTTATTTAGTTATTTATTTATAATAAATTACTGAATTATTTTGTAATTGCATTAATTTTTTAGTAATTTTATAATCCTTTTAGAATTTAATTAAATTACTTAATGATTTTGTAATTGCATGATTTTTGTAATTTTATAATATTTATAAAATATTATAAAATATAATTTACTTGTTTAATTAAAAAATACTTATTTACTTATAATTAAATTCAAATGTAATTATTTATTCATTATGTAACTATTTTATAATTACATGATTTTTAAAAATAATTTTCATATTTTAACAATTTAATTATATATATATATATATATATATATATATATATATATAATTCAAATAATATTTTTGCTATTTATTAATAATTAAGTTTCTGAATTATTTTATAATTACACAATTTTTTTTTTACATAATTTTTATAATATTTTAATTTCATTATTATAACTCCTTAAAAAAGCACAACAAATTCCTTGTGTGTTTGCACACACTTGGCTCTGAAGCTGAAGAAATACCTAGTTATGATTAATGACTTGTACATAATTGGATTGGATATTTCATTTTGAGTTTATTTGGGCGTTATGTTGTAGGAGACTTTCACAGGAGCATGTCTGTACCCATTGTGTTGCGTGTGGAGAACGCAGATGCTGAACACAATGAATTGTCCTCTTCTTTTGATGTGAGAAGAACCACCTCTGCCTTCAGAGGAAATGACATGGCTGAAAGTCCACCCATCTCCAGTGGCTTTTTGACGTGAGTTCCCAAATTCCGGAAATTGTATATTATGAAACATACTTCCAGCACATAGTTTATTTGCCTTTATGCTGTATGAATTTTCTGCTGACAGAGTGCCAGATGAGCCTCAAGCAGACATGACCACAAGCCCAGCGGGTTCTGGAGAAAATCTAGGTCTGTTCATGCTGAGAAAGGACAGCGAACGGAGGGATACACTGCATAGGATACTTACCGAGTACATAGGCCACGTAGTTCAAAACATTCAGGAAACACTGCCGCAGGTACATTCTCACACTACTGTGTCGCATGAGATGTTTGATGTGGAATGCTGTCACACCACCCTTTCCTAAATGCTTGAATGATTGTGAATTGAGGTGTGTGTAAAGATGAGCTTTTTGTGCTGTTTCTCAGGTGGAGGAGCCGTGCATCACCTCAGATGACATCAGCGAGCTCATTGGCTGTCTCAGAGAGAACATCCGCTCTCCAGACAAAAGGCACCTCACTAACAGCCTCCTGACTTTGCGCTCCAGCCTGCTGAACTCCTCTGTGCCTCTTAGCAGCCTGCAAGCGGTGCTCTTTAGCTTCCAGGATGCAGTATGTTCTTTGATTTTGGTTTGCCTTCATTTCAGTCAAGCCTAAATCAGACTAAGGGCTAATTAGGAACATTTGCAATTATTAAAAGGCAATATATACATACTGAGGGTTTGTTAAACTATAACCTATTTTTTAAAAAAGTAAAATAAAAAAAAAAAAAAAAAAATTTTAATTGTTAAAATTATTTTCTGTATTTCCTTTCTGCTCTCTTTCTATTTATTGATATACATTAAATATTTGTATATATTTCTTTATTGACTTTTTATAAGTTTTAAGTTTGGGATCAGTAAGAATTTTAATGTTTTTTTTAAAGAAGTCGTTTCTATTCATCAAGGCTGTTTATTTGTTTAAAAAAAGTAATATTGTGAAATAGTATTGCAATTAAAAATATCGGGTTTTTTTTTTTAATATACTTTAAAATTAGAATTTATTCCTGTGATGAAAAGCTGTTGGAATGTTGGAAACAGTTGGGCTTCTTAATTTTTTTTTTGATTTGATTTGATTTGATTTGATTTGATTTCTTATTTTATTTCTATTTTTTTAAATTTAAAAATAATAATATTCATTTAGGTATTTATTTATAATTACTTAATTATTTTATAATTACATGATTTTATTTATTTTTAAATTATTATTTATTTGTATTTGTTTCATTCATTTATAAATAGATGTTTTTTTAGATTTAGTTTTTAATTATTTTTCAATTTAATGATTTGTATTTCTTTGTATTTCATGTGATCTTCATATAGGGAAAAAAAATCAAATCCCAAAAACAACCCTGGAAAATTAACCCCAGCCCAGGACATGAAAGTGTCAAAGTTGAACATTTATTTTATTTTATTTTATTTTATGTTATTTTATTTTATTTATTTTTGTATTATTATTATTTTTTTTTTTGGAAACTAAATTTTGGAAAATATTTTCTAACAATATAAGTCTTTACTATCACTTTTTTTGTAATCAATTTAACACATGCTTGCTGAATAAAAGTATTAATTTAGTTCAAACAAAGTAAGAAAAAATTTACTGACCCCAAACTTTGAACTGTAGTGTATATTGTTACAAAAGATTTCTATTTTAAATAAATGCTGTTTTTTTTTTTTTTTTTTACATTTTTATCAAAGAATCCTGAAAAAGTATCAGAGGTTCCAAAAAATATTAAGCAGAAAAACTGTTTCCAACATTGAAAATAAATCAGCATATTAAAATGATTTCTGAAAGATCATGTGACACTGGAGACTGGAGTAATGATGCTGAAAATTCAGCTTTGCATTACAGGAATAAATTCTATTTTAAAGTTTATTAAGATCAAAATCCAGTAATTTAAATTGAAATAATATTTCACAATATTACAGTTTTTTCTGTATTTTTAATCAAATAAACAGTCTTGGTGAGCAGTAAAACACTTCTATAAAAAAAAACATAAAAAATCTTTTGAAATGCAGGGTATTGGTGTATTTGGTTATTTACTAATAAATCTTATCTTCAAAATATTCATACTGCATGTGTGACTCTTGTGTTTGTAGGTCAAGAAGGTCCTAAGGAAACAGCAGATTAAACCTCACTGGATGTTTGCATTGGACAACTTGCTGAGGCAGGCTGTACAAGATGCTATCACAGTTCTGCTCCCAGGTGCATAAAGCACACCATTTCAGTTACAACAGTGGTCCGTTATGCTTTTATTGCATCACTGAATGTTGTTACTAGCATATCTTCATTGATGTACCTCAAAATCCCTTTTCAGAGCTCAAGCTTCAGCTGCAGTCATCGTTTGAAAACGAGGAGAGTTCTCCAGAAACCGAGCAGCCCACGGAGGCTGATGATTCTCAATCAACCGTCACCCCCCTCGAGAAGATCAAAGAGGAATCGAGTATCAGTCAAAGTTCTGAAGAAGTTTATGCCAAATGCAACAATCTGCCCAGTGAACTAATCACCAGCCACTCTTCACTTGCAAAAGAGTTGTCAGAACTTCGACTCGAGTCCAGGAGGTACTGAAAACCTTTCCTCTCTCTGTTGCTCTCAAACCGTTTGAGTTTAATGCATAAAATACTTACATAATGTATACTACCATTCAAAATGTGGGGTCAGTATTTTATTTTATTTTTTTTATTTTGTTTTATTTTATTTTATTGTTTAATTTTATTATTCTTTTTTTTATTGTTTTAATATAAAATAATATATTAATTATTTAATTTTTAAAAAGTATATTTTTAAAATAATTTGTATATTTTAATAATTTAATTATTTACTTATTTTTTATTAAAAACAATATTGTTTATTTAGTCATTTATTTATATTTAAATTACTTAATTATTTTGAAATTTAAATGATTTTATTTATTTTTTAATTATTATTTATTTGTATTTATTTTCATTTATTTGTATTTATTTTATTCATTTATAAATAGGTATTTTAATTGTGTTTTGATTTATTTTTCAATTTAACTATTTCTATTTTTTTCTGGAAAAAGATAATATTTGTCTATCACTGACCAAGATAAAAGGCATTGAAGAGTTTCCCAGATAGTTCTCATGTGATCTTAATACAGAAAAAGTATATTAAAAGCCCCAAAACAATCCCTGAAAATTAACCCCAGACCATGAAAGTGTCAATGTTGAAGAAATATTTTATTTTATTTTATTTTTTTAAGTAAAAATACTTTAGTAATGATGATAATAATAACAATAATTTAATAAAAATACTTTTATTCAGCAAAGATGCATTAAATCATTAAAATTATCAAAAGTTATAGACAGTTATGATGAGATAAAAAAAAAAAGCTATATATAATTTTCTTTTTTATATATATATTATTAAATTAGCCACAAGAGGGCGATGGATGAAAACCACAGTGATTTCATGTTGCTGGGAATTGTTCACATTGTGTTCCAGATTGCTAATTCAGCTGAATGAAAAGGAGAAAGAATACCAGGAGCTTCTAAGGAATTCACTTCAAACCAAACAAAGGCACATCAGCGCCCTGGCGGTCAGGGCTGCGTCTACAGCTCCAGGTTGCTCATGTTTTTTCAACTATAACTTCTGCAGTGAACACTGTATTTAATTGTTTGCAAATGTCTTCCTCCATATGAGAGAAAGTTCTTGCTCGAGGCTATCGGAAGGTGTGGCCATGGAGCGATGTGTGTCACATTCATTCACATCCACGCCACATGCCACTGCTTGTCTTTAGTTCTGGGATGAGCTTTGAGAACACACCCTGTAATCGCTTATAATTGTTACCCAATTTCAACCAGCCCAATTTTATGCCTTACCCTCGGGGCTTGCGTTTTCACGACGTGTACTTCTATAGATATACTCCCTATTCTGGAAGTGTTTTAGAAACCGTATGTTTTGTAATGACTAGTTTTTAGTAATGGCATATGACAGTAACATTAGTAACAGTTTATGTAGCCATTGTGTGATTTGTTTATTTTTGCCACAGATAATAAACCTACACCCCATAATGCTCACAATGCTGCTATGGTGCGCTGGTTAAGAGGTGTTCCAGTGGATGACAAAACCATTGAAATAGTGAGTAAAAACAAGCTTTTGACCACAGGCTTGGTCATTTGCTAATTCATATTTCTGATCCTCGACCACAAAACCAGTCTTAAGTAGCACGGGTATGTTTGTAGCAATAGCTAACAATATATTGTATGGGTCAAAAGAATCAATTTTTCTTTTATGCCAAAAATCGTTAGGATATTAAGTAAAGATCATGTTCCATAAAGACATTTTGTACATTTCCTACTGTAAATATATCAAAACTTAATTTTTGATTAGTAACATGCACTGCTAAAAGGTGATTAAGGCAATTTTTCTCAATTTTTTGAATTTTTTTTGTTGCACCTTTCAGATTTTCAGATAGTTGTATCTCGGCCAAATATTGTCCTATCCTAAAAAACCATACGTCATTTTCAACCATACATACATCAACCATCTCCGTTTTTTACCCTTATGATTGGTTTTGTGGTCCAGGGTCACATTTATAGACTTCTAATAGTGAAAGCTGCTTGGAAACCATTTAAAAGATGTTGATTGTCTATTTTTTGATTTCTTTAAGCTTGTTTTTCATGAGTTCACCTTGGACAGCCTCCTCCATTTTGCTTGCAGAGACGATCTGCAGTACTGTGGCATTAAGTAAGTACTTTACACAGCCTGAACAAGAATAATCTGCCAGGTGTGGGAGAAACATTATAATTATAGTTAAAATGCACTATTTAAAGGTGACCTATTATGCCCCTTTTTACAATATGTAATATAAGTCTCAGGTGTCCCCAGAATATGTCTGTGAAGTTTCAGCTCAAAATACCCCACAGATCATTTATTATATAATTTTGAAAATGCCTATTTTGAGTGGAAGCAGAAACGTGTTGTTTTCGTGCATGTCTCTTTAAATGCAAATGAGCTGCTGCTCCCCGCCCCCTTTTCCAGAGCAGGGCTGTGCCTTTATAGTTCGTACCTCAGATACTCGTCCAAAAACATCTGTTTGGTTTTGATTATCATGTCTTTCATGCTGAATGGCATGTCACACAGCATGTGAGTACTAAACCAAGTTCTCTTTCATGTCTTACTGCGCTTAAACTGTCAAAAACACACAAGTTTATGTTAAAAAACTCACAGGAGTTACAAAAACAGTCGGTTATGTCTGTGAAGGTAAACAGCTGGGAAAGAAATGGCATGTTTATATTAGATCTGTGTAGCAGTAGTCTAATATACAGTAAGTAAATCAATAAATGCACTGCTCTCTTGTCTCCTCTGAGGCTGGGAATCTTAGTGGTTTTCTGTTCTCATCTGTGCAGCCAAAGACGGAACAGTTAGCATGCTTTGTTCAAACTTCTGCCATGATGTTAAAACTGGTACACTTGTCCCTTGCGAAAACAAAATGGTGGTGCCATGGGTGAAAACATGCAGATTAAAGGGGTCATCGGATGCAAAGTTCACTTTTTTCTTGTTGTTTGAACATTAATGTGTGTTGGCAGTGTATGTACAAATCTACCCTATAATGCTAAAAATCCATGCAGTGGTTTTTAATTAATCTGTAAAAATAATATCCCCTTTTTCAAATCGAGCCATTCTAAGATGCATCACACCGACAGAGGCCGCTCCCTCGATAGTTGATTGACATGAGCGCCTTACCTCAGATCAGCTGTCACAGTCCAGTAACCTCCATTGTTTCAATGCCAGAGCAGGAATGTAAGTTAGACAAGAATATCTCCGATTGAGCGATTTAGGTGTTGTGTTGCTGGATGTAATAATGAACATAGTGGTCGTCATTTACTCCCGACATCTGAGCCGCTGAAGATGCAGCAGATTACATTTGTTTGTGAAGGGAATGCACCCCCCGATCTACATAAATGCACCTCGCGCGAATCATTCATGATCCAGCTTCACTTACAGCAGAAGTGCGTATAAGGGATTTTTTATGGATCTTTGCGATCGTCTTTCCTTATAACGTGGTAATTAGAAAGTTTAGTGGCTAAATGCAGCCAAAGTAAACAGGCTTGTCACTCCACAGAGAGAAGAGAGGGGCGGGGCGAGCAGAGCTCATTTGCATTTAAAGGAACAACCCCTTAGAATGAGATGATTTTTGCAGAGCTCATTTTGGCAAGGTAAAAAGGGTGTTGTTTTACAAAACCATTGAGAATTTTTAACCAAAGTATATTACAGACTTTTCATTAAGACCCTAAAGAATCATATCAACTTGTGGAAAATGGGCATCCGATGACCCCTTTAAGGGGTGGTAATATTATAATAACATGCCTTTACTACATCACAGGGAGTGTGAAATCTGAGTGGTTAGTTTTTTCACGTGCTTTCAGAAAAAGGCTTACTGCGTTGTTCTTTTTCATGTTTACTGGGTTGAACTGTGGACCCGTTTATAGCACTTAAACAAAGAAAAAGTCAGATTTTCATGATATGTCACCTTTAATGAAAGAAATCGTATATACACTACTGTTCAAATGTTTTTTTGGATCTGTAAGATGTTTTTGAAAGCTGTCTCTTATAATTCACCAAGGCCACATTTATTTGATCTAAAATACAATAACAAAATATATATATAATTTTTTTTTTTTAAATTGAATATAACTCTTTTCTTTTTTTATGTATTAAATATGAATTTTCAGCAGAAGTGAAAAAAAATTCTTATCACAGACTTAAATGTTATTGTATAATGTGAAGTAAATCTGTGTTTTCATGCATTTGTCATTCAGAGGTGGGATGCTGTGTCGTTTGTGGGCTGCCATCTCCAAGCAGAGGAAGTCTCATCTCAGTCCAGTCCAAGAGGACAGTGAAGATACCATTTTCTAACAGACATGAAGGACTCTCTTGTCCAATTTTTTAGATGCTATGAGCTCAGTGAGTTTGCAGTTTATAGAGTCTGTGCCTTTTTTGGCACTATTATTTTATGTCTATGCCTGACACTAAAAATATATACACTACTTTTCAAATATTTGGGGTTGGCAAGATCTTTTAATGTTTTTGAAAAAAAGGCTTCTATGGATTTATTTTAGAATCCATTCCTCCAGTCTTCAGTGTCACATGATCCTTCAGAAATCATCCTAATATGTTGATTTGATGGTCAAGATAGCTTAGTCAGTGAGAACAGAATTTATTTGAAATACACATATTTTGTAACATACATCTTTACTGTCACTTTGTCAATTTAGTGTGTGTTTGCTAAATACAACTCATTAAAAAATTAAAAAAATAAATAAACTTAATGACCCCAAACATTTGAATGGTAGTGTATGATCTCAGAATAGTTAACGTGAGAACATTCAGTCTCTCTGATGTAAACTGTTAGAAAGAGATTCAGTATATTTTTTATGGATATAAAGATCTATAATGTTTGAAATATTTATGCTAACATCATCTGAAAATCATTTTATTGTGCAGGGCATTGAGTTGTGTATATACTGTACATATGTTAGGGTGCAAAAATGCTGTATTTGTATTTATGAATTGTGTGTTCTTACTAAATACTAAATATTAACTACCTTACAGAAGAAAATACAGACAACAAAACTACAAAAAAGTAAACTACAATTAAAACTAAAACTACAATTTAATAATTTATTTTAGAAATAAAGCTTTTAATTATAATGTTCAAGTGAAAGGAAACTGCTACTGGTCTACATTTCTTTCTGGTTCATTTTAAATGGTCCTATGCTGTAACAAATGAATTTTTAAAAGCACAAATATTCCAAGTCATCAGTTCATATGGGATAATAAAAGTCAAAAGTTTTTGAACAGTAATATTTTTATAGTCTATTTTTTAGTATCTTTATAAGTCTCTTCTGCTCACCAAGCCTGCATTTGATCCGAAGTACAGCAGTAACATTTTGAAATATTTTTATTTAAATTAACTATCTATCTATATCTATTTGAATATATTTTAAAATTCAGTTTATTCCTGTGATCAAAGTTAAAATGTCAGCATCATTACTCCAGTCTTTAGTGTCACATGATCCTTCAGAAATCATTCTAATATGCTGATTTTTTTGTATCATTATTATTATCAATGTTTAAAACGGTTGAGTGCATTTTGTCAGGATTCTTTGATGAATAGAAAGATCCATTTCAGCATTTATCTGAAATTAAAAGCTTTTTTAACACTATACACTATACCATTCAAAACCTTTGATTAGAAATTAATACTTTTATTTAGCGAGGATGGTTTAAATTGATCATAAGTGATGATAAAAAATTGTAATGTTACAAAAGATTTCTATTTCAGATAAATGCTGTCCTTCTGAGCTTTCTATTCATCAAAGAAACCTGAAAAAAATTCTACTCTGCTGTTTTCAACATGATAATAATATTTTTTTTTTGAGCAGTAAATCAGAATATTAGAATGATTTCTGAAGGATCATGTGACTGGAGTAATGTTGCTAAAAATTCAGCTTTGAAATGACAGGAATAAATTACATTTTAAAATATATTTAAATAGAAAACAGTTATTTTAAATAGTACAAATATTTTCAATTTTACTGAGAGATAAAATGTTAAAGCAATGATCTTATCATATAAGAAAATACAGTATACAATCACAACCAGATAGTGAAAGACTGACAACACCTGCTAAAAAAAGTCCGTCTTGCATCCACATTATTCATCTGGGCGAATATGCATTTAATTTCTCAAAATATGTTGTTTTAATTGTACATGTAAACAATACTGCAGAGGTGCAGTGTCTGAATACTTTCTGAACATGTAAACATGTAATTTTATGGACAGTCCAAGCATCAGTAACATCATTTTCCAGTGAGAAATCTCACTGATGTTATTCACATTCCTCAGAGATGTGTTTCAGTCTTTACTGGCAACACAAAGTGTGTGTCGAGTGTGTGTTTGCAAAATGGGCGGTCCTGTTTGGAATAAGTGATGCCATGCACTGAATCTAACAGTTCCAGCCACACTTCCTTGTGTTTCTGAACTGTTTATGTTGCCTTGGCAACAGCCATGACATCATCCTCTGACCTCTGCCTCCAGGTTGAGGATCAGTTTACCACAGGGAAATTTTCTCCTTTTCCCTGACGTTTGTGTGGCTGTCATCCACTTTTTTGGTGCGGTCAACCACTTCAATAATCAAGCAAGGACATGAATGGCTTAATCACCCATCATCATCATAACGGATATGAGCTAATGAATGGGATCGGCTTCACTAGTCATTCAGTGACTTATAGTTTTAATGAGCCATACCTTGCATTTTTCAGTAAATATGCACTACACAACCGGACAGATGTGAAATCACTAGGCATTACTACCTTTCAAAAGGTAATAATGTGCACCCTGTATTATACTAGGTACTATACTGGCTATGGTGGCTCATTCAGACTGCAAAACGGAGCAAAAATCAGTACAGAAGTCACGTAGTTCACTGGGAAGTAGGGTCAGAAATTAACGAGGGCTTGTGGCAAAAATGTCACCAAACTAAACAAAAATGCTTCATAAATTCAAGACAAAGGGGCAAAAATGCCCCTGCACAAACAAACAAATCGTCTGTCACGATTTAAAGTGAAATGTGAAAATGAATGAAAAGTGTCAAATCAAGGAATTAGGGGTTCAAGCGTGTAGCTCTGAAACGTTATTGTAATTATTAGAATGGTCATGGATCAACGATCTCAGCGTAAAACTAATCATGCAGACCAAACCATAAGTTGTAGAGACTTGAAACTTGGAGGGATGGTAGTACTCACATCGTCTACAATGTGACCAAGGCTCACCCCAATCAGCCTGACGGGGGCGCTAAAGCGATGAAAAGTACGAAAATGCTCATAACTCCTAAACCCTCAGTCATAGATTAAAGTGTCTTATGTCGTTGGAATCCTTGGCTCACGTTGGACAACATTTGCAACATTTTTGGATTATTTCGCATTTTTCGAAAAACCTGCATTTGCTTTTTCCTAGGTTTTTCGCCCGATTGGAACCAAACCAATGTAGAAAGATTCTCTGGAGAGTGAATATCAATAATTATCAAAAAAAGTTGAACTTTCGACTCACTGTCACAAAGGGACGCCAAAACGTTCAAAAGGGGCAGGGCCACTTTTAGTAAAATACCTGTAACTCCTGAACTGAATGAGATCTCTTTGCCAATCTCAGAATAGTTATGTCAGAGCTCAAGCTGAGGTCACAAGAAAAAAATGGCAGAGCTTGGCCACTTGGTGGCGCTATAAGAGGGAAAAAGCAAAAATGACTATAACTGAGGAACCATTTGTCCTATCAACATGAAAATCAGTGTGCCGGGTCTTGATCCAAAGTGCCACAAGTGTCTACAATGACATTTGCATATCTCAAAAAACATTGAACGACCAAGTTAGAGCACCTGTTAGACAAGGTTAACGGAGGCTGACTGGAACGAAAATCAGTGGGCCTGTTCAACTCACGGCCCCAAGGGTCTGAGAGAAATTTGAAAGGAATTGGCCACTGGGGGGCGATATCGCACTTTTCAAGGGTGTAAACAATTGTATGTCACACGTTTTTTCGCACATATGTACGATAGTCATATTAACTCCTCATTCCGGACAACTTTGCCTCTAGACCCACTGCTGTCAATCAAATCTTTGTTAAATAATTAAGATGATGTAACAAACCTACTTTTGCGAACTAGTCCTAGGCTTTTCAGTCAGTCTGGAAAAAACACTGCAGTACAATTCTGTGGACACTCTAGGTCAATAATTATCAAAAATAAAAAGCTGAAATTTACCCTATGGGAAGCTAAAACGGGGTTGTTTAAAAAAGGGGCCTGTCGAAATTTATCCAAAATCCTATAAAGCCTAAAGGAAAACTCAAAACTTCACGAAACCTGCTAAGCATGTGTGACAGGTGATGCTATACAAGCATGCAAAGTTTTAAGGGGATCGGACCTCAGCTGGCTACAACAGTCATAAACGTTAAAAAAACATCATATTTCTATGGTAGTGTGATCAGACGTGCCACTTCCTGGGGACATGCTTAGCACAGGATTTTTAAATTGCCTAAAATAACCAGGTGTTGGCTGTTTGAACCCAATTTAAAACTTTTGTCATATTGCTTTAAATCCAGTTGCAGTAAACAATGCTAGTCCAATTTCAGTTTGCCTTTTATTGATTATACATCAGTTGCTTTTTAATGACTTGGCAAGAGTAAGGACTAGGAGAGGATAGCTTGCCCTTGAAATCTGGTTGTAGTCCAGGGCTCTCCATGGCTAGTGGTGCTTTTCAGCAGGTGGAGCAGATGTCATTCCGCTTCGGCCAGAGATTGTGAGGTTAACTGGACAGGATTTGCTTCTCACGGCCATATATTTCCTCTTCCTTCCTGTTCTTTTCTTTTCTGTGTACGTTGTTGAGCTCATTCTGTCCTTTTACTGGCAAGACCTCTTTATCTCTCTCCTTGTGAAGGCTGGTGGTGCATGCAATCCATTAAATAGGAAATTCTGTACAGGGATTATGGCTTTCGGACCTTTATTCTGTTAGTGAGAGGATGTTCTTTTTCTTCAATGAGATTTTCTGCTGTTTCAAATAAAGCTGTCTTATCAATGCTCCACAGCCTCAACTTTTCTGAAATCGGCCTGTGGTCCACATTATGTGAAGAAATGTCATTTGGTGAATGGATGATAACTGTTAGATGCGCATATGACATGGAATTATGCAATGAATTCTGAATTCAGAGAGATTTTTTACTAAAGGAGAATGGAGAGAGTTATGGGGTTGGAGAAAATAATGTAAACACCTTATGAAAATGTTTTACCATCATTTGCATGTAATACTTCCAAGCTTCTTAGAATAGATTCATACAACTTTTAAAGAGAGAATGAAAAGATGGAATGAACATCTGAATGATCAGAACATCTCTGCTTGTTGGAGATGTTGGAGGAGAAAACTGCATCTCATTCTTCTCTGCAAAACTGACCAAAGTGTTTTGACAACATTCATGTCAAGTGATAGAAGAAGACAAGGGCAGATCTTCAAGTTCATCTTGGAGCTCCATCTGTCCATGTTTTATGATTATGACACCATACATTGCATTTTAGCGCTGATGTTTGTAATTCATGTTTCAGCAGCTGCTGCTCTTTTATAAATGTTGGATTTGTGAAGTTCTATGGTTGGTTCTGGAGGAAATAGAAACTTCAAAGTGAAATTTGAGGTTTGCATTTTTGCTACAGTATTTTTGTGTTGTTTGGACACAATCTTCCTTAGAGACTGACGGTCCTGTCATTCATTTTCAAACTAGAAAATAAATAATTAAATAAAATTTAAAATAAATTTAAAATAAAAACAACATTTGTCTGACTTACTGTAGCCTACACAAATATTACAATATGACAGATCATATAGGCCACATTCTTAAAAATTAACATTCTTTATTGGAATATGGTTCCACAAAGAAACTGTAGCATCCATGGAACACCACACTAAGAAAGAATGGTTATTTTAAGAGCTGTTTAATGTTGTTTACAGAACCCAAATGGTTCCATGGCATCACTGCAAAATCTTTAAATAAAAAAAATCTGTCCCCGTCAGATCCAGATAAGTTTTAATATGTTTGCAGCTCAAGCACTGACTAACTTTCAAACTAACTCTGAAATTAACTTTTCTTATTAAGGAGCAATATTTTTTCTAATCATTTTTACATTTGTAAGGGCAATCTTTATAATCACCTGACTATTATAAAAACCATATGTTGTTTTTTTTATTGTCAAATACTTAAATTTACCCAATTACGTTAATCAATATTTTAAACTGTTCTCAATATAACAATATAAAACTGTATCTAAATTATGCATGTAAAAAAACAGGAGCTCATAGGGCTGCAATATTATTACAAAATTGGAATAATGGTTATTAATATCGATATATAAAACGATTAAAAAAAAAACGCTTTTTTTGGCACGTCACATTCTGGCTTCATAGACAAACATGTTAGTCCATCATGTTAGCCAAGTCCAGCAGAAATTATGCAAAAACTCCCTTTGTAATCACTGAAACTATGAAATGAATCTTTTATTTACATCGTATCTGTACTGTGTTGTTTATGATGACGGAATTCGCGAGTGTCCCCACTCATCGACAGCTCCAGCGTTTTTAGCGCTGCTGACTAATCTACGCGCCTCTGATTGGCCAATGCATTCCTGAATTCAAAAGAAACGCGTTTGATTGGTTATAAGGCTCAACGCTGCGCAAAACAGCGTGTAAACCAATCTGATGCAGTGAGAGCGAATCTAAATGCAATTCCGCAAATTGACACTTTTCGTTCATTTTCGTATTTCATTTTAATCACCATGTTAATTTCATGTTAATTTCCTACCCTGATAAGTACCATCAGTACAGTACAGTTTTAGCTTGGCACCAACAGCTATATCTACTGCACCTGCAATGCACGAATGGTCACCGCACCTATAAAGCAGCTGCAATTAAATTCTTTTTTAAAAACACTGTCATTCAAAACGCACCAATAGGCTATATTTCAACAGTGAAGGACATTTTAAAGAGGAATTTAAGCTTTTAAACTGATCCAGTGGGGTCACAGTGGGTCATTCACCCACTCTGTCCCTTTTCATTCTCTCTTTATCTTCGCGGTAAGTACAATGTTTGTCATGGTAATGAAAGGGTCTTTGGGCAGATCTTTGGATGGTGGAGTAGGGGGTGGGGGCTACGTGAAGGTGTAGAAGGGCAAAAGAGGGGGCTGTGGTTTCTGCAGTGCAAGGTTCAATTCATTGCTTTGGAAAAGGGGTCCAGAGGTGAGGTGTGGGGGATGAACATCTTTTGCATGTTCATATTTGTGTGTGCATCAGTTACCTGTGGGTAAAAGCAATATAAGAACAGTAAGTGTTTTGCAAGAATGACTTGACTGTTACCTCATTAGACTGCTTTACCTGTCATAAGCCACATTTATGAATATTTACCTCATCATGCGTCAAAGAAAAACCCTGTGTGATAGTTGTGTTTGTCCACATTTTACACAGAACATTTCCCAACCTTATTTAAAGGAGTAGTCCACTTCCAAAACAAAGATTCACATATGTACTTTGTCATCTGTCATCATACTTTGTCATCAAAGTACACATATGTACCCTTGTCATCCAAGACGTTCATGTCTTTCTTTCTTCAGTCGTAAAGAAATTATGTTTTTTGAAGAAAACATTTCTGCATTTTTGTCCATATAATGGACTGATATGGTGCCCTGATTTTAAACTTCCAAAATGCAGTTTAAATGTGACTTCAAACGATCCCAAATGCGGTTGTAAACGATCCCAGCCGAGGAAGTAGGGTCTTATCTAGCGAAACGATCGGTTGTTTTCATTAAAAAAAATACATTTTAAATACTTTTTAATCTCAAACGCTCAACAAAATGCTTGTCAATTAATCTCGAAATGTTGAAAAACTTATTTTTTTTATATCGTATTTTCTCCCTCAACTTCAAAAATCATTTCAAAATCATCCTACATCACTGCAGAAGTACTGACACAGTCTTTGCAACGTGAACATGCAAAGAAGATCAAGCACCCTTAACAAAAAAGGTAAAACAGCGATATAGGGCGATTTCAAAGTTGAGGGAGAACATGAGATGGGAGTTTTTCGACATACCCTAACTGTCATGAACCAGGACAAAAAACAGTCCAAGCAGAGTAAGGCAAGATGAGCTTTTGGCATTAATAACAAGTATATAAGATAAGACCCTTCTTCCTCGGCTGGGATTGTTTGCATCCGCATTTGGGATTGTTTGAAACTGCATTTAAACTGCATTTTGGAAGTTCAAAATCGGGGCACCATACCAGTTCATTATATGGAAAAAAATGCTGAAATGTTTTCCTCAAAAAACATAATTTCTTTACGACTGAAGAAAGAAAGATATGAACATCAAGGGGGTGAGTAAATTATTTGTAAATTGCTGTTCTGGAGTTCTCCTTTAAATTTGCAGCACATTCACATTGTGACATTTAATATTAGTTTGCAGTACTTCACTTACAAATATCTAATGTCATGCAACATTACACTTGAACTGTGGCTGACTGGAGACAATTATTTCACACTAATGACATAGTATGCTGACTAACTAGTTTCTTGTTCTGCTACGCATTATGATCTCCAATAAACAAAGTAGCCTGATTTATTTCGCACCTCATTGTTTTATTAATGATCTGTCAACCCCATCCTGTTGCTTCCCGTATGAACTCTACAAGGCAGGATAGACGTTAGCAAAAATGTTTCAAACAATGAACAGATGAGACTGCCCAGGCTTTTTCTCAAAACGTAATTTTTAACTCTATTCTAAAGTTGGCTGATACCACATTCCTCACATAGAAACACACTTATGAAAGACTGAAGGTCTATCTCGGTGCATTCTGGGCATTCCTGTTATTGTGATTTCATTAAGGGGCCACAGATGACCCTGACCATGCAGAGATGCTGACCCTTGGGTTCTGCAAGACAATAGACAGGCTTCTCCAGGCTGACTCTATTGAACCTGAGCCTCGCCAAGCATATAAAACTTTTTAGTTTTAAGCCTAGCGTCCAAAATGGGTAGCAATGGAACAAACCGCTAGATGTCAAATAGCAATTGAACTGTATTGTTTAGATATTTGAAAGTACTTTTATCTTTATTTTTTAAGGAGGCACGAGGACAAATTTGCATTGAAATATTTCTTGTTTCCAGCTCAGTTAGGTTTAATATGAACTATGTTTATTAGTCACATGCAGCATGATCCATATTATCCACAGATTTAAAGATTATGAAGCAATGAAAATAGTTAAACCAGACTTCTCAGGCTTCTCACTTAGCCTAATTTCCCTTTCTAATTTTGATTCGATCATATTAGAGCTCTGTTGTGTCCTGTTTACTCCGTAGCTGGATGCCCCTCACGGTTTAGCCTCTATTCAGCTATCAAATTCAACAAAGCCATCAGAAAATATTGCCCAGAATGTGTTAAAAGTTTGTGTACGCCCACAGAGACATAAATGTTCTCTGTGTGTGTTCACAACTTTAGTTCACAGTGCCTTTTTTGTTAATGGCGTATGGTTGTTTTGTCCTATTTTCCATAATGAAAAGCTGTTTACATTTACGTAGTCAGTGTAATTACAAAACTATCCTCAATGAAGCAAATCTGCAGTATTTTTTTCTTTGTCACACCTCATTCTTATTCATTCTCAACGCATATAAAGTCCTGAGTGAGTGTGCCCATTACCGTCATGCTTAAACAGTGCGAGTAAAGAACATGAGGTCAATGAATAAAAGGATTTGCAAATGTATTAGCAGATAATTGTTGCATCTTTTGATTTTAGCTTATTTTAATATTTACTTCTAAATCTTTGCAGAATGAGTCAGCTTCAGAATGAGGTCTGTTCCCTCTGTAATTACTGGCGGTAGCATCATTTGTAATTTTAGAGATGATTATATAAGCTTTCCAAACTAGAACAGGGCTGTACGCCATTTAGTGTCAAGATGAGAATGCCTTTTAAATCCCAGTTCAGTTCCTGTATTTGACCTGAAATAGTAAACTAACAGGATGCAGAACTACAATTTGAATATAAGAAAGTTTGTTTATTGGGGTTCCTACCTCCAAGTTTCTATCTCCCACAAACTCTGTCCAGTTGCAGTGACAGGTGGCTCTTGGGGGGGGTTTGTGTTAATACAGGCCAACAGCTGCACAAAGGAGCCCCACTGGTCTTTTCGGGGGACGGGATGTCCCCTCTCAAGCGTGCCATTTGCACCCCCCCGATTTCACTCCTACACCAACCCCCCTCTTCATCATAGCGTCTACTCTTAGCCCCTCTTGAGCAGATGCCAGCTGCGCTCTACAGGTGGCAAGCAGCTTCGTAATTCATAAGATTCAGCAAAACACCTTTTTTTTTGTTATCATTGTTTTGCCCCTCAGGACATATTAGGTCATGTTGAATCGAACATTAGACAGTCTGTTTGAATAAAAAACTGATTTATTCTGCAATATGATTATGAAATTTCATTGTATGTTAGCTACACCATGATTACAACAAATACAGCTGCAAGCAGAGATTACTGGGGTTCAAGTGCTTAAGGCATTTAAACACATACAGAAAAAGACATTACATATTATTTAGCAAGCCTGTAACCACCTAAATCAATGATTAAAAAACATTTTTTGGCAAATCCAGGTAATTTACCACAGAAATATAATGTTTTTTAATGTTTATGACTGTTATAGTGCCAGGTTACAATCTCTGTAAAACTTTCAATGGATGTTTAGAATCATCTGTCGCATGTGCTTACCGGGTTTCGTGAAGTTTTGAGTTTTCGTTTAGGCTTTATAGGCTTTTCGTGTTTATTTGGACAAGCCCCTTTTCTAAACAACCCCGTTATAGCTTCCTAAAGGGGAAATTTCAACATTTTTTGATAATTATTGACCTAGAGAGTCCAGAGAAATGCAGATTGAGCGAAAAACCTAGGAATATTTCACAAAAGTATTTTTTTTTACATTTTCTCCATCATTTAACAGTAGGTTTAATTGACAGCAGTAGTTCTAGAGGAAGTTTGTATGATACGAATATAATGTGTATGTGTCGTTTACGCCCTTGTCTAATAGGTGCTCAGAGTTCATTGGCCTATGGCAGCCATGTTTTTTGAGATATGCAAATGCCCTTATATCCACTTGTGATTTTCATGTCGATTGGACAAACAGTTGAGTAGTTATGGCCATTTTTAAGTTTTTCCCTCTTATAGCGCGACCAAGTGGCCAAGCTCTGTGACTTGTTTCATGTGACCTCAGATTCAGCTCTTACATATGAGTTGTGAGCTTGGCGAAGATATCTCATTCTGTTCAAAAGTTATATCCGTTTTAGTAAAGGCAGCCCTGCCCCTTTCAAACATTTTGGCGTCTCTTTACGACAGAGGGTCGAAGGTTCAACTTTTATTTTTTGCCAATTATTGATATTCACTCTCCAGAAAATCTTCCTGCACTGGACTAGTTCGCAAAAGTAGGTTTTTCAGAAATATGCAAAAATAAAACAGAAATACATGAGTCAAGGATTACAGCAGCCTTAGGAGTTATGAACAATTTCGTACTTGTGATCACTGTAGGGCCCCCGTGGGACGAGCATTGATGACATTATTTTTTTTTTTTTGTATATATGTATTTCCTTTTGAAACAGGAAGTTTGAAGGGGATTTTAAAGGTGTAAATGACTATTTGCCACTTTCTATTATAGGTTGTATTAGGGGGAGGGTGCTCATGTCAGCCAACATTTGATTGGATAAAATAAACCAGTGCAGGATGAATCATCCATATTTTTGGTCCAGAGAAAGCATGTATAAAAAGCACATAGGTAAAAGTGAATTTGGTCAACATATACTAGCATATACATGGCCTCTATCCACTTTATTTTTTCCATAAGAGTGGCTGCAGCCATTTGTAAATTTTTTGTGTCTGGCTTCCGGTCTCATCCACTTCCAGCTATTTTTAGCTGCACAAAAAGCTCATTTTGCTGCTTGATATTGCAAACTGGTGTGTCTTACCATATTATTTTAATGCATTATCTTAATTATGAACACACTGGTTTGTAGTGCAAACTGTTTTACCGTTTACTGCACTTTGATATTCTTCTCGTTATTTCTTTATGGCGGATTACAAACCGGACGTCTAACACATTACCAGAAAACAGCTTACTTCCGCATTGAAAAATAAGGTGGATACTAACACATATGGACAAAAAGCCACAAAATTCCATTTTCGAGTGTTTAAGTGTTTAAAGTTTTCTATGCATATAGTATAATTTGTAAGTGAAAACGGGCAAAATGTAGTCTCAGACACTGATACTGGCTCATAGCAGAGGGAATCACTGAATCACTGAATAGTCGTTATAGCATCTTTCTAAAATGAAATTTAGTCAATTGAGTCACAAACTATGCAGTTTGGACATTTTTGGAGACGCAGGCAGACGGAACCTTCTAATATAAAACAGGTTTAACAGGTAAAAATATGTGACAGTATTTAAAACGTGAGTTTTAAAATATTAAAAAAGCCAAAATTGATCATTTCAATTTTTTTGACTATATTTGTAGTTTCTAAACTGTATAAACAAACCATCTCTTCTAATTAGGGATTCCTTCAATCCTAAATCCACCCCTACGTAACATGTGGTACATTCCACACTGGAGGCCGAGTTGGGACGGTCTTCAGCTCACAATGAGCCGCATGCCATCACCTTCAGAGCGGCAGAGGGAGCACACAGAGGCAGTATCCGCTGTGTGTCAGAAACTTTATTCAATCTCACCCCTCTATCAGGCCGGGACGAATCTTCAGTTTTGTAATTGGACTTTAATCCCGTGCTCTTCATGAATCAATCGTATCTATAATATTTTCCCAAGACCCTTCGGCAGACTGTTTTGGGGATTTTTGTGCCCTGAGCAGAAACAGGGATCGGTTTCGTGTGCCTGTGGAGATCCGGTGCGAACGAAGAAAGTTTCTCCCAGTCTCACGAAAGGAATGAATACATTTTAAAGAGGAAAATCCGCATGATTTAACGACAAACATGGAATGCAACCATCTTGACACACAGCCGGGGATAAATCAGTTGACACCCTTAGAATCAAGTAAGTCGGCGTTTATGTTTCCTTAATAAATCAGTATTTTTCCTCGTGATTTATGAGCGGTGTATGAAGGTAGTCAGCTGAACAGAGAAGCCTTTACCTTCCACTGTGAATATCCGTTCAATATAGTAACGATACAAAAACTGTTAACTAAACTTTAGGTGCGCAGTTACATATCTCAAAAGTTTTTAAGTTTTTTTGAAATATTAATGATAATAATCATGCTAAATAAAATAATGCTGAGCTGTCGCTGTTTTAGAGTGATATTTATTTAGCATTAAACAAATACATTTTCATTCATTCATTTATTATGTATTTGCGTTATTTTTGTATTTTTATCTACATATTTATTTTTAAAAGACAGGTAAACACGTATTTATAGGCCTGTTGAATTTTTGTGTATTAGCCTATGTCAAACTATCCCCATAGCATGTTTTTATCCCACATATGACGTGTTCATGGGGGTATACATGACCTGTTAGTGATTCAAGCTTAATCATGAGATATTCACGCGGGAATTTCACAGGCTGAATGGACAACGAATGAGATATATGACGTATTCATAATATTTCACAGCACTAGCTATCAGTTACTAGTTATCCAGTGAAGATCTCCTACTAGCATGATGTTTTGTTGTCATTATCTGCGGATGTCATGGATTATTGTGTTACCGCCCCATTGCTCTGACATCACTTTAGCAGTCTGGAATACAAAATGATTAAAGACGAATTCAGTTGATCCCTATAATTGATTCATCATCAAACACTTCTGGTCACATGCCAGTGATTCCTAATGAATCTGCTGACTACATCATCTTAGCAGTGACACCATGGAGACCCAATAAATAAAACCATATGAACTTCAGGGTGATTCAGATGATACATTTTCTGGTAACAGCTTGTCTGTGCATACAGTCAATGAGTTGGGATACACCCTGCAATTATGCATGTCCTGATAAGTATGAATATACAGTAACATGACAGTACATGACAGATTTCTCAACTGAAATTACAGTCATTTAATGGATCTGCTGAGAAAATGGCGTAAATCTTTAGGTCTTAGGTTTGTTATGTAACATGGAGCCCTCTTGCAGCATCAGATGTTGCTTCCTTTCTACTGGATTCTTCATTAAATTACTGAATAGACTCTGTATCTCTGTATGAGGGTCATGCCTAATATCCTTGAGACTAGGTTAAAACACTTGACAACTATACAGTCACTTGCAAAACTTCCTAACTGAACATTTTGTCCTCAAATGGACTTGAGTTTCTTTTTCAGAACCTGAACAAGATGCTGCTTTTGTGTTTGGGTCCTTTGCATTGAGGACTTCATTCACTGCTGACTGTTACTCATTAACTTTCTTTTTATCCTTCATAGAAGAGCTCTGTTTGTGCCTTTAGACTGATTAATTGCCTTTAGTTGTCCTACCAAAGACAAAACAAAACACATGGCATACTAGCGCACACTTAGGAGCCCATTATCCAATTGTTTGAGAGAAAATACAAAGTAAATTTAAGTTCTCAATGTTAATAGCATGCTCTGAATGGGAGCTGAGGTGTTTTTTAGTCTGACGAGGTCTGCTCTGTTGAGTTCTGCCCTGTCAGGACTTTTGAAGAGCATCTTCTAATCTCTCTTTTCTTTAGATCTGCATTCAGGCACGAGTGCTGCTCGGTTCACCCCGCCTTTCGTTTGACACCCCCAGCTGTCTGCAGTGTTTGGCCGGATTTCGTTATGTTCTCCCTTTGCTAATCTGAGAATCGGTATCTAGTGTGCTTTGAATCATTAAGATTCATTGCATTCAATAAATCGCCACTTTAATGACCCGTTTCACCCTGTTAGTTGGTTTGTTTATAGATCAACAAATGGGAATTAAAATGAGTGGTTGACTGATATCTAATCACAGTCGTGAATAGCAGGAGTATATTTGTAGCAATAGCCAACAATACATTGTATGTGTCAAAATGATCGATTTTTCTTTTATGCCAAAAATCATTAGGATATGAAGTAAAGATAATGTTCCTTGAAGACATTTTGTAAATTTCCTTAAATGTATCAACACTTAATTTTTGATTAGTAGTATGCATTGCTAAGAACTTAATTAGATAATTTTTTTTTATTTTTTTTTTTTTGCACACTCAGATTCCAGATCTTCAAATAGTTGTATCATGGCCAAATATTGTCCTGTCCTAACAAACCATACGTCAATGGAGAGCTACATCAGATTTCATGTGATGTATAAATCTCAGCTTTCATGTGATATATAAATCTCAATTTAAAAAAAACTGACCCTTATAACTGGTGGTTTTGTGGTCCAGGGTCACATATATGGAATAATACTAATTATTGACACAGAATGAAATGCATATGCATTTGGTGAAATTAAATAAATGCTTATTTTACATATTTACTCCAGATTTGCTGAAACAAATAGCCAGATTTCGAAAAAAATATTGTCTGATTAATGAGTCTATCATTATTTTAGGACAGTTTACTATTTTTACTGTGAATTAAGTGCAGAGAGGACTGCTTTCAGCAATGTTTTATGACTTATGAAAGCACTGTTGACTTTTTTGATAATAATCATCCCAAAGCACCATGGTGTTCAGGTTTTAACAGAACATTAAACATGTTTGCAAGGTCTGTGTGTTCTCGTTGTGGAGAACGTGCCAGTTTTTATTGTGATCAATAAATGTTGGTTGCTGTTAGTAAATGGATATCCATTTGAAATAGTAGCTATATTTGTCAGTAAGACCAAATGACATTTTGAGTTTCACATTTCCACAAAAGAAAAAACATTAAATAAATTTGCTCAGGCGGTTGTATGAAAAAGCTTTGCATTTGGGAGCATGATCCATGACATTTTTTTTCATTATGCATCATTTTAAAGGGATATTTTAACCCAATATTCTTGTGGCTTCATAATATTACAGTTGAACCACTGTCTCTTGGACTATTTTAACAATGTCTTTAGTTCCTTTCTGGGCCTTGAACTTACTGTCTATGCAGGCTTAGAAAGCTCTCGGATTTCATCAGAAATATCTTAATTTGTGTTCTGAAGATGAATGAAGGTCTCACAGGTTTGGAACGACATGAGTAATTAATGACAGAATTTTCATTACTGGGCAAACTATCTCTTTAAGTGAAATATTTGGTGTTGCTATAAAACTGTTTTAATGGTTGTGTCCATGTCAGCTCTGTGGAGCCTAAAGAGTTTTTCAGACTGACAGAGGCCAGTTTCTGTTACGTAACATGCAGCAACCCCCAACACACATTCTTATACACACACCCCTCTCTGTCAAGCCTGTGAAACAATATCATTCAGTTTCAAAACCCTGAACCAAGAGGTTCTTACGTAATGAGCAGAACATGACCCCATTTTTGGGATGACAACAAATGACCTTGTAACAGAAGGGAGAAACCACAACTTTGGAAAATATATTTTACACTAAATTAAGATAACATTGTATCCCAATTGGCATATTATTTAGTTCATTTTTTTAAAGTGGTGGGAAATTTTACTTTGGTTCTTTCGGATGTTATTAAAGGAGTATCGATAGCCTACAGGAGACTGTGGTTAATTGGCATATAACAATCAGATGATCAAATTTTATAAATCCTAACCACAAACTTTAATACTGACACACATACACACACATGCACCAGTGATAACTGAAGCACATTCAGCCTGAGGAATAGATGCGGCTCTCTGCTGCATCAAATCTGGCCTAGAAAATGTGTCTCTGGAGTAATTAATCCTCTCGGAAGATTTAAATGTTGTCAGACCCAGAAAATGGCAAGGAAAGGGATTTGAGGCCACATACTGTACTCCAGATTCTTTCTTAATATAGATTTTGTTTTTCTTTCTATGCATTCGTAATAGGAAGGCTTGACTCTTGATAATCCAATTTGCATGACCTCAAAAATATTGCACGTCACCTATGGTTTACAGAACGTATTCATCTATTTTGCTTTCCACAATGCATGCAAAAGTTTGCATTGAATAAGGATCTGGTAAATCCTTTGTATAGTTGTGGTAATCTTTTACCACTACATAACAAAGAAGCTGCAGTTTCCTTACGATTGTTGGGGAAAGTGATGGTTCACTCAGAAATTAAGATTTACTCATCTTCATGTCATTCCGAACCTATGGAGATGGTAAGGAGAAAAAAAGAGGAATAAATTATTTAAATGCTGATGAAACTTTTGCATTCTCTTGCAAAAATATTACACTCCCGAAGAAACTTTGCATTAGCAACAGCTTAATTTATTGCATTTCTTTTTCGTTTTTGGGTAATCTATTCCCTTAACACTTCAGACGTGATTTGGATAAAGGTGTTGTGAAACAGACAAACATCAAGCTATCTTAGTATGGAGACAACACTCATATTTGTCATTTCCAGCAGGCGCTTGTGTTTTCTGGTGTGTCCACTGAGTGCTAGGAATGCTAAACATTCCTCACTGAATGTGTGTCTTCTGTTTAGCTGAAGAGCGAGAGAGAGCAGTGAAGGAAGAGAGAGAGAGTGGACGGCAAAGGAACGGTGTGACAAGATTCCAGAGCTCATGCTTGCATACAGATGGAATCACGTCAGGTCTCCTTTCCCGTGTAGCACACAGATGGTGTAAATAACAGTCCTTAGACATGAAGCGCTTGCAGGACAGCGTGTTTCCATCGTCCCTCTCTGATTGGATAAAGCCATCCATCCGCACCAGAATGTCAAGCGACACACACCAAATGCACTGCCACCATCTTCTCAGTTACAGTGAAAGCTTTGCTTTTTTTAAAGGAACATAATGGACTGATCTGGTGGGAAGGCTGCATGTAAAAAAATCACTATTATCTGACAGAGTGCACTGAAATGGCTTTCTTGAAAAATCTCATTTGTCTCTGTGGAAGCTCTAAGCAGAAAAATAATTACTTGTGTTAGCCAATCAGAAAAGGATGGGGCCGGACTACTTGTATAAAAGATTTTTTGATGAGGCTAACATCAGTGTTGCCAATTCCACGGTTTACCCGTGGAATTGGGCTGCTTTAACACTGTTGCCACGGATTATTTTTGATGTCTGCGGGTTGAAGCAACCCCAAACAATGTCATATTTAGCCCCTGAAATACGGATTTACCAGGGGAACCCTGACAAAAAACATGTATTTTATCCCCCGGAATGCAATTTCGAATGGGGGACCCCCTCCAAACGCAATTGGACTAGTTTTGGGCTAGTTTTTGAGTAGCAATTGGGTGGGTTTTGTTGTGAAAAACTGGCAACCCTGGATAACATACTCAAATCGTTTAGGGCAGGGGTCACCAGATCTGGTCCTGGAGGGCCGGTGTCCCTGCAGAGTTTAGCTCCAACCCTAATCAAACACACCTGAACCAGCTAATCAAGGTCCTACTAGGTATACTTGAAACTTCCAGGCAGGTGTGTTGAGGAAAGTTGGAGGTAAACTCTGCAGGACACGGGCCCTCCAGGAACAAGTTTGGTGACCCCTGGTTTAGGGTTTAGGTGGGAAAAATGTTATTGTTGGTTATGCAATTCTGGGAAATGGAGAATGTGAGAAACTGGTAACCACTGAAACTAATAAAAAGATGACTCCTAATTTGTCCTTACTGAAAAATGCTATTTTAAACTATGCTAAGGTAGTTTGCAGATCTTACATGTAGCTGGTTTGAGCTGGTCTCCCAGCCTGACCAACATAAAGGTGCCCAAAAACTGGCTAACAGACCAGAATAGTTGCCTTGGCTGGTTTAATATGTTTTTAAAGGCCTTTTAATACAGGTTTTTAAATAATGAATTAAACCTAATCTCTTTACATGCTTCTGATTTTAATGAGCTCTTCTGAGTGCTCTAAAGCACTTGTGTGTATTACTTGGTACTTCACTGTTCAGAGTCTTCGCTGTTTCGAGCCACTGTGAAGTTATGAATGTTTTTTGGTTGTGAACATCAGCATGTTAATTACATCATCAACCAAAACATTAGCTTAGTGAGCTGTTTTGCTGTCTGTTCACCTTTTAAAGGATTAGTTCACTTCCGGAACAAAAATGTACAGATAATATTTACAGATAATTTCTTCAGTCGTAAAGAAATTGTTTTTTGAGGAAATTATTTCAGGAATTTTCTCCATATAGTGGACTTCCATGGTCCCAGCTGAACTTCCAAAATGCAGTTTAAATGCAGCCTTAAAGAGCTCTAAATGATCCCAGCCAAAAAACTCCCATCTCATTTTTTTTTTAAATTCAGCCTACATCGCTGCAGAGGTACCGACCCAGTGTTTACAAAGTGCAGTGTATACAATGCATTTTGGGATTGCCTTATCAGTATGTTTGTGATGCTGCCTTGTAATTTGGCCATAGTGAGGTATTTTATTGTTGATTTTAAAAAAAACATGAGGAAACAGCTTTTCTTCTGTATTGTAAGTTGCATCTGAGTGAAACAGATTATAGAAAAAGAAATAAATGTAGGGCAGCAACTTGGTTCTTTCCATCCGATGTTGATTGGATGGAGGCAGATCTAAATGTGAACTTGCAGTTGATTGCAAGAAAAAGTCAGGGTTTATCCACCTTTTTCTTCAACGCAGAAGTAAGCCTATGGGTGAGACTTCCGGTTCATTGTCCGCTATAGGGAAATAATGAGAAGAATAACAATGTGCAGTAAACAGTAAAACTGTTTGCACTACAAAGCAGTGTGCTCATTATCAAGATAATACATTAAAAAATATGGTAAGACACACCATGAATAACAGCATTTCATTTTCAATTTTCGTTTCATTTTGACTTCAAGGTCACTCCGAAAAATCTTTAAGTGCCTTTTAAATACCTAAGCCACATTCTTTGCCATGTCGTGTCATAGGTGGTGTAAAGGTCACAGATCAAAACACAGGAAGCCTTGGAATTCAATGAGGGTATTTCCTGTCAGTCACTCCTCTGCCTGTTTTACTCTCCTTGTGTGGGAATCTCATGTTTTGATGTCTGGATGTGTCATAGTTTTAGTCCACAACAGCTGTACTTTGAGCCCTGCTGTTTGTTGTCAAAGACTGGATTTACAGTCTGTTTCTTCTGAGTGGTCTGGAAGTGTGAAGTTCTTATCATGGAGAAGTCAGAATGCAGTGACAGTCAGCTGATCTGTGCTGTAATGTCAGAGCCCGTCTGACGCAACTAAATGCCAATGATGAGGAGTTTCAATTGAGTTTTTTGTTTGATTTTCTCACATTAAGGTTTTATATTGTAATTTCTATATGTGCAATTCTGGCTAATACTGATAAGCTGACAATTATTTTCATGTCGTTCCAAACCTATAAGACGTTTGTTCATCTTCAGAACGCAAATTAAGATTATTTTGATGAAATCCGAGAGCTTTCTGACCCTGTAGAGACAGCAATGGTACTACCACGTTCAAAGCCCAAAAAGGTAGTAAGGACATTGCTAAAATAGTCCTTGTGACATCAGTGGTAAAGATGATGTAATTAAGATCTGCAGACAAAAGATGCATTCAACTTCAAATCTTAATGTGGTGGAATCATTAAAAACCACTAATGGAGATATCAGGCTTTTATGATGACGCCGACTTAACCTCAGATTGCTATTTGGTTGTTGATATATTTAGTTTTGGCCATCAAATCAACAACACACTGCTTACATTAGCTAGATACAGATGCTAACAGTACGTTAGCAATCGATTCAAATCATATGACTGTTTTGTTGGCCAAACCAAAATAGTCTCCACATGTTGAGGTTGAATATGGACTATAAATGATTTGATCAAATTTCTAAATGTTTATTTAAGTTCTTGTGTTTTTAATTTCCCATGTGATAGGTTAGCTCTCAGTTTGCAGATCTTGGCTGTGGTTTCCCTCTGCTAGTGTGAGTGAGTTTGCAGTATATGTAAGTGCTTCAGCGCTGAGGCTGGTGTGTTTGTGGATCCCATAATTAGGCTTCTGCTGCTGAGATGGTCGTTGGGTTGTTGGGTGGAGCTGGAAACCCAAACACTGAATTTAGTAGAATCTCCAGTCTGCTTTGAATTGATGTTTAGGCCTTTGCTGGTTTAAAAATAACTTGTTGAAGGTTTCTTATGGAGTTTTTTCCACCAAAATCATGTTGGTTTAAACGGTGGACCTCAACCGAAAGACTGGTGGGGGCTGGTTTGGGGTCAGTTTTAAAAAAAAACAAAAAAAAAAAACTTTTTTCCAGCAAAAAAGCATTAAAGGAGACATATACCCCTTTTTACAAGGTGTAAAAAGTCTCAAGTGTCCCCAGAATGTGTCTGTGAAGTTTCAGCTCAAAATACCCCACAGAACATTTATCATCTCATTTTGAAAATGCCTATTTTGAGTGGAAGCAGACACGTGTTGTTTTCGTGCATATCTCTTTAAATGCAAATGAGCTGCTCCTCCCTGCCCCCTTTTCCAGAGCGGGACTGTGCCTTTACAGTTCGTACCTCTGATACTCTGCCAAAAAACATCTGTTTTGTTTTGATTATCATGTCTATCGCACTGAACATCCAGCGCAAACACACAGAAAGCGGCTGTAAGTTCTTATTGCACTTAAACTCAAGTCAAATATACTGGGTTGTTCTTTTTCACGTTTTCTGGTTTGGTAGATGCACGGATCATAGAGCTTAAACGTGGAAAAAGCCAGATTTTTGTGTTTAAATTGGTTGCTATCATATGAGAAAAGTCTTTAAATGCTTTGTCTTTGAGTGCACAAACTGCACTAGTCACCAAGTACTGCACTGGTCACCAAGAATGACAGTTTCCATCATGACAGAGCAGGAAGTTATGAATGGCATTCGTTGCTGCATGTCAGCTATGGCCTTCACCAGTGTGAAGCACTGCCACATATGGCCTTGTCACTTCCTCTGAGGATTGTCCTTTGGAGGAAAACATGCTGGGGTGTTGTGGTTACACACCCAGGGGAGCTCTGCTGGGTTCAAACCACACACAGTCATACACAGAAAGTGGTCTGTGAATGGTAAATATCATTGTCATTGCAAGACAGGGTTTAATTGAGTCAAGCAATGTCACAACTTGCCACCTTGATATAGAATTTAAAGGGATAGTTCACCCAAAAATGACAGATCTGTCATTAATTACTCACCCTCATGTTGTTCCGAACCTGTAAGACCTTTGTTCATCTTCTGAATACAAATAAAGATATTTTTGATGAAATATGAGAGCTTTTTGACCCTGCATAGACAACAACGCAACTGACATGTTCAAGCCCCAGAAAGGTAGTAAGGACGTTGTTAAAATAGTCCATGTGACATCAGTGGTTTAACCGCAATGTTGTGAAGCTATGAGAATACTTTGTGTGCAAAGAAAACAAAAATAACTGTATTCAACAATTTCTTCTCTCCCGTGTCAGTCTTCCGCACATATTTGGGAGAGTACAGAGTGAGAATTTAATGACAGAATTTTCATTTATGGGTGAAATATCCCTTTAAAAATTGTGTGTGTGTGTGTATATATATATATATATATATATATATATATATATATATATATATATATATATATATATATATATATAGTATAAATGTGATATTATATAGTATAAGCTTATTTATAATAAATCTCAATTTTAAAAAATTGACCCTTATGACTGGTTTTGTGGTCCAGGGTCACAAATATTTTTTCCCTTTAACATAACAGAACTGCATGAAGTTTAAAAACTAACTACAGTGTTAATTTTGACAGCAAATTTTGATTTAGTCTTTTGACTAAAATGCTATTTAGTTTTAGTCATATTTTAGTCATCTGAATTGTTTTTAGTTTTAGCCAACTTAATATAAGATTTTAGATGACTAAATCTACAGTAGTTTTAGTCAGCTAAAATATAATGGGTTTAGTTAGTGTAATGCGTTTATTAAGCATTACTCTAAAATTACCCAACTCATTGTATAGGTGTGATATTAAGGTTTTATCATGATAAACACAGATTTAACTGCTGTGACATGCAACATTCCTTTATAATAAAATTAAATGAAACCACTTCTCATAAGGAAACAAACGTACTGATACACGTCCAATATTCTTCCAACTGTTTACGTTCATCTAAGACATTAAAAAGTGTGTTTATGTGAATACTCATCAAAACGGACAATTCAATATCATTTTGTGTGTATTTCTCTATTCGTGAGACGTGAAAGAGTACTTGTGTCGTTGACGAAATTAACACTGACTGAATTACAGTGTAAATCTGAGCTACTGCTGTAACTCACTCATATCTTTTCTCTCCTCTCTTAGACACTCCCTTAAACACAAACACACACAGAAACAACTTTTAGCTTCAGTGTGAGCCATTCAAAGGTACTACTGAGAAAAGTGCATTTGTCGAGCATGCGGTGGCCCAGTTGTTCACTACATTCCGCACCTCAAGCTTGAATCTGAGGGGCTTAAGTAAATTTGTTTTGACGCATCACATTTTAGCGGGTCCAGACACTCAGAACTTTGGCGCACCATTACAGTTCACAGTCTCTCTCTGTCTCTTTGGCTCTGTCCCAGCAGCTGGTGTTTACTCTGGGCTTCCAGTGAGTCTGCTTCTCTCCCTCAACACTTCCCCCAGAAGAGGCACCCTGCCTGCTTACATCATCCATCCGGGGTGAGGGGCGAGGGGCCGGGGGGTTTGAGGATGAGGTAATTCATTAGGCCTCAAATGAGATGCAGATCCATTCTCAGTCGGCCTCCCAGTTCTTCTGTTCTCCCCCCACCCCCCACTCACCTCTTCCGATCTTTGATTTAACGGTCGCTGCTTGCTTCCACTTCCGGCTCCCTGTTTGTCTCATTTCCATATTTGAAAAAGAGCATTGCTCAAGCTCTATACCCTTCAGGATCAATGCGCCCTTTTTGGCGAGACTGCTCTGCGCTCTTCATTTAACCGGTTTTCTGTGGTTTTAGGGCAACATAATGGCATGTTGTCCTGGAAAAAGAGTGACAGAGGTGCTTGAAGGAGAAATTCTGGTTTGTTTCTTATTCATTTATTTTCATTTTTAAAAGGTAAACACTGTTTTATGTTATACTGTAGTACTATATTATGTGTGTTATATGATTCATAGCACATACAATACCAGTCAAAAGTTTTTGAATAGTAAGATTTTAATTGTTTTTTTAAAGAAGTCTTTTCTGCTTACCAAGCCTGCATTTGTCTGATTCAAAATACAGCAAAATCAGTAATATTGTGAAATATTTTTACTATTTAAAATAACTGCTTTCTATTTGAATATATTTTGAAATGCAATTTATTCCTGTGATCAAATCTACATTTTCAGCATCATTACTCCAGTCTTCTCCAGAGTAAAGAAATTATAGATATAAGTGATGAGACATTTATAATGTTACAAAAGGTTTCTATTTCAGATAAATGCTGTTCTTTTAAACTTTTTTTATGCATCAAAGAAACCTGAAACACTTTTACTCGGCTGTTTTCAACATAATAATAAATGTTTTTTGAGCAGCAAATCAGAATATTAGAATGATTTCTGAAGGATCATGTGACTGAAGTAATGATGCTAAAAATCCAGCTTTGAAATCACATGAATAAATTACATTTTAAAACATATTCAGATAGAAAACAGTTATTTTAAATAGTAAAAATATTTTAAAAATTAGCTGTTTTTGCTGTACTTTGGATCAAATAAATGCAGGCTTGGTGAGCACAAGAGAATTCTTTAAAAAACATTAAAAATCTTACTGTTCAAAAACCTTTGACTGGTAGTGTAGCTCAGTCATAACTCTTTTTTTTGTTGTTGTTGTTTTTTCTTTATAAGCTTTTAATGTCAGTAAGCTGTTGCAAGTGGCAGATTTTGTCTTAATATAAAAATGTTTGCATCAATGTTTTGGGACCTGAAAATATTTGGCCAAAAATTAATTAGACTAGAAAAATAAGCCGCATTTCATTATAGATTTACTTAACCTGTTGTCTTGATTATTTAATGTATGTTGGAATAAATCTGTCATAAAAACAGTTACTGTTCAAATGTTTAAATGTTCATTTCAACAATGAAATATAGTAGAAATATAATTATATAATTTAAGAATTTATATAAAAACTGCTTTAAGGATTGTAAATACAATACAGTTACGATTCAGATGTTTAATTTAGTTCTACGTTGGTAATTGGATGCATTGCTTCCAATATTTCTTTCTTTGTTTGTGTCAGTTGCTTGTATGATTGACAGCATGGTGCATTGCTATAGTATCAGTCTATTTTCAGACATGATAATAACTACCAAGCAAATGCATAATGCAACAGAAATCAGCAGTCACATTACAGAATTTTCCAACATTTTATGCATGCAACCCAGATCTTTTCTTATGCTTAATGTCTTTATTATCATTTCATGTCTGGTGGTAATGGTATTTTTAGCTCAACAACATGAATAATTCGATGCACGGCAGTGTTTACTTGGTTTGTCCCTGGACAAACGTTAGTGCTGAGAGGAAAAGGGGTTTGGGGTGGATCAGAACAAATCAAATCCTACCTCAAGCACACCTGAGGGTTAAAGCAGACCTTGAGCTGAAAAATCTCCAAATATTAGTTGCTGTGACACTCTCAAACCCCTGTTCATTTAATGCTGTAACATCCAATCTCATTCTTCCAGGGACAAAACAGGCCACCACTGATGCGTTTTTTTTGGTCAGAATAACTCTTCCGCTTCACAGCAGTTGAATAGACATGTTGAGGTGGAGACAACACAGCCGTCCCTCTGAGTAAAAGCAGGATGTTTTCGTATTTACTACACAAGCTGATTCCCACTCTATAGGGTGTTGTATTTATAGGGCTAGATAGTATATTGAAAATCTATTATATATTTGTGATGTTCATGTTTTCTGTAACAACAAAATCACATCTTTTTAAGTTTTCTAAAGACATTAAATGTCTCTTATTTTTAAATTCAGAAGAATAACTGTGAATCAAATCAGTCAGAGCTTTGATTCAATGATTCATTGGTTTTGTTTAATTTCTGGAAGTTGCTATGGCATATTTGTCATGTAATAAAATGTTTTAGTTATAAACAACTGTAGTTCACTTCTACATTTGCCATGTATTGTTTGCCTTAATTATTTATATATTTTTCACTGTGCTTTAGTTTTTGCTTAAAATATTTTTAATGTAATTAAGAATGTATTAAATTGTATTTAATATCATCAAAAAGGCTAAGGAATATTAAGTTCTCTATTTTTAAACTATACTGCCACACCTTACTGTGACATCTGTCTGTCTTTATGTGTATGTTTATACATAGACGCTTTATTGAGTCTGTAATGTTGGCCAACATCAAATTGGACTATAACCCAGATCACACTCTTATCAGTGAAAAGCAGGTGATCTGTTGAACCTCCTCCTTGTGTGTGGACTGTCCCGACATGACATCATGGCTTTAAGATCTCGAGAACTTGTTTTCTTGCTCATTTTCTTGGATGAAATTTTCGATTTAGACTTATAGTGTGTGTTCAGGTGTCCAGGTAAGCAACACGCTTATCAGTAGGAATGGTAAACTTTAGCTCTTCACAATTTGCTTCAACTGGATTTTGATTCAGGAAGTCATTGTGATTCTGTGTTAAGATTCAAAACAAGTATATGATTCTGTATAAACCCACCATAAGTAAAATAACATTGAATCTGAGACAATTTTGCTTTTACGTGTATAGTTTAATGCAGATTTGCATAAGAATGATCAGCTTTATGAGAGTAAAACATTAAGTCCCATGATTCTGTTGTCTTTAAATATAATTAATGGTGCAGAATGTTTGCACATTTTTTTGGTAAATATGTGATATGTACCACTCCATCTGTTTTTACAGTGTTGTACATTTATTCAGTATTTTTTGAAAGGAATAACTATTGGCTCCAGGGCTTGGAAATTAAGCTTTGGCATTTGCGTGGTCATCTAATGTCTACGAGTTGGCAGGCACTGGAATGTTTTCCACTTGCAGAAAGTAAATCATATGGTTTAGTCTGGAGTGTCTGATCTGACTGTTTCTCCTATCCACTAAATCAATGTTCTCGAGGGAAGTGGAAGGTGGCAAGACCACCATTATTTTCTTGTGTCCACTGAGCAATTCTTCAAACTACCAATAATCAATTGAGTGGAGGGCAGTTGAGGCTCATATTGAGCTGTCTGGGGACATGACTTTAACTTATTTGCTGTACCGAAACGTTCTGTTATGGATTATGTGTGCAAATCGAAAAACAAATCGATCTGGATTTAATCTCTGTGGAATGTAACTGTGAATGACTCTTCTGTGTAATCACACATCTAGTAGACAAATTTTGTCTAGTTTAGCTTTGGAATGAAGTTTGACTGGTCTTCATCTCTCGGTTGACGTTTGTCACTTTTTTTTCGTCTTCTGTCTTAGATCCCCCAGCTGTTCCAGAGGCCAATCCCAGTGATTCCAACTCTGAGGAAATCAACACCCCTTCAAAAACAGAATCAGGTCTTGAAGCCAGCACGCCTACGGAGATGGACACCGCAAAGAAGTCAGCTCCGCCGAAACAGCCAGACATCATTCCAGAGTCCCCTGCGACACCCACTCCGAGGTCGAGTGGTAGCCCTAAACACAAGAAAGGTGGGTGAAGACCTTGCAGACTCTCTGAAATTTATTTTAAGACAAGTTCAGTATTTGCTTTTTTTATATAATACTTTTCATTATGATCAGAACATTGCTTTATTTGTCCTCTTAATTGCCTTTTTACCCCAGAACTTAAGATCAGAATGAATGTAGAAGCATTATCACTGCCAGGTAGTCGGGTTTACATGGTTTGTAGTTGGATGAAGCTGATCTTTCATGGTCATTTAGTTTATTTATGAGGTTGATTGCCTGTATCAGCTTGGTAGACCATCTTGGTCAAGCTGGTCTTGGTTCTGAAACCATCTTGGTCGAGCAGGTTTGGTTTGGCAGACCATACTAGTCAAGCTGGTTTGGTTCAGTAGACCATATTGGTCAAGCTGGTTTGGTTCAGTAGACCATATTGGTCAAGCTGGTTTGGTTCGACAGACCATCTGGTCAAGCTGGTTTGATTTGAAAGAACATATT